>CM040624.1:82454377-82704580 GCA_022817965.1 Solanum lycopersicoides
ACAGCACCGACTCCACCCCTGGCTCACCAACAGGAGTCCCTGCCCCGGTTGCCGATCACCCAACCGGTGGTGTGTTGGACGGCAATACAAGGTATACTTAGACGCCAAGGTTCTCAATGACAAAGGCGTCATGACACGGACTCTTACACTGGAGAGGCGGGTCCTCACGGGAAGTCTCCCACCATGCCAGATATTCACACCCTCTTCACCAGACACCGGCTAGAGTGGACGGCTCGTTCTTTGGGTCGCTACAGTGAGGAGCTAGTCCGCGAGTTCTATGCCTCTTATGTGGCTACTCTTCGCTCGCAGATCGATAGGCGGTCTGCCCCCGCCAAACAGGCCCCACTTGAGCACGTCCGAGTACGAGGCATCCAGGTTGACATCTCCCTACCAGCCATCCGCCGATATCTGTACGGCACGGATTCTGACTCCACCAGCACACCTCTCACCGCCGAGTTTGATTACCGGTGGCAAATTGTTAAAGAGGGCCGGTTCTTACGTGAGCCTTCACTGAGAGAGACCACCAAGAGGTGGATGACACTGCACCTATCTATTGATGGAGAGGCTGCGGATTGGGTGATGGAGCCGAAGGGGGCCATCAGGAAGGCCAACTTGACCTTTACGGCCAAGTTTCTCTGGTTGATCGTCCGCCATTGTCTCTCCCCCACTGCTGCGGATAACATAGTCACCTGGGATCGTGCAGTGCTGATGGCTGCTATGATGGCAGGGTTCGAGGTCGATTTCGCTTGGCTTCTCCAAGCGGTCATGCACGAGAGGGCCTTCAAGGTCACCACGACTTACCCTTTCCCTTGCATGATTTTCTCTTTGTGCAGATCAGCAGGTGTGCCCATTTGGCACATTGACCAGCTCAAGACCCCGCCAGGAAATGTTGACATCGGCCTCATCAGGGATGAGGCCAATGAGTTGGCCCACGCAGAGGGCCCCGTCCAGAGGTGGCCCCATTTGGTGAGAACCTGGCCGACACCGTAGAGCATGCTCATGATGCTTCCCGTGCTGCTTCTGCACACACTGACACTACTCCGGTCGAGTCTATCCGGGTAGTAGCACTGCCCCGAGCTCCTCTCGCTCGGCTCCTTCTGCCACTCTGGTCCCACTTGCTCGGGTTCAGAAACTTGAGGCACAGATGGCTACTCTTCTGCATCACATTCAGCCGTGGATGCAGAAGACTATTGCTGAGGCAGAGGAGCGCATGGAGCGCAAGATGTACAGCACACAGAGAGGCAGATCGCCGGGTACACCAGCGCTTAGACGCATTTGAATTACGAGTACTAGCCCGACCAGCCCCTCCGGTGGACATGTCGACTCTCCAGGCTGCGGTTGAGAGTCTGCGGGCGGATCTTGATATGATTTTAGAGGCGAGGGTGCCTGAGTCTGAGGCCCCTTCTGCGGAGCCTGCCGATGACACCGTGATGGCCGCCCTGTTTACCACTTCTGATGTTCCACCACCTCCCCCACGAGAGCATGTCAAGAGACGCAGGGGTCGAGAGGAGGATGAGGCTAGGGCGAGGAAGAAGGAGCGCCGTGAGATGGAATCTGCGAGGAGAGCCTCGATTGCCGATGAGGAGGCCCGTAGGTTGAGGGCTGTAGAAGTAGCTGCCGGGCGTCTAGCTCCAAAATTGTAGATTCTGTGGGAGGCGCTACTGATGGTGCTGTGGATGCTGAGGACATTACTGAGGATGTCCAGACTACGCAGGGAGCAGGTTCCGGGGAACCGGACCCACCAGCTTGCTGATCACCGGCGCTTAGCGCCTCAGGTTTGCTTCACTTACCCTTTTACGTAGTTTAACTTTTCTATGCATTGGGGACAATTGCATATTTTTTGTAGGGGGGGGAAATGGAAAGTGAACACTTGGGTGAATTCTGAGTAGCCCAAGTTCACGATCCTCTTTTGGGGTTTTCTTGCCTGTGTTCTTTTTCCCCAAAAGACTGATTACTTTTATTGTTGAACCGGCATGTCATATCTTATGTACACAGTATAAATCTGAAGCATGATGGCTAATATAAATATGATATCTCGATAATCATTTGCATGACTAGGCATAGTAAGTGATAATTGTGTGGTTTGAAACATGAAACAAGGATACACTTCTGCATAATCCTGAATCTAAGATTTGAACTAGGTGTCTAATACTCTGGGAATGCAAGGAATGTCATGTGAGTGTGAGGTAAAGTCGAATGACCACCATTAATACTGAGCTAGAACTTGCCTGGTTAGTCCTACTGAAAGTGAGTCAAAACAATCACTTAGGAAAGGATCATAGGCCCTTGTTCGAAATAGTCAATCTTGAGCCTAAAAATAACAGAAAACCAAATGAAGTTAATCCCTTTTTGATCCAAATGAATTGAGCCTAAACTAGATCTTTTTTTTTTACCCCAAATGATCTTCTCTGGGAGCAATGTGTTGGCCCTGGTCCCTCCTTGGACATGTGCACCTCAGCTTATGCCAAAAGCATAAGTTGAGGGTGGCTAATGCAGAAAGCAACCTTGTTTTGGCCCTGACCCAACCATGGGTATTGTGAACCTTGACTCATGGCAAAATCATGAGTTGAGGGTGGCTGCTATAAGGAAAACCACGGAAAGTGGGGTTGAAAGAATGAAGAGAAAGAAAGAATAAAACAGAAGTGACTAAAAAAAAAAAAATTAATAATAACCAAAAGCAAAATAAACACAAGAAAAGAGAAAAGTCACTTACACATAAGGATAAGAAAGGGAAACAGCAAAGTGAAAAGAAAATTGAGTAATAGGGCGAAATAAGAATGATATGTCAAGGAGGGCAACAAGTCACTAAAGTATATCTAAATACACCCTACCTGACCCTGAGCCTATGTTACAATCTAAAAAAGTCCTATTGTGATCCTAAGTGCGTATGAGGAATTTGAAGTAGTGAAAATAAGGGCAAGCCTATGGCAATATGTATAAATGAGTGGTGAATTTGTTCTGAGAGTGAGTGTCGAAACGTGATCCTTATACTCAAACTAAAATCATTGTGTGAAAAATGAGGATGTTATTTGAAGTAAGGACAGGAGTTGTAATACCAGAAATATTAGCATCTCGGTGAGAAATTGAAGAGGATAGGCATCATTGCGTAGTAAATCTGGGTTATGGTTTGATTCTACACAAATCAATGCCTAATAGTGAGACCATGCATGAACATAATGAGAATAATCGAGGTTGATAGCCAAATGATTGCGGAAATTAAAATATGGATACTTTTGTACAAAGAATTTGTAGTGAGTCATAGTGCGTCGCTTGAGGACAAACAACGAATTTAAGTTGAGGGTGTTGATGTACCGTGGTTTCACGGTATTTCTAATACTTTTTCCTTAAGTTTAGTGTGTGTCGAGAGCCTTTTTGTGTTGATTTTGATATAAGTTTATCTTTGTTTGCAGAAAATCTGTCTCAGGAAGAACGCGCCTATGACGGTCCGTCGCGGCTGTGACGGTCCGTAGGTGGCACCGTAGTGAAGGAAGAAGTTGCTGAAGGAAATTTGGGGAATTCTGACCAAGTGTGGGATTACGGAAGTTCGTGACGGACCGTCACAGATACGACGGTCCGTCCTGCATGTTCGTCGTAATTATCAGAAAGTAATCCCAGTACCCAAAATTCCAAAGTTCAAGTGTATTGGAACGAAGACCCTCGACGGGCCGTCATGCTTGCGACGGTCCGTCATACCTGTCCGTCGAGGGGAATAAAGAAAGCAACATGAGAAGATGTGAAGTATGGGACGACGGAGGCTATGACGGTCCGTCGTGTCCATGACGGTCCGTCGACCCAGACGCGTTTGGACAGATTTTTAGTAAATAGAATCCTTATTTGATTAGGTTTTTATTTTTCTTATAAATAGTTGAAAAAACCTCGTTTTTGAGGTTAGACTTTCTGGATAATTTTTAGTTTATAGTTCTTCGATTATATTAGTAAACTCTTGATTTTGGAAATTAAGATATTTTCCGGGAATTGATTGTTGTGGATTTCGGTGATTAATCAAGTTGAATTCTGGGAAATTATTCGTTTTCATAAAAGTAAGTGCATGAACTCTTCCATTAACGATATGAATTGTGTAATTACGAACATGGGTAACTAAACCTCATAGCTAGGGTTGTGGGAACCATGGGTGAATAACAAGGTAGAAATCTAACTTCAATAACAATTTCTAGAGTGGTGTCTTGCATGTATTGATAATTCTTTCGTTTAGAATTCTTTTTAACGGTGGCCAACGTTAGAACTCGCCTTAATGCTACTTGCCGGACCAAGGAGGTAGATAATAGGAAATAGAATTATCAACATAGATTTAGTGTATACTATCTAATAGACTAGTATTGGTTGGTACGAGTTAATAGCTTAGTCAAATACCGAATATGATGTTTAATGTGAGGTAAAGATAAGGGTTAGTATAGCAACACACGTAGCTGGACCAAGGTGCGTAGTGAAATTCTCTAGATGCCGGACCAAGGATTTAGAGATACATAACTTATCACTTTACATGCAAGATATCAGGATAGAGATGTTATAGTTAGATTTATCAAGTTAGGAACCTGTGGGGAACACTAAAACCCTAGTTAATTTTACAATTTGATTAAAACTCCGAAAGTTAAATTTGTTAGTTGTTCGATCTTATTCAGTTAATCATTCTCATTAATTTAGAAATAAAACCCCCCTTTTTGTCTTTTAGTTGTTGTTTTTTTTGGAAAACAGTTGGCTAAATAATAGTAATAATACAATAAAGTTAAGTCTGAACTATTTTCCTTGTGGGATCGATCCCAACCTCATTAGTTGGGTTCTTTACTTGATACGACCGCTTTACTTCTTATTTGAGAAGTAAGTTTGAGCGTATCACACACATACACGCGAGGTGTGCTTTGTGCACCCGCAAACTTCTTTAAAAATTCTCAAAGTTAGGAGAGTAGGCATATGCGCGGGGTGTTCGGATCTTTTCGTGTAATCGTGTAGCCTTCTCACTCGAGTTGTCCACTCGGGAACCTTGTGTTTAGAAAGCCAAATCTTAGAAAACATAAGATAGAGCTAAACCACCCCTCGGTTTAAGTCATGCATGCATGTGCCTTAGGTGGATCGATCATGGGCATCGATTCGACATTTAAGAAGTCCACCCTTATGTCAACTGGTTTCACGACCAAACGACTGACGAGCATGTTTTGTGCAAAGTGACAATGATAGACGGACCCAAGCCTAATTTTGACATAGTGAGTTTGAACTCGAGTTGTCATAAATTAATGGCTCAGATCAATCAATCATAATCATATTCTTCAAATCGGTAATCCTACCCTTGCATAAATGAGTCACAAGCATGTTAGGACGCGATATTTATCTGTATACTTGTGTGTTTATCTGCTCTATGTGTGATATTATGCATTTTGTATTTTGAATCTAAACTGACAAAACTGCCTTTGAGTTGTTTTCCTTCTCAGGTATTTTGAACTGAACTGTGTTGATTAAGCTGACAGATCATCTTTACTTCATCAGATCAAAAGGTTTCGCAGATTTCTTCTCAGGGTAAAATTCTGATAAAGGAAAGACGATTATGGAAAACAATAACGAAGAAGTAGGTCTCACTGATATTGTGGTGGCTCAACCCACCACAGCAGACCAAAATGAGTTGATTCTGCAGTTGATACAACAGATTGCAGAGACGAGGGTAGAGATGCAGGGAAGGCAGGATTTGCCTTCGCCAGGATATAATGTTAACGCTGCAGAATTGGACCTCCACGCCGATTCTGATTCCCAAAACTCCTTTGTAGAATGGCATCATTTATGCATATTTGAATCGGTGGCGGTCCAGAAGAGGCCCGAGACCCACCATTTTGCATTTTGCTTAATTGCTTAAGTTTTAAAATTTCCTCGTAATGTTTGAATAAGGCAACATGGCCCTTTGCCATGACCAAAGTTTGCATTATTTTTCATTTTAAATAAAAGCCTCTTTTACTTAAATTTGGTTTATTTACTTATTTGCTATATTTTACTTGTCTAACTTTGTCTATTTATGATTTCAGTAATATAAGTTTTAAACCTGTCAATGTCATGTCATGTCACGAGCTGAACGAAAAAAGTGAAGCAGGTGATGACGAGGTTGATAAATACGAAGAGGAAAATGAGGTACCAGAATAAGTTGCTGAAGAATTTCTGCAGTTTGAAAATCAGCACAAGCCGAATTTAGAGGAAACTGAAACTGTAAATCTGGGAGAGCAAGAGTGCGTCAAAGAGGCCAAAATCAGCGTTCACTTGAATGAAACTCAGAAGAAGTATATAATACACTTACTCAATGAATACATTGATGTGTTCGTCTGGGAAGTCGGCGACAAGGGTTGAGTACCGATGTTGTATCTTATAAACTGCCAATTAATCCAGGGTTCGATCCGGTGAAGCAAAAAGTTTGGAAGTTAAAGCCCGAGTTGAGTCTAAAGATTAAAGATGAGATTACCAAACAGATTAAGTCTCGATTAGTGAAGGTGATGCAATCCCCGACTTGGTTGGCAAATGTTGTTCCGGTCATCCTATTTATCCCTTTTAATATTTCTGTATATATAAACTACGTCTTACCTGAATTCTCTTTTGTGAGATACGTAGGCGACCTATGTCGGCCTCGGTCATTTCCTTATTAAAATTTCCTATTTTCGGTTAAACTTTGAGGGGGAACTACGTTTGACCTGATTCCTGCCTCAACGGGATACGTAGGCGCCACAAGGGTTCGGTCATATCTCCCATAAGATTTCTATTCCTCTTATAATAGAAACTGGGACAGAATTTTTTAGAGGGACTCAAAAATTCTCGAGAATAAGATGTTTCCTCAACAAGTCAAGACTAAAGATATTTCAAGACTTGCAACTAGACAGAACTTTTGAGAGGGTCTCAAAAATTCTGCAATTTACTCAGCGACAGTCGAAGATAAGTCAAGACAATTAACTGGGACAGAAATTTTGAGGATGGCCTCAAAATTTCAAACATGGGTTTATCGACAAGTTCAGAGTGACTTTGAATACTCCCCAGCGAATAATCAGATATACTTCCAGTCATCAGACTCGAATAAGTTCACTAAGCCCGACGTGACATGACACTTGGCAGTGACTTTTTTTAAAATTACTTTTCGAAAATTTATTTTCTTAAAATTTTTCCTTTTATGTTTCTTTTGTTTTGGCATAAAATATTTTGTCTTATCTATCAAGAGTTGGGAGATCAGAAAGATCAACCGGAGATAGCAGGACAAGAAGCAGACAACTGAAGAAATTGGCACAGATCAGTTCGTTTTAAAACTAACAAATTTTCTATGGATGCAGGTTTATAGCTTTGCTTTGATATCAGCAAATTATTCCAATCGATGAATACGAAGAAGTCAAGGGAGGAGAAAAGTTCTCCCAAAATTTAACGGAGTTTTCTGTAGACGCAGGAATTGTTTTATACTACCCATACCAGAGACTTAGAAATATGAATGGTTTATTTCAGTAAACTTCTAACAACATGAAGTCTATAAAGAACGTCCAGCTAGATTCGAGGTTGAATCAAGCATAAATCTCAAGAAAGAATTTACGGTTTCCACAAAGGACGTCATTTGCATCATAATGCCAGATATGATATTATACACTACCCGGAGGGGTCATTTATTTTATTGTCGATCAAGACAATACACTACCCGGAAGGGTCATTTATTTTATTGTCGATCAAGACAATACACTAACCAGGGGGTCATTTATTTTATTGTCGATCAAGACAATACACTACCGAAGGGGTCATTTATTTTATTGTCGATCAAGACAATACACTACCCGGAGGAGTCATTTATTTTATTGTCGATCAAGACAATACACTACCCGGAGGGGTCATTTATTTTATTGTCGATCAAGACAATACACTATCCGGAGGGGTCATTTATTTTATTGTCGATCAGGACAATACACTATCTGAAAGAATTATTTTATCGTTATTTTCAATTGAAACGATATGATTATCCAGAAGATCACTATGTTGCTCGACTTAAGCACTATCTTCATTTGGCACCAAGGATGACATAATGCATCATAAGTTAATCGCGAGAAGATATTCATGCCTCGCAGAAAATTATGCATCACGAGAAGATTTCATACCTCGCAGAAATTTATGCGTCGCAAGAAGATTTCATACCTTGCGGAATTTATACATCGCGGGAAGATGTTCATGCCCCGCAGAAGATCATGCATCGAGAATCAATATTCATGCATCGCGGAAGATCATGCATCGCGAGTCAATATTCATGTATCGCGCAAGATCATGCATCGTGAGTTAATATTTATGCATCACAAGTTAATCGCGAGAAGATATTCATGCCTCGCAGAAAATTATACATCGCGAGAAGATTTCATACCTCGCTGAAAGTTATGCATCGCAAGAAGATTTCATACCTTGCAGAATTTATGCATCAAGAGTCAATATTCATGCATCGCGAGTCAATATTCACGCATCGCAAAAGATCATGCATCGCGAGTTAATATTTATGCATCACAACTTAATCGCGAGAATATTTCATACCTCGCTGAAATTTATGCATCGCAAGAAGATTTCATACCTTGCGGAATTTATGCATTGCGGGAAGATATTCATGCCCCACAGAAGACCATGCATCGCGAGTTAATATTTATGCATCACATGTTAATCGCGAGAAGATATTCATGCCTCACAGAAAATTATACATCGGGAGAAGATTTCATACCTCGCTGAAATTTATGCATCGCAAGAAGATTTCATACCTTGCGAAATTTATGCATTGCGGAAGATATTAATGCCTCACAGAAGATCATGCATCGAGAGTCAATATTCATGCATCGCGGAAGATCAGGCATCGAGAGTCAATATTCATGCATCGCGGAAGATCATGCATCGCGAGTTAATATTTATGCATCACAAGTTAATCGCGAGAAGATATTCATGCCTAGCAGAAAATTATACATCGCGAGAAGATTTCATATCTCGCTGAAATATATGCATCACAAGAAGATTTCATACCTTGTAGAATTTATGCATTGCGGGAAGATATTCATGTCCCGCAGAAGATCATGCATCGAGAGTCAATATTCATGCATCGCGGAAGATCATGCATCGCGAGTCAATATTCATGCATTGCGGAAGATCATGCATCGCGAGTTAATATTCATACATTGCGGAAAATCATGCATCGCGAGTTAATACTCATACATCGCGGGAAGATATCCATGCCCCGCAAGGAATCATGCACTGCCAGAAAGGAAATCGTGCATCTGAAGAAAATATTCACTCATCGGCATTAACTGCATCATTTTATTAAACATCAAGAAGAACATCAAAGACGACATCTAGATAAATATCAGCACTGCATCTGTTTTTATTTATTTCAACATCAAATGAATAATACATTGAAGATTGCATTACATACATAAGACATAAGCTTTATTTGCTTTACGTCAAACCGATTGAGTTGACGTCAAATATCGAGGAGAACATTTAAGTGTCGACATGGTAAAAGACACTGTCTCCCTTTTTAATTGAGTTTTTATGCTCACGAGTTTTATCTCAGCCTTTGTTGAGAGCATCCGAAAGGATGAATTCTCCAAAAATAAATCACAGGTGCGGACGACATCAAAAAGGATGCATCACATCGTGGAACTTTTTCTTAGCAGCGAACTGGGATATAGTCCAAAGAGGAGTGTCAAACTCTTAAGACGCAGCAGAGGAGAGACTTCCACCACAATCAAACCACACCCCTATCAGAAGGCATGTGGGTTTTTTCTTTAGGTTTTGTCAGTTTCGGTTTCGCATCCGGAAATTTTGGTCTACCGGAAGCAAGTTTCCAATCTGAGTGACAATGCACTGAGAGCTTTGGAAATTATGTCCATGTGAGTTCTTAATTATGGGTGTGAAGTGCACCACATTCATGATTAAGAGGTTACAAGCCTCCTTTTCATACTCGTTTAATTTTGTCACTTGTCCAGAACCAAAGGTTATCTAACATAATAGATTCTCTTTTCAATCGATTGAGTCTTACTACAAACAGCCTGATTCCTATGGTTTAAGGATATGTAGGCGGGCTCGATGTTGAATACTCGGTTGTATTCTAACATTCTCTCTTAAATATTATTCCCAAGCATCCCGATTCCTTCATAACTCGGTATCGAGATGACTTTTGATTTCTTAAAAAATCGTGCGTTAAATCTAGCGTATTGAACTACAAGTGGCCTGAATTCTCATATAGCCTGAGATATGTAGGAAACCCATTTTCAGGGCTCGGTCATAATTCCTAAAGTCCGTACCAAATCCCTTGTCTGAAAGATGAATATGTGGTCGGTCAAAATTGGCTTGGTCAATTTCATTTTCCTCGAATTTCTTGCATCAATCCAAGTAAAATGAGGGACAGTTGTTGACACCCAATTTTGACCCTCCCCGGTAGGAATTAATTCATGAGCTTCTTAAGTTCTCAAACAATTTAAAATAATTAGTTTTATAAATTTAGGAAAAAATATAAAGTTTGCGTTATTTTGAATAATTTTTGCCGTTTCTTAAAGTTTTTAGATAATATATATATATATATATATATATATATATATATATATATTACATAATTATGTATATAATTAGTATATTTTATGATTATTCAAAAAAACCATCTCAAAAATATTTTAAATTTAGTGAGTAGTCTTTTAAATTAGTTTAGTTTAAATCATGGTTATATTTTTGAATCACTAGTTTACGTTTAAATTAATTATTTTATTTTTTGTTAAGATCAAGAAGCTCGTTAATTAATGAATATTAATTTGTCTTATTTAAGGTTTAGCCAAATTTATTAATGTAACACAATTTGGCTATTTCTTAAATTTAATCCATCTTAGACTCCCAACTTAACTCAACTTTGAGAAACATTTGGGTCAAGATCCAATTCAATTATTCCCAACCCACTAATTCTCAACTACACTTTTGAGAAATTTGAATTTGAATTTTGAAATTCAAATTCCTCCCAAAATCCATTCCATTTGCCCCCCCTAAAAAATATGAATTTGAATTTTGAATTTTGAAATTCAAATTCATCCCAATCCATTCAATTTTCCCCCTAAATCTACCATAAAAATCTCCTATAAATACCTTCTCTTTTCTTCTTCTTTCTCATTCAAAAAAGATTCAAAAAAAAAATTCAAGAATGGAAGAATTGAAGAAAACATAATTCAAAAAATTCATGATTCAAGAATTGAAGATTTAAAGAATTCAAAAAAAAGAATTCAAGAATTCAAGAAAGGGGGAAATTCATTAAGGGATTAATTCAAGAATTCAAGAATTCAAGAATTCAAGGATTCAATTCTATTCATTTCAATTCATTTTTCAATTCAACATTCAATATTCAATATTAAATATTGATTATTCATTATTCTCATTCATTATTCAATATATATTTTTATTGAAAACGGAGTTAAACAGGGTTGGGGGGAAATTTCATAGTAGTTCAAGCAAAAAATAGGCAAAGAATACATAGATTAAACACATTCAAGTCGTGTTCGGGTCGAAGATATCACTTGAAATTCTCGATCGTCGTTCAAATCTGAATTGTGAGGTGAAGTCGCTGCCTCCCCTGCTCGTACTATCCCGAAATCGCTGCATTCAGAAAGGTAAATATCACTTCTTCTTGCATCATTTACTTCTCAAGATGTAGGTCTTTATTATCTGAAGGTTGTAAGATCTTTAATTTTTTTTGAGTTATATATTTAGGCTTAACTCGGATTTCTTAAAATATATTTTTTATTTACTCATAAATTATGTTGTATTTAAGATGTGCCTTATTTCATCACTTCATGGCTAATTCATTTCTATTTTATTGCATGTGAAAACTCCATCCGAGTCTATTTCGGATTCTATCCCTGCCTTTCATTGAGTGGAATTCCTCTTGATTAGACTTCTCGATGTCCGGAGAAATTGGAAACTGAAACAGGTCTCTGAAAGCAGAAAATAAGCTATATACATTAGATATACACTGATATACGACAAGTGTATACAAAACGGGAATTGGGTTAAAATCTCAAATTTCCAGCAAAATTGGCCCAAAAGGGCCCCAAATTCATCTGCTCCTTTACTCGTTTATTATTTAATTATTTTTTATTTTTTTTATTAACTCTAAATTTAGAATTATTAAATAACTTAATTAATTCCCCAAAGATGAACTATATTCTTTATGTTAGTATGGTTAAATAAATTTCATTTTTGTCAACACTTGGTTTTTGTTTATTTGAAAACTTTTACTTAACCTTCAATTAACTTAAAATAGTCTCTATGCTTTAATTGATCAATTTGATTTAAAATATTATTTTAAAAAATGCGTCAAATAAGTTTTAACAAATCTAGTCTTGTTAAAATTCTAGCTTGTATTATATTCAAATGTTTCAATTAAGATTCCATTTTCTTTAGAAAATAAAAATAAAAATTATTCTTTTAATTATTTTCTCAAGTTAATCGAGTGTTGTAAATTAATAATATTATTTCTATATTAAATATTTTTTTTTAAAAATAGTCAAAATTATTTAACCTAAGTCATAGGATAACCGCATGTTAGCGGGCGCTTCAAATGCCTTAAAAACCTTCTTGAAGCATAAATAAGAACCTCTTACCCATTTTCTCTAAATTTATTAAGATTTGATCTGTTAAAATCTTTTTAAATTAAGTTTTCTTAATTTCTTTAAAAAATTAAGTGGCGACTCTTTTCTAAGTATTTTTCTCAAATTGTTTTATACTTGGAACATTTCAAAAAGTGATTTTTCTAAAGATAGTAAAATTACGGGATAACATCGAACACACTGAGGACTCATGTCTCTACACCATACTCATTTAGAAAATGGATTCTTTGAGATTGAGTATATTAAGCTAATTCAAGATTTCTTTTCTTTAATGTTATCGTGTTGGAACGTGACACTCCGATCCCATATACCGTGTCAGAACGTGACCCTCGGATTCCATAACACGTGTCGAAACGTGACACTTCGATCCAATAATATCGTGTTTGAACGTGACACTCCGATCCAATTATCTCATTAATTTATTTCATCAAGCCTTCTTTATTCAAGGCATCACTTCGGTAGAGTGAGTTCAAGTTTATAAATTCCACGGTCTCAAGATTTTAGATCAACCACAAACCACACATCCAAGCTATACAACCACACAATCAAGTACATAGGAAACTTCACAATATCACTCAATACATATCAATCGCTATTGAAAGTCTATATATCAAATAGAAATAACCATATCCTACCTCCACCGAAGAACCGAAGTCAAGAAACTACTTCTCCAATGTTTTTGCTTTCCTCAATGCTTCCGAACCTTTTCAATCTATCAAGTATATATGCATAATTTGTAAGTTAACAATTCTATAAATACTCATGTTATTATATGTCTAGCCTAAACCCAAAAACTTTCCTAATTCTGTAATCAATTTCCTAAAAGTTTTCAAGCCTAGGATAAGTCTTAATTCCTCAATTAGCATAACTTTCATGTACTACACCTTATAATATACTACACCTTATATTTAATTACTTATTTCAATATATCAAATTTTAGTTTATAATGTGGTAAAACTACCAATGTCATAATACCGGTGGAAGCCAACACATGAACCTACCAAATAAACTAACCAAGGAAAACCAATATCACACGGAAACCCATGAAATCCATTCCAAAACTTGAATGACAATTCAATTTTGTAAAACTTTCACCTGCAATCCACTTTTTGATCAATAAACAACAATTTACCACTTATTGTTTTAATACTTTACATTACTTTAATCATTAAACAATTCCCCGTTAACCAATCAACTTTAATGTTTGTCCCCACGTTTCAACTGTAACAATATATGTAGCCACCTGTAATTCCTATCTAATAAAATAACAATAGAAATGCATTCTCGCCTAGACAAACAATCAACATACAACTAGTTGTGGAATTGTTGAAGTTTACCAGATGCACACCCGTTATCACTTTGGTTTTCGTTTCATGCCTCTTCTCTTCGTTCTCCCCTTTCCTACTTTTCTTTTCTTCGTACATATTATTTACTACCCTAATTATTAAAAGTTTAATTATAAAATTAGTAAAAGTGGTCCACTTTAATTCTAATATTATTTTTCTTAACCACCAACTAAATAACTATTAAAAACTACCCCATCAATTTCATAATCCAAAATATCCACTTAGAATCTATCGAAAAGTACTTTATGACACGAAAAGCTCTAGTACTCAAAATGATTAAACGATCGTTACATTAGATACCAATTTATCCATCGTTCGTCCTCGAACGATAAAAATAAGACAAGGGTAAGAAAGAGTACCCGAATCTGTAAAAAGATGTGGATATCTTTCTTACATATCAACCTCACTCACCCAAGTGGACTCTTCAACTGGTCGATTTCTTCCACTTAACCTTGATAGATGCAATCTCCTTTGACCTCAGCTTGCGGACCTCCCTACCTAGAATAGCTACAATCTCCTCCTCATAAGACAGATTCTCATCAAGTAGTACTGAATCCCAATGAATAATGTAGTTTCCATCACCATAGTTATTTTTCAGCATAGACACATGAAATATCGTGTGTACTCCTGAAAACCCTGGAGGCAAGGCCAATTCATAAGCCACCTCTCCCACGCTCTTAAGAACTTCAAATGGTCCAATATACCTCGGACTAAGCTTACCTCACTTCCAAACCGCATCACACCCTTCATTGATGAAACCTTCAGCAAGACTTGCTCACCCTTCATAAACTCTAAGTCCCTAATCTTCCGATCTGCATACTCATTTTGCCTGCTCTGAGCCGCTAAAAGATTCTCTTGAATGAGTTTCATTTTCTCTAACGATTCCCTCAAAAGGTAGGTACCCCTAGGTCTCACCTCAAATGCATCAAACCAACCAATGTGAGACCTACATCTTTTCCCATATAATGCCTCAAATGGGTACATATCAATACTCGAGTAATATCAGTTTTTTTTACGAAAACTCTCCTAAGGATAAGAATTGATCCCAATGACCACCAAAATCTATCATGCATGCACGAAGCATATCCTCCAACACCTGAATCATTCGCTCATACTGACCATCGATCTGAGGATGAAACGCGATACTAAGATCCCATATAGTACCTAATTCAGCATGCAAGGTGCTCCAAAAGTTAGAAGTACATTTTGTACCTCTATCTGATATGATGGAAATTTGAACTCCATGCAATCGAACAACTTCACGGATATAGAGTTTGGCTAGCTTCTCCGCATTATAAGTCATCTTGATCGGAATCAAGTGAGCAGACTTAGTTAACCTATCAACAATTACCCAAATAGAATCAAACTTACCTAATGTCTTTGGATGACCAACCATGAAATCCATTGCAAATCTTTCCCACATCCATTTAGGAATGGGCATTCTCTGAAGTGTCCCTCCAGGCATCTGGTGTTCATACTTCACCTGCTGACAATTCGGACATTTAGAAACAAAATCAATAATATCATGCTTCATTCTACTCCACCAATAATGTTATCTTAGATCATGATACATCTTGGTTGCACCAGGATGTATAGAATACCTTTAACTATGAGCCTCTGCAAGAATAGTGTAATTCAAATCATCAACACAGGGCACACATACCCTTCCCTTAATTCTCAAGACGCCTTCCTCATCAATCACAACCTATTTAGCCTCTCCTCGCAATACCATATCTCAAATTTGGCTCAGCTCTCATCAAAAAACTGCTTTCCCTTAATCTTGTCAAGAAAATAAGATTTTGCCTCCACACAAGCCAAAAATCCTCCTTTCTCAAGTACTTCCAGCCTCATAAAGTCATTAGCCAGAGTCTGAACCTCTCTGGCCAATGGGCGTCTAGAAACTTGTAAGTGGGCTAAACTACCCATGCTCCATGCTTTTCTACTTAGGGCATCTGCCACAACATTAAGTTTTCCTTGGTGATATAAAATAGTAATATCATAGTCTTTCAATAACTCCATCAACCTCTTCTGCCTCAAATTCAAATCTTTTTGAGTAAACACATATTGTAAACTGCAATGATCTGTAAACACTTCATACTTGACCCTATATAAATAATGTCTCCACTGCTTCAATGAAAATATAATTGCAGCCAACTCCAAATTGTGGGTTGGATAGTTACATTCATGCACTTTCAATTGCCTTGAAGCACAAGCAATTACATTCCTCTCTTGCATTAGCAATGCACCCAAACCAGAATAAGATGAATCACAATAAACAATAAAATTCTTACCTTCCGCTGGCAAGGCAAGAATCGGTGCAGTAGTCAACAAGGTCTTGAGTTTCAGAAAGCTTTCTTCACACTCATCCGACCATACAAATGGAACATTCTGCTTAGTCAATTGGTCAGCTGGGAAGCAATAGAAAAGAATCCCTTGATGAATCGGCGGTAGTAGCTAGCTAAACCAACAAAACTCCTTACCTCTGAAACATTAGTAGGCCTTACCCAACTCTTTACTTCTTCAATCCTAGAGGAATCCACCATCACTCCATCCTTAGAAACCACGTGCCACAGAAGGACACTGAATCAAGCCAAAACTCACACTTGGATAATTTGTTATAAAGTCTTTTCTCCCTTAACAACCCAATACAATTCTCAAATATTCCTCATGTTCTTTCCTGCTCTTTGAGCATATCAATATATCATAAATAAATACAATAGCAAAGAGGTCCAGATATGGCTTAAAAATCTCGTTCATCAGGCTCATGAAAGCAGTTGGGGCATTCGTAAGCCCAAAAGACATTACTAAGTATTCATAATGTCCATACCTAGTTCTAAAGCAGTCTTTGGCATGTCTGTTGCCCGCATTTTCAATTGATGATAACGGACCTCAAATTAATTTTATAGAAGACACAAACACCTTGTAACTGATCAAACAAATCATCAATGCGAGGAATGAGCTACTTTTTCTTAATAGTTACTTCATTCAGTTGCCTATAGTCTATGCACATTCGAAAACTGTCATCCTTCTTCTTCACAAATAAAATTGGAGCGCCCCAAGGAGATGCACTCGGTCTAATAAAACCTTTACCTAACAACTCTTGAAGTTGGGCCTTTAGCTCCCTTAACTCAGATGGGGTCATCCTATAAGGTAAAATGGAAATAGGGCGAGTCCCCGGCTCCAGGTCAATATTAAAATCAATATCACTATCTAGTGGCATACCAGGCAGGTCTACAACAAAAACATCCACAAACTCACGAACTACCAATATAGACTCGATTGAAGGCACTTTGGAAGTATCATCCCTGAGATGTGCCTAGAAATCTAAACAACCCTTACTCACCAATCTTTTAGTACGAATAAAGGAGATAATACAAACTGGGGTGGAAATATAGTCACCCTCCCACACTAGTGTATTTGTCCCACGCTTGGCCAAAGTCACGGTCTTAGCATTCCAATCTAAGATAGCAAGATTTTGAGAAAGTGAAGTCATACCCAGAATTACATCAAAATCAACCATCTCTAGAATAATCAAATCTACATAAGTGATGCTCCCCACATAAGTCACAAGGCAAGGCCTATACACCTTCTCAACTATCAGAGACTCACCCAGAAAAGTAGAGACACGAATATGCATGTCAAGCAAATCACAATGTAAATCAAAACTAGTAGGGAACGAGAAAGATACATAAGAAAATGTGGATGCAGGATCAATCAATACAGAAGCCATGCAATCAAAGACCAGAAGATTACATGTGATAATAGCATCAGATGTCTCTTCCTATGACCTCTCGAGGAAAGCATAACAATGGGCCCTATCACCTGTCTGTCCATTGCCCATATCAGGATGTTCTCCAGTAGTTCCAACCTGCCTGCCACCCCGGCTGAAGTAATCACCACCATTACCTTAACCACTACGTCCTCCAGAATGACGGCCTCTACCATGACTACGTGCTACCTCTAACTGCTGGGGATCTATAACTCAGATCATACCGAGCCTGACTCTGATTTGGACAATATTTCCTAATATATCTGGCCTCTCTACATTCATAACAAGTCATGGAGTCGAGTGTAGGTCTCTATGAAGACAAAAAATACTAGAGATAACCTCTAAACTCGTAAAAAGGCTGACTGGTCTGCGATGGACCCTGCTGCGAAGAACAATCAAAGGAGTTTTCACTTCCTCAATTTAGGGCATTCTAGTTAGACATGCTACCTTCTCGATGTATCGATTCTTGGTAGACAAGGATGGTTTAGATTCAGACGCCCACCTTTCGGTCCTCTAACGAGCAAGAAAGGGCCCGTTACTATAGATAGGGCCTTAGCGCTTTACTAATAACAAACATATATAGGGCTTACTTTTTTTAGCTTGCGCGACAAAGAGCAAAGCGGAGCATTCACAAAGAAATGGTTGAAGCCTGCAATGAAGACTAAATAGGACAGGGTGGATAACCCCATGAACTCTGCCCTCTAGAGTAAGAACCACTAAACTCACCTCCCTTATGGAACTTCTTAAATGTTGCCACCTTGGTGAAGTCATCAGAATTCACCCCCTCTAACTCTATCACAAAATCAACCACTTCCTGAAAAGATTTTGCAGAAGCAGCTACCTGTAAAGCTGGAATTTGCAAATCTGACCTCAATCCCTTCACAAAGAAGTGAATCCGCTCTTGTGGACTAAAGCAAAGCTGAGTGCATACCTGGATAATGCACGAAATTTGGCCTCATAAGTTGCAACAGACATCCTTTCCTGCTCTAGGTTGAGGAAATCATCTTTTTTCCTGTCCCTCAAAGTTTGGGGTATATACTTCTCCATGAAGAAGCTAGAAAATGCTATCCAAGTCATAGGTGGTGTCTTCGCTGGTCGAAACTCGACATGAGATCTCCACCACATTTTGACATCCCTTTGAAACTGGGAGGTCACAAACTCAACATCGTATCGCTCTACTATGTCCATCTTATGTAACAACTCATGACAATCAACTGGAAAATTATAAGCATCTTCAGATTCAGTACCCTTGAAGACTGGAGATTTCAACTTTAATAACTTGATAAAAAGATCATGTTGATCACTGGTCATTATAGGCCCTATAGTTAATCAAGGAAACGTGCCTGTTTCCAATGATGCATCCATGTGGGGAGCCACAGCAGCTGCATGTTGTACTCCCTGAACCTGATGTGCTGGTGCAGAAAACACTGAGGTGTCTGGCCCTGATCAGATAACCCTCTGAGATAAGTGAGAACCTGATTAATCATCTCTGGAGTAGGTTGGGGTGGTAATTCGTTCTCCTGAATCTACTAATCTTCCCCTTCATCACCCTCTCTCACTACCTCTTCAGTCAATGGAGTCCCCACTCTATCCCTAGCTGGACCAGGTTCTTGTCCTCTGCCTTTAGTGGGCCTTCTCCCGCAACCTCTACCACGGCCTCTCGCCACTGCTCCCCCTCGAGATGCAGCCCCAATGGTTGTCATAGGAGCACCATGTCTTACTGGTGTTGGTGTTGGTACAATTGTTGTTCTAGTTCTGACCATCTATGAAATAGAGTGAAGAAGGTCAGATACCAATTTGTATCATCTAGATACCAATTGAATTCAAGTAATAGCACGAAAGAAAGAAAAATACGAGTTTTCCTAAAGTTGTATAGCCTCTAGAAGAAAAGTAAAGGTGTCTCCATACCGTTCCGCAAGACTCTACTAGACCTGTCATTTTGTGATGAGATCATCTAACCTAATGCTCTATTACCAAGTTTGTCACGACCCAAAATGAGTCATGAGTGACACACACACACTTAACCTCCTAAGTGGGCGAACCAAGGAATCTAAACCCCGACATATATCAATAATTCAACTATGAATACCAATAAAATGCTGAAGCTCAAAACTTATTGAAGTAACCAATCTGATAAACATCTAAAGCCTAATACTTATTATCCCCAAAATTTGAAAGTCTCACATCAAGGACATCTGTTCTAAATTACCAAGTCTAAAAGTATTGGAAATACCGAAATAAGTAAATAAGATGGTCCATGTCCAAAATTTAAGGACATCATGACATAAATAAGGGAATCCAGCACATGCTAGAAATAATAGTTCACCCTGAAACTCTGATGTGCTGGAGATTGTCTAGAGTTGAGGGAGAGTCGAAGTCGATGGTACACTTGTTGCACTCCACAAAAGAAAAATGAAGAAAATACACGTAGGGGTCAGTACAAGGAACATGTACGGAGTAAGTATCATCGGTCAACCCAAAATAGAAACTAATATATATTAAATAATAATATAAAATCAACTACGATACTTGGCAGGTGGAAAACAACAAACAACATAAACCAGTGACAACAACACCATAGTAGGTGCACAATCAATCACAATATCAAACACACCTATGAGGACTCATGCCTCCACACCATACTCATTTGGAAAATGGGTTCTTTGAAATTAAGTATATTAAATTAATTCAAGATTCCTTTCCTTTAATGTTATCGTGTCGGAACATGACACTCTGATTTCATATATCGTATCGAAACGTGACACTCGGATCCCATAATATCGTGTCGAAACGTGACACTCCGATCCAATAATACTTGTCAGAACGTGACACTCCGATCCAATTATCTCATTAATTTATTTCATCAAGTCTTCTTTATTCAAGGCATCACTTCGATAGAGTGAGTTCAAGTTTATAAATTTCACGGTCTCAAGATTTTAGACCAACAACAAACCACACAACCAAGCTATAAACCACACAATCAAGTACATAGGAAACTTTACAATATCACAACACATATATATCGCTATTGAGAGTCTATCTATCAAATAGAAATAACCATAACCTACCTCACCGAAGAACCGAAGTCAAGAAACTACTTCTCCAATGCTTTTCCTTTCCTCATGCTTTAAAACCTTTCCAATCTATCAAGTATATATGCATAATTCGTAAGTACTCATGTTATTATATGGCTAGCCTAAACCCAAAAACTCTCCTAATTCTGTAATTAATATCCTAAAGTTCAAACCTAAGGGTAAGTCTTAATTCCTCCATTAGCATAACTTTCATGTATTACACATTATAATATACTACACCTTATATTTAATTATCTATCTTAATATATCAAATTTTAGTTTATAATGTGGTAAAGCTACCACTGTCATGATACCAATGACAGCCAACACATGAACCTACCAAATAAACTAACCAAGGAAACCAATATCACACTGAAACCCATGAAATCCATTCCAAAACATGAACATAACATGAATGACAATTCAATTTTGTAAAACTTTCACATGCTATCCGCTTTTTGCTCAATAAACTATAATTTATCACTTATTATTGTTTTAATATTTTACATTACTTTAATCATTAAACAATTCCCAATCAACTTTAATGTTTGTCCCCACGTTTCAACTGTAACAATATATGTAGCCACCTTTAATTCCTATCTAATAAAATAACAATAAAAATGCATTCTCGCCTAAACAAACAATCAGCATACAACTAGTTGTGGAATTGTTGAAGTTTACCTGATGCACACCCGTTATCCCTTTTGTTTTCGTTTCACGCCTCTTCTCTTCGTTCTCCCCTTCCATTCTTTTCTTTTCTTCTACAAATTATTTACTATCCTAATTATTAAAAAACTAATTATAAAAATAGTAAAAGTGATCCATCTTAATTCTAATGTTATTTTTTTTAACCACCAACTAAATAGTTATTAAAAGTCACCCCACCAATTTCATAATTATAATTACGAATAATTCAAAATATCCACTTAGAATCTATTGGAAAGTACTTTATGACACGAAAAGCTTTAGTACTCAAAAGAATCAAAAGGATCGTTTCAATAATAAAAATAATATTTTAAAAAATTCATTTTCTTATAAAACCACTTATAATTCATATTTTGACTCGGTACACTTGAAAATAATACTAAAAAAATTATTAATTTCATGATATCTTCCTATTAACCTATTTTAAATCAACCTCAATTTATTATAACGTAACCCAACTCATAAATGGGGATCCAATTAAAATTCATACACACCCCGACTGATTGTCCATCTAAAAAAAAATTATTTTCATTAATATAAATTTTCTCTCAATTATCCAAACGTCTTGTTCATTTTCTCTTTTATTTCTTTTTTTAATCTTTATTCTTGATTTTGATATACGGAACTCATACTTGAAAAGAACACACATATTTATATTTTTTTAATTAGTATTAATGTCATGATGGGATGAGGGTGGAGATAAGAGAAATGATTATTTTATTTTTTTACTTTTTTATTTTGGGTTCACAAAAGAAAAATATAATATTTGTACATATTTTCTTAATTAAGTCATCTTTTATTGAACTTATTATTTCTATATGAACGCATCATTATTTTCTCCCTTTTTTCTCTCTTGTTTGTCATAAATGTTTTTTTAAAAAAAAACTAACTAAAATGGTGGACAAGATCCAAATAAAAAAAAAAATATGGAAGAGATAGAAAGTGAGGAGCCGGGGAGGGTGGAGTGTAGAGAGTAGATGTCTAACCTTTTTATAATTTTAATTTGCTCTGAAATTCAAAATCAATGCAATCATGTGACCTTATATATTAAGTAATTTTGAATTATTTTAATGGAAATGACCTAAAATGCCCTTAAACTATGACATTTGGTACAATATTACCCTTCATGACCTAATGAGTATGATCCTCTAGATATAAAGATATTTCTTTGCCAAAAGGTGTACGTCAGAGGTATTTTAGGGATGAAGGTGGATGGAGGCTAATTTTGTACCAATTATATACTTGAGGGATATTTTAGGCCCTTCTCCGTAATAATAATAATTATTATATTTCTCAACTTTGCGATTTAGAGATATATATATATTTTATTGAAAGAAAGTGACTCACATTTATTTTAATTGTTACATACAACTTTGAAATTGCTAAACTCATTTTAAGGTGAAAAAGGTGAAAAAATTGATTCAAAACTATTTTTTGATAAAATAAGATTATACAAGGTATATTTGACCCTTCTCACAATATTTTGAGGTATATTTGAAGCGCCAAAATTATTTCTGGTTGATGGAAGTGAAAAACTTATTAAAAAAATTTAACAAATTAAAAATTGTAAAAGGTATATTTGATCCTGCTCGCAATATTTTGAGGTATATTTGATCCTTTTCATATTTGATTTTTTGTCCTTTTATTCTTATCTTCTTTAATTCAATGACTAATTTTGATTTACTATATTGATGATCAAATTTAATTTTTCACTCATCTTCTTGCAAAGTCTATTATAGATGCATCAACATTTTTTACAACTACAAATATAAAATTCAATATGACCGCAAAAAATAATAATTTTAGTTTGCCTTCAAAAAAAAAAGTCAATTTTATTTCGTTCAATGTTTCTTTTTGTTTCTCATATTTTCCACACTAAAGAATGAAAGCAAAAAATTAAATAGGAACAAGAAAGTCAAATAGTGATAAATGAATATATTCATGAGAAAGATGAATAAGACAAAAATTAACCATTGAATTAAAAAAACTCAAAAATAAAATCACATGAAAAATTATATGATTTATCTCTATATGAATATTGTTTGATTAAATAACTAAAATAAATAAATTGAAGATCAAAATTTTAATTTTCGTTAGTCAAAAGAGGATATATGAGTTATTTAATGTAACACCCCAGAAATGTTTTTCGAACTAAGACTTGAGCTATTAATCGTAGTGAGTGAGATTTCACCAAAGAATTAAAAATTTCTTAAGTATTAAGGTCAGTTCACTAGCACCTTGAGTTCCAAAAAAAAAAAAATTGGAAATAGCAAAATCTGAAATTTTGCAAGTTCAGCTAAGTATGAGTTTTAGATCAACTTTAAACGGTCACAACTCCTAGTACAAGGGAGTTAGGTGTGCTACAAGATAACATAGGAAAGATCTTTGAATTATCTTTCCAAAGCCGCCGAATTTGCTAATTTTCGAGTTCGGATGAGTCAGATATGACCTTTTGAAGTTAGGTTGTCCAGTTAAGGAAAGTTAGCCGAAATAGTGAGGGGTATTTTGGTCCTTTTCTTACCCAATCAGATTTAATTCATTTTTAGTAATATTTTAGTGGTCTAGTCCTTTAAGGTTTAATTTTATAATTCTAATATACACCTAGGGTTTTAGTTGAGAGTTCAAGAAGAGGCATGAAAAGAAAAGAGGAGAAAAGAGGCAAGGATGAAGACGTTTGTCGACGTTCTTGAGTTTAGTTGCAGATTTTTTCCATGGGTCTAATCCCTAAGAGGTATGTAAGCTTCCATAGTGTTGGGTTTGTTCACCCACACGCCAATCATGTTATTTTCAGCGCAATTTTATTCTTAAAGTTGAAAGATTAGAGTTCTTGATAAGAATTCTTGAAGTTTCATTAAGTTTTGATGTAAGATTCCACTTGGGTCAACTTTAAACGACCATATATCTTCGAATATTAAGAGTTACGTGAGCCATATACCTATCCAACTAAAGGTAATTGAATCTACTTTCCAACGCCACCAATTTCTGAGCAAAAAGTTATGACTATTTTAGTAACCTGTACAATGCTGTTATGAATTAGCCAAAGGAAAACATGAAAAAAGGTTGTTTTTGTTTTTTTACCTTCAAGAAAATCCTAAACGGATTTATTGACTAATAAAAGGTTCAAAAACAATTAGATTTTCATCTTTACTAATGAAAATCATAATTCCTGGCCGTAGAGATTTTAAGAAACTAATTCAAGAATCTCAAAAAAGGATTTCTTGATCATTTACCTTCAAGCTAGGATTTCAAGGTTTCTATTCAAGTTATTATCCAAAATTCTTCAAGAACCTTGTTATTCCTATCTAAAATTATTCCTAACATGTTCATAACCTTGAATTCATAGTTCAAATTCAAGGTAGAGCTGGGAGTTAAGTTTTTGAGAATTTTTTCAAACGTTCTAAGAAAGTCCTTTTGAGGAGTCTTCTACAAGTTCTATTAACTTGTTTCAAGACTCAAGAAAGTGAGTAAAAGAGTGAAGAATATGTATCATGAGTCAAAAATATCACCTAGATCCTTCATATCATGAACCATTTTCTTGAATTCATAATTTACATTCAAGAGAGAATTAAGAGTAAAGCTCAAGAAAGCCTTTAAGTTCAATTGTGAATTCATTGAGATCCATCATTGATTTGAACTAAGTTTTGAGGAAGTAAATAAGATAATGAGAAGATTCATATACATGAGTTCCATCTAGTTACTTAGACCTTCGAGTTGAGTGGTTCATGCCCATAACTTTCGCATGAATCCCATAAATTGAGTATCATTGAGATGAGTAGTATCTCCAAGTTCTAAGTCTTGAGTATTGAGTTCCTTATTCATTTGGAGATTATATTTCTATCTATTACATGATACCCATGAAGTCCTTGAGTTGAATTGTTCACGCCCATAATTCCACATGAACCCTATAAGTCGAACAATCTTGAGATGAGAGGTACCTTTGAGTTCTCGAGTTGAGTAATTCATGCTCCGCATGAACCCTCCAAGCTAAAAATCATGAAATCATCCATAAACATGAGATCATGATCCTTGTATCCATACTTCAATTCTTAAAGTTTGTAGAGTCTTTATTATACATTTTAAATTCATTTTAAGACGCAGGTTTCAAGTCAAGTAAAGAGTAAAGAGTTGAAGATCTTCCTTCAAAGTAATATAAGGGAACTAAGTATTCCCTAAGAGTTGAGTTCATTTCTCAAAAGTTATAAGGGAACTAAGTATTCCCTAAGAATTAAGTTTCAAGTTAAGCAAAGAGTAAGAGTTGAGTTCATTTCTCAAAAGTTATAAGGGAACTAAGTATTCCCTAAAAGTTTATAAATGTTTTCACATTTAAGTTAAAGAGGAAACTAAGATTTCCAAAAGAGTTTTGAGCAAGAAAAGGAAACATTGATTCGACGAGGGCTTTTTAAAGCTAAACAGGGTTGAGAAAATTAGCTTAACACATAGAAAGGAAGTTATTCTAAAAGCATGAGCTAAAGTATATTTTGGGAGTAGTATTGAGCACCGATGTGGGAATGAGAGTTCATATTAACTCAAGTCTCCATGTAAACTATATAGCTATCATGGGTATTAACGGGTCATACTTTTGAGATGATCACGTAAGTTAAGCTAGTGGATCCACTAAGTTAAGTAAGGTTCTATACCGATGGCAAGGTATAGGATGGTCTTTGGCAACGTGAGGTAAAACGTTGTATCATCACTTAGTCTCATAGTGATGGTTGTCGGTTAGAAAAACTTCCACAATATTAATTACATGGTTCCTCGAGGGGTTTTGCTTAGTATGAATGGAGGTATGAGACTTCATTCATGCATTGCACAAGTAGACTTTGCATGAGAGGAAGCATGATATGTCTTTTATGATATTATTATCTTGAGTTAACATTATGTTTTTAAACGGCTTTTCTTTATATTGCACTTGTTTTAAACTGCTTTATATCGAAATGAGTTCAGTTAAGTATCAAGAGTAGAGTATTTTGAGTTGGGTACCTTAGGTTGAGTATCTTGAGTTCATATGTGCTTAATTGAGTCAAGTATCAGATATTTGAAGTTGAGTATCTAATCTTTGAGTTGAGTATCTTATTCTTGATTTGAGTTGAGTTGAGAAGAGGTAAGTATGTTTCCTTTTTATCAAGTTTAAGCTTATGTTTTATGCTTTAGAATTTCCCTTACATGCTCGTACATTCCACGTATTGAGTCATTTGGCCTGCATCTTTTGATGCAGACACAGGTATTCATGATCATCAATAGGAGCTTCGTTGATACATCCGAGAGTTCGAGTTAGCTATGGTGAGCCTCCTTGTTTCCGGAGGATTTCATTTACTTTTCAGTTTAGTTAGGAGGTTGTGGGTCTTGTCCCGACTTCCATCTTTAACAGTTATAGGCTTCATAGATAGTCAGTATAGTTGAGAAGTCTGTATTGATAATTTATTTTATTAAATATTTTAAAGACTAAAGTTGCCTATTTTATTGCGAGTTGAATAATTTATTTTTATTCAAAGTTGTTCATTGGAGTTAAAGCTTTGTAAAGTTGAGTTTATTGAATTTCATTTCAGTTTTAAGCTTTTGCATGCTTAAGTTAATCTTTCGCTTGTAGTCAGCCATGATGAGGGTTCGCTTGGGACCAACAATGGTCTTCGAGTGCCGGTCACGTCCTGGGTGTAGACTAGGATCGTGACATTTAATTTGCACATGTAACAGTAGAAGTATATGTGAACTTTTTTATTATGAAATATATATTATCTCTATATCACAAAATTAATAAGTATATTAAATCTTTTTCTCCTAATAATAATCCAATATAATCTGCACAATATTATTATGATGATGATCAAACAAAAAATGTGGGATAGTAATGAAGTGTAAAAAATATTCTGAACCTTATTTGATTATTCTATATCATTGTTAGTATTATATTAAAAAGAGAATAGTCAACCTTGATATTAAGACAATTATATTATAAGAAATGACTTTCTTAATTCAAGACATCACTACAAAAATGCATTATTATTAATATTTATTTAAAATATCTGAGTCCCAAAATTATATTATTATTTTTCTAAAGAAAAAAACACACACTATGTATGAACGGTTAATTAATCAATGAAGAACTGTATTAATCATTCAATTGTAAATTTCATAATCATATTTAATTTACTAAAGTATATTGTATATTGCTGAGAATCTCAGAAAGTAACGTGTTAATGTTAATTATAGTCTTGTACCAACACTATATTACGTCAATTTGATAACTTATAGATCATTGCTTATATTTGTTATTCACGTGTCATCGAAGTATATAATTTTATCAATCATTATGTTTAAATAAATTTAAATTATTTATTTGAATATTTTAAAATATAATTTAAAATTATATTAATAATGACAATCAAAATTAGAACACTTTAGAGATGGTAGATATCAACATATTATAAAAATCATATAGTTCATCAGTGTCGACCCTATTTAACCATGTCTTGCACCTTTATATTATGTTGACTTGATAATATGTGAATTATTACTTATTTTTTATTATTATTAATACGAGTTCTAACTAAGTAAGTTTATGAATTTGAGTTTAAATGAATTTAAAATACATATTTAAATAATTTTATATGTATAATTTGAAAATATTTCAATAAAGTCAGGCAAAACTCAAAACACTTTATATGACAAACATTAAAACATTATAAAAATCATAGAAATTTTATTACTTATAAGTATTAACCCTAATTAATTTTGTAAGAATAACTTCACAAAATATATTTTTTATAGTTCTAATTTATTATTTAATAATTATATTTAATATAATTAGTTATAGATAAACTTAGTTGAAGGTGTAAATGTATATTCCTTATAGTACTGGACACTAAAGCTCGTGCTAGCACGGGCCCAACCCAATATATATTACTCGTTCTCTCTTAATTTATGTAATTATAGATAAAATTTAGAGAGTCGTCTTAATTTTTGAATATTTTAATTTGTTAGTTAGTGCAACTTATATCAATGTTAATTTCGTTTAAATAGTTGAAGTTGTTAATTATTGTTTATAGTATCTCTTACATAATTTTAAAATAATACATATTATTCTTTTTGTTTTAATTTACATGACACAAATAAAATTTCAAGAGTTGGTCAATTTTCATAAATATGTTTTTAAAAATATTTCAAGATATTACTTATTGAGATTTATAATATATATTTTTTATGTCATTTTTAAATAATACATATTACTTTCTTTGTTTCAATTTATGTACCACTAGTAGAATTCTAAAAGCCAAATAATTCTTTATATGTCTTTAATTATTGTTATTTATAATAATTTACGTAATTTTTAAATATACAAAAACTTAAAAAGAAAGACAACAAATTAAAATGGAGGAACCATGGAATAACTAAACTGACCATACATGTCAAAGCAAAATAAAATTTTGATACATTCTATATATAATTTTAATTTAAATTATAAAATTTAATTATTATTTTCTATTTTTTTTCAACCTCGTGTTAATTCCAAATTAGGGAAAAAACCAACATATGAAATACTCCATAATATATAATTTACTTACCATTTTGCTTACAAAATTAACAAAGAAAAACATTAGAGGATTAACAACGGATGAAGTCCACGTAGTTTGTTTACATATGTGAAATAGATAAGCAAGAAATTGGTGGTCTTGATGAGCTAACAAAGGAGAATATGATTAAATCTATCTAATTTCAATATTCATGCTACAATAAAATTGACTTTTCAGCCAATAATATTATTTTAATTCTTCGTAAATTATTGAAACACCCTCTAAAGTACCCAACACTTCAACTATCCTTTTATAGAACATAAAGTGTAAATGTTTATTTTGAAATATAGATGGTGTATTTAAAATTGAGTAAGAGTGTCACAAATTTGGCAGAGTACTAAATTGTGGTAAAAATAATATCACTGAATCCGATAATGGAGAGTCAACTGAAGTAAAAGGAATTAAATGCCCAAATGAATCAAATTCCAAAGGCTTCACCTGTCCTCTAGATGTTCAACTTCCAAGCCCTCCAAGCAGTGGCGGATTTATGATTTTCGTTAAAGAGGTTCGAAAAATAAAAGTATAAACATCTAATTTGAAAAAAAAAAAGAACTGAAGCTAATGCAGGGATTCGAACCCTGGACGTCGCACGTAACTTTGAACTCAGCTACCGCTGGAATATCTCATCCATTTGTTATTTACGGTGTTCAAAATATTTATATCAATACAAATCCAGAAAATTCACCTTAGGTATATAGTGTATTTTTTTATCGAGGATGTTCGGGTGAACCCCTGAACAGCACGTGGGTCCGCCCCTGCCTCCAAGTGCAACTCCAAAATTGGAGTTAATACCTTCAAAACATTATTTAATTTTGAAAATTTATTTAGCAAAACTATTAAATTTTATTTTATATCAATAATATCACTCAATTTAGATATTTATATCAATAAAATTACTTAACTAATTTTATTAGTAAAACAACAAATTGACATGACAGAATAAATTAGTAATTTTTTATATCACATATATAAACATGAACTCCATAAATAAATAGAATAAAAAGAAAAATTTCTACGAGCAAACTTAATTAATGAAACAAATACTCTTTAAAAAAAACTGACATTACAAAATAAATTATTTTTTAATAAATAATAGAGTTGCCTGTTTCACTTTATTATTGTCTTTTTAACACAGTTTCCTTAGTTTTGTAAGTTCAGAGGTTCAATTATCCACTGCTTATAAATCTTACTACTACTTTGGTCTAATTTGAGATTCTTGTTCATTATTTTATCTGCTTAATTTCGTCTTCTAATCATATATACTATAGTATCTTATCAAACATATGATTCAATTTAGATATTTTTATCCTTGTGAAGAGAGAATTTTTCAAAAACCATTTCTATATCTTCACGAGATCGTAATAAGTAATTGTTATTATTTCGCCTTAAAAAATAATAATTTATTTTATCATGTCAAATTGGTTCATAATGATAAATTTAGTTAACTGATTTATAGATATAAAGAGATCTAAGTTAAGTAATTTTATTGATACAAAACAAAATTTAATAATTTTACTAGATGAATTTCTAAAATTGACTGATCTTTTGTTAACTCCCAAAAATTGATAGTACAAAAATTTAAGATGGCAGACATTTCAAAGTATGATCAAATAATAGAGGTGTATAGTAATGTTTTGGACATTTAAGGACCGTTTAGTGTGATAGATAAGAGGAATTAATTTTAGAATAATTTTTCAGTAATTTTTATTTTGTTTTTTTGGTTGCAAGGACTGGGATAAATTATCTTTCCTTGGGGTAGAATAGTAATTCCAAGATAACTTATTCTAGAGTAAAATATGTAAAATAATAAAAATACCCCCCTCCCCACGTTCCCCATCTCTTAAACTCTCTTTTATACACTACTTTACATACATCAATATTAACATAATTTTTAGGGAAAAGGGTCTAAAAAATACTTTAACTTTCGTCGAAATTCTTGTTACGATATCAAACTTTATGGAGGACCTCTTTACTCCTGCACTATTTAATCGTGTATTTTAAATGTATATATGTGTCCACATGGATACAATATTATTTATAATTATGAAATATTTATAATGTCCACGTGGAGACATATATACCTTTAAAATACACTATTAAATTGGGGGTGGGGGGAGGGGTAAAAGGTCATTTCCAAATTAGTTTGGTATCGTTACAACAATTTCGATCAAAGTTCGCATATATATCAGACATTTCCCCCTAATTTTTAATAACATATATAATAACATCCGCAACCTTAATTATTTGTTGTTCATATGATAATAAATTTTCTATTAAAAATTATATTATATAAATACAATTTTTATTTATAAATATATTATAAGTTGAATTTATTTATTAATTCTTATGTCAATTAATATTTGATTTCTCTTAAATGTTCACTCCACTACTAAATTACATATTCTTTAATTAAGTAGTTTAGTACTCACTTAAAAATTACTCCATATTTTATATATTAATTTAAATGTAGGTAATTTTAGTAATAAAATTTCTTTTACTTTGATAACTTAAAATGAAAATTTTTATTTTTAAACTAAATAAGATGGAAATTTTATTTTTAAGAATAAATAATTAAAGCTTACAAAGAAAATATATATAAAAATAAAAACTCGATAATGTGAAAGGATATTTTCGCTCAACTGAAGATTCTCGATAACACAAAAAGAATTGAAAAAATTGGCAATATCACATTTTGTTGACTCTTCTAAATAAAAAGTATAGTCTATAAGCGAAAGTTTTGCCAGAAGAGGGATATTCTTGATATTTGATACTTCCACTAAAATCAAAAGATCTCAGCATTGGAGCTTTAATTTCAACAACATCTGGCAATTTCAAGAGTTTCAACACCAATTTTGTAGAGAAATGAACAATTAGAGATTAAACTTTCAAGCAACTTGGAAGAAATTGAGACATAACATAGTTCAAGGTTTATATTCTTCCTACTGTGTGCTCGATTGAAGAAAATAATTGTTGTTGTTGTGTTCTACGGCTGATTCGAGAAAGTTAGGACATTTGAAGAAGTTGAAATCGATAAATTGGACATTTTTTTCACTGTGAAGAGATGAATAAAGTTTTTTTTTTTTTTTTTTTAGCAACAATGGTGAGATGTGGAGAAGAAAGAGATGAGAAATAAAAAAAAAGGGAAAAATAGGGTTGGATAAATAAAAGGGAAAGATTTGGACCGTTAAGTGTGTCAATCAGACACATCACCTTTTTTTTCCTCTCATTTCACGCGCTCAAAAGGCGTGACTCAAACGACAGGTGACAAGTCAGTCAGGTGTGTTTGATAGGTACAGTTTTTGAGTGGTTTAAGTATTCAATAGGAAGGAGCTCTTGTTAAGGTGTCTATACGGAAAATCTTTGACAAGTTCAAGGGGCTTTCTATTTTGCTTAAATATTCAGAGAAACCCATGAAACTTCAAAGCATGCATTTAAACGATAATTAAGAACAGATACATTGTTAACGTAGATAATACATTTACCAAATTTATTTCAAAGTGATAATTAGTAGTAAAACATAAAATTTCAAGAGGATTTTTCGAAAGCACAACGCTTGATCTCCTCAATCAACCCCATGAGCTGTGAATGAGAGGAACCACCTTCTTCAGTCGCACTTTTGAGCTTCTTTGCCATCAACTTAGCATTTTCTCTAATTTTTCTACTTTCCTCTGAATTATTCATCAAACGCTTGACCGCCAACTCTATTTTCTCTCCTGAAAGTGGTGGACATGCTAATATAAACCCCGGATTCCACACATCCGCTCCAATTCCAATAGCAAGGCCAAGTTTTTCCAAAAGCTTTTCGGTATAGAAGTTGTCTGAGAAAAGGGGCCATGTGATCAACGGAACACCTACGGCTAGAGATTCTAGTATAGAGTTCCAACCACAATGAGTTAAGAATCCACCAATTGCTCGATGTTTCAATATTAATAGTTGTGGTGCCCAGCCTTGGATGATAAACATCTTTTCCCCTTTCATTTCTTTGAAACCGTCAGAAGAGAAGCGATCTTCTTCATTTTTTTCCTGCTCCTTAAAAACCCAAATAGTTGGACAGTTTGCAGCCTTTAATCCAATAGCCATTTCCTTAAGCTGATCATCAGAAAACCTTATCATGCTTCCAAAGCAAACAAAGAGAACAGAGTTAGATTGTTGATTTTCAAGCCAATCGAAACAATCACCATACTCTTTCCAAGGGTCAGAACATGAATTATTGGAAATTTGCGCTTCATATTTGTTGATAAACAGAGCAAGTGGACCTATATGCCACCCTTTTACTCCTCTAGCTTTTTCATAGAGTTGGGCAAAACCAGGTTCCAGCTCAGAGCAAGTGTTATGAATAATACCATGGCTACGAATCTCAGCTTGTAAAACATCATCTGCTGTCTTTCTGTACTCATTTTCTTCTTTAAGAAAATCTTCAATCTCCGAGACTTTCATTTTGATGTCAAGAGGCAAACCAGGAATAGAAAACCTTTCAGAATCCGACTCCACATTCTTGTAAGGTTTTAATTCCTTGATGAAAACCCAAGCACATTGATGAATGAAAGTGGCTGGTTGAAAAGAGAATCTCGGAATTTGCAACTCCTCAGCTAAATCGACAGTCCAAGGGAAGAACATATCGGAAATAATGCAGTTTGGGTTTAGCTCCCGAATTATTTGCTCCATAGGTTTTTGGAGCAGAAGAAACCCATAGTGAACTTTGCCAACTATTTCCATAGAAGGGCTTGCGATGAAGTTTTCAATTCCCACAGGTAATCCAATTTCCTCAGACGGAAATTGAAGTGTCCGGACAGTAATATTACTGCCCGAAAAGAGACAGTCTCTATCGACAGAGGACTGAAAAAGAAGAGCATTATGTTGAGGGGAAATGATAGTAACTTTGAGGCCATGGAGGGCTAAGAGTCTAGCAATATGTACCAACGGAGTTATATGACTCGTCATGGCGTATGGTATGAACACAACATGCGCCATTGCACTTTGTTCGATCTGTTCCATCGCCATTTTCACTCCATTTGAAGTTGTTCCTTCACTTCAATTTATAATACTAATAACTGCTAATTACACTTTGTTTGGATCAGTAATACATATTGTTTCACAATTTATTGTATTGTACTCTATTGTACTGTATTGTATGGTAGATACAATGTTTGACTAGACTATATTGTTTGTTGTTGTTTAATAACATTTTAATTGTTTGGTTTGATTGTATTGTATTTTATAAGTTTACTAAAATATCCTTAATTATTCTAGGTTAGGAGGTTTGACTAAATTTAAATAATAAGATAAAGGGTAAAATAGTATTTTGAAATATTATATAAATATATGGCATTTTTTTTTAATAAAGAGCATATAGTTATTCCCCTTTATTAGATAGTAATAAAATAAAGTAACTAGTGCCGAAGAGCCCGTGCATTCAATATTTATTTAGAAGTTTGAAATTTAAAATTTAAATAAATTATATATATGGTAGTAAACGTTTATATTGCTATAAAAATATCAAATAAATATTGTTAACTTCAAAATTTAAGTAATTTTGATTAAATAATTTTAATATTTTTATCTAAAATAAATTATACATATTTATATAGCAGTAAATTATCTCGCTCTTTTTTTCAAAAATCTTATATTTGTGGACATTATCCTTTATTTTCTTAAATTGAAGGATATATATAATAATCATTGTTAATTCATTTGGTTGTTTATTTTTGTAAATCAGGTAAGTTATACGAAAACTTAAGTATTGTTGGATCCCCCCCCCCCCGAGCTTGACGTCAAAAATTTAATTTAGTACTATAACTATAATGACGTACAATTTTGAAGTGATTAAATGTTTAAATGTCACCCTAAGAGCTGATGTGCCATGTGTGAGTGTACTCACTCTCCTAAAAGCACGTGAAATAGTAAAAAAACAAAAGTTGGATGGTTATATCATACACATGACATTTTTTTAATTGATCAATATATAACTAATAGTTTTTAATTTTTGTATAAGTTAAATTTATAAAAAAAAATATGAAAATTTCTTGTTTAAAAGTAAATGAAATTTGTGGGTTCAATTTTCTTTTTTTAAGAAATAAATATTTTTTTTGTTTTCTCGTTAATTTGTTGTGTTCTCCAAATGTTTTCTTCCCCATTTAAGCACTTCTTATACCTTTCTTCTTCCATATAAGACATTTTTTCTTCAAGTTCATCTCTTACCTCACTAGTCAATCATCAATCCACAAAATTCAACACCTAATTGAATGTAAATTTCTTGAATTTTAAGTGATCCATTTTAAATTCTACATGCAAAACAACTAGGTCTATCAACTTTCTTATACAAAAAAAATACTTTAAATAAATATTAAAATACTTTAAATAAATATCATTCTCCAATGACAGATTTGTAGGAGAGGGTTCGAAGAAGAAAAAGTACTAATGCTCTATTCTAATTTTATTTTATTTTTATGAATGTTGAAGATGAAAACAAATATTGAATGCTGAATATGGTTTGGAAAAAAGAAGAAGTCAATGAAGGCTAAAAATAGTGAGAGAAAAAAATAGGGGGGGGGGGTTGAGTGGAAGAAGGTGGCGCAATTTTTTATTTTAAAATAATTTTTAAATGAATTGATTAGTGTAATGAATTTTTAAAAATATTTAAGAAAAAGAGTGAATAAGCAAAAAAAAAAAGAGATAAAATTAATTATATGGTGCTTACATGGCAGTGACGTGACACTTACATGGTTATGATGTGGCAGATGAGAGTAGTATTCATCTCTAAGGGTTATATTTAATTTTACTTCAAAGATGTATAGTAGATATCGACCCTCCTTCAGTTACTTCATGTGTCTATTTCTTTAGATTTTGAACACTCTTATCAAAAAATTTGGTTCCGCCTCTGTTAAGGGGAATATTTAATCGCCCGTATAATTTAAGTTCTAAAGTAAATTTTGTTGCCAAGTTTAGAGAATATTTAATGTATTTTTTCTTCTTAAAAATTAGAATAATTAAAATTTTGACGGCCCATAAAAATATTTCTTTATGCTTATTAAATTTTCAATAACATTGTGGAAATTTTTATAGTACACTGAATTTTCTTACTTTTTTGAATTAACATTTATTCTATTCATAAATTTAATTAGTGTCAGCATAAAAGATAATCACTTTAAAATTAAGAAAAAATTACCTAACTACACAATCTTTCTTTTCATAATTTCTAAAATTTCTATCATTTTAAAATATTTCAAAAATTTCTCTTTTCCTTTTTTTTCTCTCATTTTTCAGATACATTACTTACCTCCCTTCCAATTCAACGTTTTTGTTCCTATTTTTACGCCTAAAATCACTCTCATATATCAACGATTTCATCAATCACCCAATTTTTCAATTTTAAATCTATTTTCTCTCAAGTTCATCAATTTCAAGTTCCTAAAGAAGTAGAACTATTTCTTCATCAATTTTTTATTTTCAGTTCTTCAGATTTTATTTTTTTAATTAAAATAAAGTAATGTTTTTAATTTACAATTTTCTTATACAAATGAATTATGCTCCGTCTTTTTAGTATGATACCTTGTGTATTTTATTTTGATCATGAAAACTTTCATGAAAATAGATCTAATCAACTCATTATGATTTCGACGATGATGATTGGCCTGAAAATAGATCTAATCAACTCATTATGATTCCGACGATGATGATTGGCCTGAAAATAGATCCAAAAGCTTGTAAGATCCATTAACAATGAAGAATGATAATATTTAGATGACGAAGTCGAAGAAGAATGAAACTTCATCTTTTAAAGCAAATGTGGAAGAACCCCAAAAAATAATAGAATTGTTGCATCTGCTATATGGTGTGTTATCTTTGAAGAAAATGATCTAGGATTAACGATCTTAGGAGGTTGGTTTCTGGATAAATGGTTATTTCTCTAAAAATTTTGTTATTTTGAATTTAAATTTGAATGTATCTTAATTTTGATCTCAGTATCTAGGATTAACAATCTTAGAAGGTTGATTTCTGGATACATGGTTATTCCTCTAAAAAATTTATTATTTTGAATTTAAATTTTAATGTATCTTAATTTTGATCTCTGTATGTATTTTTTCTTTATTTTTTTGTTATAATTATAGTGCTTGTGGTATACAATACAAAATAGGATACTTTTAAAAATTATCTGATACAAATAAGTTTTATAAATTTAAGTATCACACAATTTAATCATTCAAGAGGTTGTTTATTAAGTTAAAGATACACTTTATATCTAACCACGATAAAATATCACACAATTTAATCATTCAAGAGGCTGTTTATTAAGTTAAAGATACACTTTATATCTATCCCTTTATATGTGATATTTAGCATAAAGTTATAGATACGGTCGTTCACAATCATGATGTATCATATACATTATTATTAAAATAAAAAAATATATATTATATAAATATTTTACCAGATTTATAAAATTTAATAGTTTAACATTGTGACTAAATTATTTTCCAGCAAATATTTACATAAAGTTGAACAAATTTCTATTTATTAATATTTAACAATAACTCTTAATTATATTGGAAGTTGAACGTATTTTTCAAAAAAAAAAATATCGGTTTTCTTTAGGTAAGAAAGTACAAGACCGCGTGTTGTGACTTTCATGTCTATAACGTCCACAACGATTAGTTGGCTTATCACTTGAGTTCTTTTTCTTTCTTTTCGTGACCGTCGTCCAAGCATTCTTTTGTATCGAGATGACAAGATAATTTCTTATCTGGTAATGGAACCATTGAATCTTTCAAAATTACTTATTTACCTTTCAAGGTAAATAACGTAATGTTTCTTCAGTTGGCTTATTGTTTCTATTAAGTATCAATTTGACTGATTTATAATCTGTAGTTAGAATTATGTATCAAGTGCAATTTTACATTTTTATGTATCATATTAAAGCTTATTGTATCTCTTAAATATCAATTTGACTGATTTATAATAGTTAGAATTATGTATCAAGTACACCAAACTAACTTTACAAAAAAATAAGAATCAAAAAATGTAACCAGAATTAAAAACATAATATTTTTCATTTATCGCATCATAAAATAGTAACGTAAAAGTACTTCATAAAGTATCTAATTTGAGAATTATTAGACATGAAGCAGAAAAGTACTTCTAAAAAGCAAGCATCAAGAATCTTTCAGGAAGAAAGTACATGTTTGCGTCCCTTTTTTCACCTTCAACACACACAATTTCACCTGTTATTGCATCAATTTTGTATCTCTTCATCACTTATATCCGATGTATCAATGCATAGTGAATACATACCGAATCCTATACCTCATGTTTCATCATTCCTATGTACAATTTCACCCCATATCATTTCGAATACACAACGGAGACAAATTACCTTCAACAATGTATCTGATCTCGATGTTTTTTTTTTCAATTCATCAATACCAAATTCAGCTACAATTGTTAAAATAAGATTTACGAACAAAATATTTTCTCCAACCACTATCATATCACTCCTATATCGCTCGTATTTAACATCACTTTTCATGATCCAAAATGCCTTAACAAGATCAAAATATTCATTTCGAATCTTCACAAAATTGCGTTCCAAAATTGTTTGAATCAAACTTTTAATGTTTTTTCTAAGAACAGGAAGAAGATTTCACAATTTAAAATTTTAAAATTATAATTCAGTTAGAGGTTTATGACTGATTGGTTGAAGGAAGAAACGTATGCGTGATTTGTGGGAATCAATTAATTTCTGTTTTAATCCCTTATTTAACGCTTAAACTGATAACAATAATTTATTAATTTAAGTATCAGCCGTTATTAATTAAAGTATCTGCCTACAATGATATATACAAAAAACACTAAAAAAGGAGATTTTTAGTAATTAATGAAAGAGTAAAAATATGAAGTAATTTCTTTTTTATACTATGTGATTTGCCTAATTTTTACTAAAATTAAAGGGCAACATGGCAGCAGCCTTTTTACTAAAACTGAAGTAGGTCCCATACTTTGTTAAAATGCATGGAGGAATGAAATAGAAGTCTGATTATTTTGTATATAAGATAAAATATTATGCCCAAAAAATCTCACTAGGACTCCATTGAGAGTATTGCAGACATCAGAATTACAATTCCCATTATAATATTTGAATATTTGTTGACTTATTTGTTCTAAAATATAATTTTATTCGATACCAAGTTTTATTTATATAAAAGAATAATTTAGCTCTTGATGAATATTAAATTAGTTGGTCATGAATTTGGTTTGAGAGGGTGATTTTTAATTTTACCTTTGTACATTTTGTATGAATACTTTGTTACATACTTTATACAAATTATCAGTACATAGATGAATCAAATGCTTACAACATATATTGTCTATACTATATTAAATTCATTATAAATGTATGCTAGAACTGAATGTGTGCTCCTTCAGTTTTTAGATGTATTTTAAATGGATGTGAAGTTTAAGAAAGAACGAAATTTTTTTTTTTGAATCTATGGTCTAAAATAAGTCATAAATGTTTATAGTGTAATGACCCGAAATGTCGTTTTTAAAAATTTACAAAACTACCGTTTCACTTCTCCCGATAAATCCGTCAAATCATTTATGATTAGTTGGTGAGTTGGTTTGAGAATTTTGAACTATTCATTTAACTTTAGTTGATTAACTAACAAATAATTTTCTGATAATCAATTTAATTTGTTATTAATGAACTAATTTATTTAATACTCTATACCACTTGACCCATATTTATATTAAAAATAAGAGAGGATTAATATTTCTAGTGATAACTCAAAATCAGCCTCCAAATCTTACGGAAGGAACGAATTGCTTTAGGTAAAGGCTAGTTGAAGCTCCAACTGTTTAAACTTTGCATAAATTTTATGATACCATAAATATATTTGTATATTATATTTCTGAAGGAAAGATACTAAGGCCCCATTTGTTTTCATTAAGATTAAGAGGTCTGAATCTGAAAAGACATCTGAATATTAAAAATTCTATACAGATGTTAGGAGAAGAGGTTTAGAGTTTGAGGTGGATGATCGGGTTTACCTAAAGATTTCACCTATGAAAGGTGTTATGAGTTTTGGCAAGAAGGAGAAACTCAATCCCAGGTATGTTGGTCCTTACCGGAGATCCAAGAAAATTAACAATGTAGCTTATTAGCTGGAGCTATCATTATAGTTAGACGCATTTCATCTGGTATTCCACATTTCTATGTTCAAAAATTATATGAGTGTTCCTTCACTTAATATACCTACTGAAAATACTGGTATTAAGAATAATCTATCTTATGAAGAGGTACCCGGTCAAATTCTTGATCGTCAGGTTCGCATGTTAAGAACCAAGGAGGTTGTATTGGTCAAGGTCTTATAGAGGAATCAATTTATGATGGAAGTTACTTGGGAGGCTGAGGAGGATATGAATAAGAGATACCTACATCTCTTTCCTTCTGGAGAAATTCCCGACCAAGTTAATGACTTTTTGTAAAATACTCTTTAGATTGATATATTGGATTGCGTTAATTGCATGTTGGGTAGTTGAGTTGGATTTTAGATGTTTCCCGCCCTTGTTCTACTTATAGATCTCATTCGAAGACGAATGATCCCAAGGGGAGATATTGTAACACCACGGACTTCGAAAGAGCTGAATTGAGAATCGTACAAGTTACTCTTTAAATTTTTAGTTTCGGGTCAACTTCAAACTATCATAATTTTTAGCACATGAGAAGTTAGATGGCCCATAAGGTATCAAATCGAAGGACTTTGAGTCCTTTTTTCAATGCCGCTAAGTTTACTAATTTCTGAGTCTGAATGAAGGAGTTATGCCCGCTTGAGTACAACCTCTATAGTTAAGACATTTCATCCATTTTAAGGAGGGATATTTTGATATTTTCCTTAACCCCTACAATGCCAATAGTTTTACTTACCCAAATAGGGGTCCAAACTGATCAATTTTCATTCAGGCTAAAACATTTAGAAAGTTAGGGCAAAGTTCAAGAAGAGAAAAGAGAAGGTTTCAAAAGTTCATCAAGAAGTTTGGGGAATTCGTTAAGAACTTAGTTCTTTTGAGGTATAAGCTCTCATATTTTTCGTTTCATTATCCTAATGTCAATCATGTAAACTTTTACCATGAATTCGTTCTTGAAGTAGATTTATTGAGTTCTTGAGAAGTTCTTGAAGTTTTAGCTCTATTCTTTAACCTTGGAGTATGGTTGAGTTCTTGAGGTGATGGTATTCCGAATGACTGTTGTTCTTGATAGAATTTGAGTGGACCTTCGACTATTTGTGTTGGGCTTATGAATTCAAATGAGTTTGAGAGTAAATCATTTGATTCTATATAAGTTAGACATTGAATTGGAAAAGAAAAAATCATCAAAATTTGGGTCGGGGAGGGGCGTCGCGCTAGTTGTGCATCCCAAACTACTGTTCAGTTGTTTGGGGCCTAGCGCGCCCAGTGAGAAGTGAACCTTAAACTACCTTCAACAATTTGAGACTTGGATCCCTGCGCCAGTAGTACGCCAAAGTCGTCAGGCCTCTTGCTTCTCAGTTCTTTGTTTCGTATGAGTAATTTTAAATCATATATTCGCTCCCTTCTAAGAAACTCTAAGCCTTCATTAATCATTGAGAGATCCTATATATCCTAATCTTAATACTTATAAACACATTTAAATTTAAGTAAAGTTTAAGAGAAAAGTTTGATGAATTCTTTTGAGTTGTTTTGAGAAGTCTTTTACAATCTTATAGAACTTGAAATAAGACTTGAGCAAATGAGTATGAGAATGAAGAGAATTGAGATGAATATTTAAAAATGGATGCAAGGGAACTAAGTACTCGTACGTGTAAAGACTTTCACATTTAAAACGAGAGAAAACATTAATTTTTCTAATGAGTTTATGAGGAGATTTGAGCATTATCTCTTTTAAGAGAATTTTTGAGTAATAATCTCAAGTTGAGGACAATTTATGTTTTTAAACATTGAGCATGAGTTATATATATTATTGGGAGTATGGAACACTGATATGGGGATAACTTCAGATAACTCAGATTCCTCATAAGCCATGTAGCCAATATAGATAAATGATCATACTTTTTGGACAATTCCTTATTGCTTTAAAGCATACCTTAGTGGATCCACTTAGTTAAGGGTGTTCTATACCCTTACAAGGTAAAGTTCTAGCAGTGTGGGCAAGACGTTGTATCATCATGTAGCTGATAATAATGCTTGTCGGTTAAAGAATCTCCCAAATAATAGTAAAAGAGTTTATTATGGTATTTTCATATGTTTTTAGTTATTGTCTACGGTTTTAAAATCTTTATATATTGCATCTTATTACCATTGCTTTTGAGTTGAGTTGAGTTGAGGTGAGTATGTCTTCCATTTCTATCATCAACTATATATATCTTCATATTTCGGTTATCTCTCTACATGCTCGTACATCAATGTACTGATGTCATTTGATCTACATCGTTTTATGGTACATATATAGGTGTTCAAGGTCATCAACATGCACTTCGTTGGTACCACTTGTTATCCAGCTAGCTCTGGTGTGCATCCACGTTTCCGAAGGGTTCCACATTTATCCTTTGCATAGGTAAGATGTTGTGGATTTTGTACCGATATCTATCATAGTTATTAGAGGATTCATAGACAATAGTTCTTGAGGAGTCTTTTTCTCCTTCCCTTGTTGATGTTTTAAAGACTTTGAGTTGAACATTTATGTTCATTTGAGTATTTCATATGGTTTGAGTTAAATTATTTTTATTAATGAGACATTATGAGTTGAGCTTTGTATTTGGGTTTCCTATATTTTTTAGCAAGTCTTTCATTAGTATTGAGTCAGGTCAGGGTTTGCTTGGAGACCAACGATGGTTCTCGAATGCCGGTCACGTCTAGGGTGTAGGCTCGTGACATCTTAGTTCTAGAATAATATTATAATTTATAGTTTCTAGACAAATCATGTAACTTGTGAAGGAAGTTTACCCGCTTGAAAAATATTTTGACAAATTTAATAATACAACTTATAGAATTTTAAAATGAAATATATATATGAAATGATCATATACCCTTGATCGTCCTCAACTTTACATTTCTATATAATAGAAAAATACCAAATTTTATAAATACAAACTTGATTATATATTTTAAGGAAAACTACTCTTTTTTAATCTAGTAAACATTTATAGTTTACTGAAACTGTTAGACATTTAATACTTAGTAATGCAAATATATCATCATATTCATTTTATTTGTAAAATTACCTTTTAACATCTTTTATATATATATTCTTTTAAAATACTGAAATTAATTTTATTGATTCTTTAATTTTAATCTAATATAATTATTAATTTATCACACTTACTTCTTTTCAGGTATATTAATTAGAGCCAAAATAATTGTGAAAATAATAATTACATTATTAAGTAATGAATTTTATGCGAAAGAAGGCATCTTTAGTAAACATAATGAAAAAAAAATATTACTAATTAATTAAAGTAATAGTAAAATAGAGTAACGAATAGATATCACAATAACTCATAAAAGAAAAGAAAGTGAAGTAATAACAAAATGAGTTAATAGTAATAACAATGACTAAAGATGTTTCTAGAACTATTTAATTTTCTTTATATTGGTAGATTTTTGTTTGCATGAAATTACATATTTACCTTTAATCATCATCCACTTCATATACAAAAAGATATTTCTAGAATTATTTGTTTTTCTTGTTATCTTTCTTAATAGATTTTTGTTAGAATAATATTACATTTTTACTCTTGGTCGTCCTACCACTTCACTCTTCTATTAAAAAAATATAGATATATCTTCTATATAATAGAAACTAGATTCCGTTTTAGAATTTTTCATATGATATTACACTATGATACAAGTTTTGATATATTAAGATAAGTAACTAAATATTAGGTGTATTATATCATATGAATACCATTAGATTTGTGATATTTGGAGGAATTGGAACTTAACCCTAGACTTGAAATTTGGAGAAAATGAAATGAGTTGACAATTAATTGACATCAAGATCTTGGAACTTAATTATAGGTTTGGGTAAGTTTTTGGGTCTAGGATAGACATATAGTAAAATGAGTGTTGTTAGTTTTGAATCTTATTATGGTTATTTATTTGAATAGATTGTATTGATTCAGAAGCCTAACGAAAGGGGAAGGCTCAAGTTTAAGAGTTGATTGTTGACTAATTGAGGCAAGTGAATTTTTTGACCCTTAGCTTGTCAAGTGTATACAATCGTGTATTTTCTTGTGTTATGTATGGGGACAATGAGACTTGATGATGGGTTACTTGTATATATTGAATGGTCCTAATGATGATAAAGGAGTAATAAAAGACAACGTGATTAATTGTTGATGTCTGATGTGTTGAGAATGGTTTGAAAGACTGATTGATTCATTGTTGATTTTGTATCTCGATTGTGTTGTTGTGAATTATGTTTTTTTATGAAAATGATTATCTCCTCATTATTAGTGATCATGTCATTTGCAATGGTCCTGAGACATCATTGTGACAAACCTTGCGTGAATTAATGAAGAATAAGAATTTAAAGAGAATGTCCATTTTGAAGAACGTGTCGCGCGCCACGACAAATATTATGATTCGAGGGACGTGTCACACGCTGTGACGAATTCCATTACTGAAGATCGTGTCACATGTCATTATGGATTTGATTATCGAAGATTGTGTCACATGTCGTTATGGATTTGATTATCGAAGATCGTGTGGCACGTCGTGATGGATGCATAAACAAATATGTCCCCCATGAGCCCTGCACCGAGAAACAACGGGTGTTATTATTAGGTCAGACATGCATTACTATAATTGACACTGCATTTCATTGCATATCTTTATCATTTGTGAACTTGTGAGTACCTTTTAAGGAATTTGTGATTGATAAACTTGATCGTGTGTGTTGCTGATCTATAATTATTGAAATGTTGAAATTGAGTTGTGTGCTATAAAATTGTTAACTGTTAGGTTGTACTGATTTTATGTAGGTTGTAGTTGTGGAGGTTCAGTTGGGATTGTAGGAGTACATGTATTCTATATTCTTGACTTGTGCTTAGAAGTTTGCTTGTTGAGTACCGTGTGGTTTGATAATCACCCATTGCTTCTACATATATGTAGTTATGATCAGAGATCTTCATATACTCTCTTTTAATCTTTTTGTCTGATGCTTTCGATGAAGATTTGTGAAGAAGTTGATTGTCATCTCAGAGGACTTTTTCAATCATATTTATGATCTTGTTCTATTTTAGAGACAACATCATTTGAGACTTCTATATTTCTTTCAAATCTACTGTAACACATTAGAGACTTGTGCATGTGACAATCAGGTTTTGAGAAAATATTTTGAGTTGATCATGATTTCCGCATTATTCAATGTTGTTAGTCTATTTTTCTTGTTTTACTTCTGCATATCGTATTAGTTGGGTTCTAGGCTGACTTGTCTTGCATGGATAAGACGAGTGTCACCACGTCCATTTTTGGATTGTGACATGTGTATTCATTTTATTAAGAATTAAATAAATGTTTTAAAATTAAATTGTTACTATATATAGAAAAAATGTGTCATTCTTTTTTTTAAACTGACCAAAACAAATTATTATGGACAAAGGGAATATAACAAACTTACTTAAGTATTAGATTGACAAATTTCATTACATTTTATATATAGAATGAACCTCATTTATATCACAGATTTACCTAATGCATACATCAATATAGTGCATATTTACTGGACAAAAAATGAACTACATGAATATACATAATTATCTACTTTAGATTGTATCTGAAATTGACTTACTCAATGTATATGCCATTTGTCTATATAAACGAAGATAATTGTATTGGCATCGATTTTTTATAATATTTATATCTCAGAAGTTTATCTAGTTATTATACGTAATACATATAACTGAATGTATAGCTATTATAATGTATACACCTATTTGAATGTTGCATACACATTTTATATACATATGCTTATTGATTTTAGAATTGTATACATAAATTATTTTTAGATTGGTATACAAGATTTTTTAGGCTTTATACATAATTAATTTCAGATTCTTTTAAATATCATTTGAGTCTGATGTATAATCATGTATATATGAAAACCAAAAGGTCTATACAATATGTTATATGTGTATGCAAATCGAACAGCAATAAAACTTAAAGCAAATTGCTTTCATGTAGCAAACCTGTAGGTGTATACAAATTTAGATTGCAGTAAAACTCAACAAATTACTATGTGTATATATTAGGAGTATCAATTCAAATTGCGTTTTGATATACACTAGATGTATAATGAATATTTAACTGATGTTCTGTATTTCAATATCGTATATCTAACGTTGTAACTTAGCATACACAATATTAACTAGGAACACAATCATTAATATTTGAAAGCGTGTAGATATTCAAATTTATCCTCGTTTATAATAAATTATTGAGTATTCCTTATAAAGTTTGGACAATCTCTTTTAATTTGATATATCACCATCAATTACGTTATTTTTATCTAGAATAGCAACAAACTCCACTTTTGAAATAAGAGAAAAATCATATCTGACAATAACAAGTACAATCTGAAATGCCTCAAAATCAAGTGTCCACACTCATGATTAAATTGTCGGATTGGTCCTCAAATTATTGACGAAGTCTTGAGTCCTGAACTTAAAATCCATGTTGAAAGTGGTTAACATAAGTACAAATCACTAGAGTTTAACTAATTTTTGTCAGCTCACTTCTTAGTGGTTGAAAAAGTAATAAATGATCATTTTGGGTCAACTTTTCGAAATTGGGCTAATAAGTATCAGATGGAAAGCCTAGATTCATAAAGCGTAAATTCTAAAATTTATGATATAAGTTTCGAATGTAAAACGTATGTTCTGGATCTATAATATTGATTATTTATACTTTCAAATAATAATCATAATATTAGTTATTTATTAAAATTATTTGTAAAATCACTGAAAGTTTTACTTTTGCTAATTTTATTAGTAATAAAAATAGAAAATTGAATATACATGAGAATTGAGATGTACTCTCCGTGTTTCAAGGTTTATGCTTTGCACCATGCTATATAAAATGTCTCGCCTAACGACCTCGTCCTTTGATACACTAGTTGTACACCGTGTCAAATTTATTCACATTTCTATGCTTAGATTCTAAATTAATGTGTGATAAATATATTATTCATCATTAAAACATGTATTATATGTGAATAGTAAATTGTTCTTTGTAATATATATTAAACTTATATTATAAATGAATTAAAAGTGATCCAATAAAAAAAAATTATTGCTATATATGATAAATATTTTTTTATTATAATATATTTATGTAAGTTTTCCTTCAAATATTTTCTTAATTTTTTTTCTGAATTATGTTTTGGTCATAATATGCTATATGCTTCTTGATTACTCACTTTTCAACTTTATTTCTTGATCAACCCAATTATTTTATACTTAAAATCTGAATAAAATTAGAGATATTCATTGTGATTCTATATTGTTTTTTATTTGATAATATTTGAACGGCAGATATTTTAAATTCTTGTTTTTATTTATTTATAATTTAGAGATATTATTTTTATTTGACATATTGAGATAAAATAATAATTATTTTTTATATTTTATTTTTAGTATAAAATACTTACAATTTAATTTTAAAAATAATTTATAAAAATAAATAATAAAAATCTTATCAACCATTATTTCTTAATGTCGTACCAAATGAATTTCTAACACTTCTTAATTATTCAAAAAGAATAAGGGCATATAAAATGCATTAATATTTTTTAAAAGAAAATTACGCATATCTTTTTGAGTCATCAGAAAATGATATTAGTAAATGTATTATATGTAATTATTTGTCCGCTTTTAAATTGATACATCTATTAAGAAAATAATAATTGATATAGTTAATTTATCATTTTACTCATATTAATCATACAGAAATAAATTAAAAATTTAAAATTTTCAAAAGTTCTACAATTTTTAAAACAATTAATTAAAAATATTATTGATAAAAAAAAAACTTGTCTTTTTTTAATTTATCAAAAGGGACTGATGAGAATATGAGGTGTAAAGTCAGTTAGTTAATTCTTGTTATGTACAGTTTCCATTAGTTAGTTTTGTACAGTAAAATTAGTTAGCATTAAGTTGTTAGAATTAAAAGTTGTTAGTTAGTTTTACATTCTGTTAGAAGCATTATATATAGGTTCATATTGTAACTTTTCTCTCTCAATTAAGTTACTCTTAGGTTGAGTTCATCTTCATTAACAGAGGAATGAAGTTCATCAATGGTGCTAGTTTTGTCATGGTATCAGAGCCTGGTTGATACATCGTAGTTCTTCTTGTTTTGAAATCGTTTCGTAAGCTTCTCCTCTACATTTTGCAGAAAACTTTTCTGTGTTGATTTCGATTGATTTCGATTAGCTGATTGAGAGATTGTGTTGTGAATTCTCTGTTTCTGTCATTTTTTTTCTTCCTTCTGGTTGAGGAATCGTGTTGTGAATTTTTCTTTCTGATTGAGGAAACACATTTCGTGTTTGGAGATTAGCAAGTTTTTCTGGTTGTTTTTCGTGTTGGATTTTCTCACAAATATTCGAACACAATGACTGGTACTCAAACTGATTCCGTTTCTAGTTCAACTACATTTCGATTGGATTTTGCTAGTCCTTTTTACCTGCATCCCTCAGAGAATGCAGGATCATCTCTGTTACCTGGAGTTTTTGATGGTACTGGTTATAGATCTTGGCGAAGGGCAGTTCTCAGAGCACTTTCAGTTAAGAGCAAAACAGGTTTTATTAATGGAGCAATTGTGAAACCTGTTTCTACTGATCCTAGTTTCATGCAATGGGAAAGATGTGACGATATGGTCACATCTTGGATCTTAAATTCCTTGTCTCCAGAATTGCGTGATAGCTTGCAATACGTGAATAATGCCAAGGAGTTATGGGCAGAGTTAGAGGAAAGATATGATCAGACAAATGGGTGCAAATTGTATCAATTACAGAAGGAGATAAATGAACTTGTTCAAGGCCTTTAGACATCACTAAGTATTACACAAAAATGAAAAAGCTGTGGGAGGAGATGAGCACCGTCGATGTCAATTCTCAGTGCACATGTGTGTGCTCCTGTGGGGGTAAAACAAAATTACACAAAGCTGAACAAGATAGAAGACTAATACATTTTCTAATGGGGTTGAATGAAATGTATACGACTGTTAGAGGTAGCATTCTTATGATGAGCACTCTTCCTAGCATGGCTCAAGCTTTTGCCATTCTATGCCAAGAAGAAAAACAAAGAGAGGTGAAGCCTCATAATCATACAGCTTTAGATTCTACTTCTCTCAATGCCTATGGACAGTACAATAATAATACAGGTTACAAGGGATTCAGAACAAATTATAGTTCATCTAAAGGAGCTGGAACTAGTTCTGGTAATACAAGCAATAACAATGTGTTTAGAGGCAATTCAAGTACCAACAGGTCTTCTTTAGTCTGCGACTATTGCAAGAAATCAGGACACACGAGAGATAGATGTTACAAACTTCATGGATATCCATCCAATCCAAAGTTTCAAAAGGGAAAAGGAACAAGTTCTGCAGCAAATATGTGTGCTTCTGATATGAATACACAACAAGCTGAGGAAGAGTCTGAAATGGGGAAGCAGATGCCACTGAACCTGTCCAAAGATCAATATGAACAACTACTCAACATCTTGGGAACTATACAAGCTGGAAATGGAGGTTTTAATTCTGATAATTCAAACAGCATGCTGAATGGAGCTGTGAACTTTGCAGGTATACTTGCTTGTTATTCCTCTATCACTGATATAGGTGATCTTTCTTGTAAATGTGTTAAACTGACTGCTGGCTCTTGGATCATAGATTCAGGAGCATCACATCATATGACCTATGATAAAATCACTCTCACAAACATTAGAACACTTCCATATCCTTTCTTAATTTCACTTCCAAATGGTTACAAGGTTAAAGTGACCCAAATTGGTGATGCTTGTTTAAATCCAGCCTTAACTCTGAGCAAAGTATTATTTGTGCCTAGCTTCAAGTTTAATCTCATTTCCGTTCATTGTTTAGCATTACAACTCAATGGAGTAATCAATTTTGATAAGTTTTCTTGTTTGTTGCAGGGCCCTTCTCTGAAGAGCCCTCTGGAACTTGGTAAAGCCAAGAATGGTCTGTACTTCTTGTGTCAAAAATGTCACAATTGCTGCAAATCTGCTGAGAAAAAGTCACCTCGTTCTAATTGTCATCTTGTCTCTAAAGTTCACACTGCATCTTCTGTAAAACAATCTCCAATTTCTACTATAAATAAAGCAGATTGTAAAGTTGTTCCTTCTTCTTATTCTACTGATAAATGTCTTTCATTTGCTAATGTCTCTAGTCACACTCATGATGATGAACTTCTGTGGCATGCTAGATTAGGCCATGTACCTTTTGTAAAAATGAGGAATATATCATCCATACCTGTGAATTTTTCTCCTAAACAACCTTTTACATGCAATATATGCCCTATGGCTAGGCAAACTAGGATGCCTTTTCTAGAAAGCACCTCTACCACTACCACAATTTTTGAATTGCTACATGTTGATCTATGGGGACCATATCACATTCCTACTCATGATGGTTACCATTATTTTCTTACTATGGTAGATGACTACAGTAGGTCCACTTGGACACAGTTACTAAGGTGCAAAAGTAATGCTCTTCAAACCATCAAAGCTTTCATATCTCTCATAGAAAACCAATTTCAAACTAAGTTGAAAGCCATAAGATCAGACAGTGGTTTAGAATTTACCTCAGCTGAAGCTATATGTTTTTTTCAAACCAAAGGTATCATACACCAAAGGACTTGTCCATATACACCTCAACAAAATGGAGTGGTAGAAAGGAAACATAAATACCTACTTGAAACAGCAAGAGCACTCTTATTTCATTCAAAATTACCTATGAGATACTGGGGAGAATGTGTATTAACTGCCACATACATAATAAACAGATTGCCTACTAAACTCCTTCAAAACAAATCTCCATATGAGATATTATACCATAAACAACCTACATATTCTCATCTTAAGAGTTTGGTTGTCTTTGTTTTCCAACTGTCTTAAAAACTCACAAGGATAAATTTGAACCAAGAACTACACCTCATGTTTTTGTTGGCTACCCATTCAATACAAAAGGCTACAAAGTTCTGAATCTAGCTACCAAGAAAGTTCACATATCTAGAGATGTCATTTTCCATGAAAAGATTTTTCCTTTTGTTCTTGCCCCTGATGGCTCTAGTTTCAGTTCTGTTTTACAAATGCTTATTCATCCTGTTAATATGCCTTGTATGCCTGGTAAAATAAACATTTTTGCTACTGATGAAATGCTGGACAATCTTACACCATATGAAGTCACTGACAATCAAGTAACCAATATTACTAACATACATGAAACACCATCTGTTGATATACATGATTCTGCACCACATAGTACTTTACCTGATACAAATACTTCTGTGATCAATGATACTTTATCAATACCTACACCACAAGAACCTAGAAGAACTTCCAGAACAATAAACACTCCTAGTTATCTAAAGGATTACACCTACACCCTACCTAAGTTACACTCCCTCAATGCTTCTGTGTCTCACAATAACCATGTATATTTCAATAGTCTTTGTTCTGATAGCCAGCAGCTAGTCACAACCATTTCACATGAATGTGAACCTAATTCTTTTGAAGAGGCAATATTGCACCCTGCTTGGCAGCAAGCCATGACACATGAGTTTGAAGCTTTGTATGCTAATGATACTTGGGAAATGGTCATGTTACCTGATGGGAAAAAGGCTATTGGTTGTAAATGGGCGTACAAAATAAAGCATAAGGCTGATGGAAGTGTAGAGAGATTCAAGGCTAGGCTGGTAGTGAAAGGTTACACACAACAAGCTGGAGTAGATTACACTGAAACTTTTTCACCTGTGGTGAAAATGACTATTGTTAGAACACTGATTTCGTTAGCTGTTAAGAAAGGTTGGAATTTGTATCAACTAGATGTGAATAATGCATTTTTACATGGTGATTTACATGAGGAAGTTTACATGGTACCTCCACAAGGTCTTACAACAGGTTGTGATAACATGGTGTGCAAATTAAAGAAATCCTTGTATGGCAAGTAGGCAATGGTATGAGAAGCTGGCAAATAGTTTGTGTTCAAGAGGGTATCAACATTCAGATAGTGACTATTCATTGTTTTATAAAAAGAATGGGTGTTCTTTGGTATTTGTTGCTATATACGTGGATGATATAATCATGACTGGTACTGATGTTGCTGAAATTAATTCTTTAAAGTGTTTCTTGCATAACCAGTTCAGGATAAAAGATTTGGATAAACTACACTATTTTTTAGGCCTAGAAATCTTGTACAGATATGATGGTGTTCTTATTTCTCAGAGGAAATTCACTTCTGATCTCCTGAAGGATTTTGATGTGTTAAGTTACAAAACTACTTCATCACCACTTGACTGCACTGAAAAGTTAAAAGCCACAGATGGTAAACTCTTAACTGATCCTACTCAATATAGGAAGTTGGTTGGCAAGCTCAATTTTCTAACTAATACTAGAATGGACATAGCCTATAGTGTCCAACATTTGAGTCAATTCATGCAATCACCCAGGGAACCACATTTGAAAGCAGCCTACCATGTACTCAGATATTTGAAACAAGATCCAACCATGGGTATTTTTATTTCAAATAAGCCTGATCTCACTGTCAGTGCCTATTGTGACTCTGATTGGGCTGCTTGCCCTGAATCAAGGAGGTCTGTTAGTGGCTATCTAGTACTTATGGGAGACAGTCCTATCAGCTGGAAATCTAAGAAGCAAGCAACAGTATCCTTATCATCTGCTGAAGCTGAATATAAAGCAGTAAGACAAGTTGTTGGTGAGCTAGTGTGGCTTGAAAGGTTGCTAGGTGAATTGGCTGTGCAATGTTCCTTGCCTATACATGTTCATTGTGACAGTCAAGCAGCAGTTCACATTGCCAAGAATCCAGTTTTTCATGAACGGACAAAACATATTGAAATTGATTGCCATTTTGTAAGAACTAAACTTCAGCAAGGTTTAATCACACTCCATCATATATCCACTGATTCACAATTGGCAGATATCTTCACCAAGGCCTTGACTGGGGTTAAACATACTTCTATATTACACAAGTTGTCTGTAATTACATCACCTCCAACTTGAGGGGGGGTGATGAGAATATGAGGTGTAAAGTCAGTTAGTTAATTCTTGTTATGTACAGTTTCCATTAGTTAGTTTTGTACAGTAAAATTAGTTAGCATTAAGTTGTTAGAATTAAAAGTTGTTAGTTAGTTTTACATTCTGTTAGAAGCATTATATATAGGTTCATATTGTAACTTTTCTCTCTCAATTCAGTTACTCTTAGGTTGAGTTCATCTTCATTAACAGAGGAATGAAGTTCATCAATGGTGCTAGTTTTGTCAGGGACAATTAAAAAAAACGGACACGAATATCAATCTTTTCTTCTCTGCTTTAAATATCAATCTTTGTGGGTCCTCAAAAATACCATTTGTTTAAAACTAAATGACTTGTTTTTTTTTAATTTGTTTAAATAATAGTAATGATTTTTTTTTCTCATTTTCATTATATTAATTTTTAATTTTTCACATTGACATACTTAAGACTACAAATCATTTTGGTATGTTTAACATAACTTTTATTTGGGCCACAAACCTGCATTCGGTATTGTTTGTCATAATTTCTATTTTTAGAGTTAAATTATAAAAAATTTGAATAATATTTTAAAATATATTTTTTCATCATATTAATATACAAAAAATTGCAATTTATAGTACTTTTCATATAGTTTAAGAATATTTAACATTTTTTTAAAATATTAAATTAATATGATTTAATTTAACTTTAAAAATTAAATTAAATTAACTTTTAAAAAGCGTAACATGACAAACAATATCGTACGGAGGGAGTATAAAATTATCTTAATTTTTTTTTTTAATTCTATGACACCTCACGGAATACGTACTATCAACTTTTTCTTCTCTGGTTCAAATGTACTGTCAATCTTTTTGGATCCTACAAAAATAAAACGTGTTTTTTGAATGATTAAAATTGTTGTGAGGTGCTATAGATGTGTACAATAATCCTTTTTTTTCTGGCAATTAATTAAATGTCGACCTTGTGAGGTGCTATAGAATATAGACGTGTACAATATTTTATTATATGAAGTTTTGTACTTTAAATATTTAAATAACAATTTAATTTAAATTCTTTTTACTATATAGATTTCATTCATTTTTTATTTGTTATTTATTTTTTAAATTAATTTTTATTTTTACTTGTCATTTTCAACGTATCAAGGAAAAATAATTATTTTTTATGTTTTATCCTTATTATTTAATATTTATTGTTTAATACATATTCTAAACTATCATTTAACAGGAAATAGTTTAGTAAATTACTAAAATACGTATATTATTAAGTATTTTCTTAATAAATATTTTAAATTAAAATATGACAAATAAAATGTAGGAAGAAAGTTACGTTGCAATTAGTCGACGTAAATAAAATAAAATAAAGGCCCTACTCATCCTTAATATTGTTGCAGACTATATTAAATTCTTTTTTCAAAATTGAATTTACAGTATGCAGACTTCAAGAAAACTCTAATTTCAAAGAGTGGACTAAATAAAATTTGGACGTTTGCTAATTAAACTCTTTTTTCAGTAGCTGACAAACCACGTGATACAACACTCAATTTTTGGACTTTATTTAGGGCCTCTTTAAAACCTGACAACTGTATGTTTGTTGCTTATGTAATTAGATTAGATATTATATTTTACCATTCACAAAAGCTATGAATTACTGATAATTATATACTGTAATTAAAAATTGATTATTTTTTACTTTTTTTATTTTTATTTTTGTTTTTTTTTACATTTTAATGTATTTTTACTTTTATTTTTTATTTTTTTACTATTCTAGTAGTTTTAAAAATATTAGTTTTTATTTTATATTATTGATATTTCATTTTCTTCTTATTCATAGTCTTAATTCATGTGATTTTATGCAATTATTTCATGTGATTTTAAAAAAGTTGTTGGTATAATTTTATTAGTATTTTAATTTTTAAATTAAAGTATAATTCATTACTAAATAAAGTTATGAACTTTATCTTTTTTCTTTTTTTAAAAAGAAATTAAATTTATGTATGTTATGTTGAAATTTAATATAAGAATATTATGTTAAATGCTTGAACCTTTTTCATTTTTGTTCTCACTTACATTTTCTTATGATATAAATCCAAGAAAGTTAAATTTTCTTAATCAAACTATACGTATGGCTATAAACGCTTCGCACTTTTCTTTTTATATATCATTCTTATTAATAATGGATAATTTTTAATAATAATTGTCATTTTATAAAATTAATACATAAATGATATTATTTTTCTATTTTATGATTGATCGTCATTAGCCTTGAAAATATGACTTTACAGACATAAGAAAATTAAAAGATTAATTCAATTCACTGGTCAATTTAATTAATCAAAATAAATTAATTTATGTTCATTTATTAAAACTTTGACTTCAAGAGAATAAATTTACTTAGTTTCTTAAGAGATATAAAATTTAAAATGATGACTTATAAGTAAAAATTGAGGAAGCGATATATATAGAGAAAAATATGTCATTTAGACCGACTAAAATAAAAAATGAGACATATAAATTTGATAAATGGAATACAACAAATTTTCTTTAGTATTAGATTAACTCAAATATCATTATATTTATGTATACATAAACCACAGATTTATCACAAAATTACATACATTAATTGAACTTAAGCATATATTTATTGCACGCATCAAGATGATATATTCCTTCTTTAATTTTCTTTTTCGGTTTGTCTTCGAAAGTTAATTTGATTAATTTTAAAGTTATATTAAATTATATTAATTTAATATTTTAAACAAAATAATTTTTATATTCATAAACTATATGAAAAGTGCTATAAAATGCAATTTTATCACATCTCAATATGATAAAAAATACCTCATAAATTGTTAGTCAAAGTTCTTATAGTCGGACTCAAAAAAAAAACTTAACCATTAAAAATAGACGATGGGAATATATATTTACTGGAAACAAATTAAACTATATGTATATCACAAAACTATCTGTATTAAATTGAAGGTATACATATATATATATATATATATATATATATATATATATTTCAAATTAACTTACTCAATGTATATTCTATATGTATACATTCTTATAATTTATATAGATAAATGATGATAATTGCATTGACGTCGGTTTTTCACAATATTTATATCTCAAAAATTTGTCTAGTTATACATAATAGATACAATTGTATATATAGCTACTACAATGTATAGAACTATTTGAATTTTGCATACATATTTTGTGTATATATGTTGATTAATTTTAAAACTGTATACATAATTAATTTTAGATTGGAGTACAAGAAAATTCTTAGGTTATATACATGATTAATGTCAGATTGATATACAATTCTTTTTTCTGCCATTTGAGTCTGATGTATATATAATGTATACCAAATCAACTTGTTCTACTATTTTCAGATTGAACAAATTGTTATGTACATTATCTCATATATATATATCCAAACCAAAAGGTCTATACAACATGTGTATGCAAATCAAACAACTATAAAACTTAAAGCAAATTGTATGCATGCAACAAACTTGTTGGCGTATATAAAATATGTATACAAATTCAGATTGCAGTAAGACTCAAAAAATCAGTATATGTATATATCAGGTGTATCAACTCAAATTGCGTTCGATATACATTTAAATCACATAATAACTTTTAAGAGACATTATGTATTTCAATATAAGAAAAATAATAATCATGTATTGTATACATAAAATTATAACTTAGTATAGACGATATTAACTAGTAAATCAATCACTATTATCTGTAAACATATACTCCTGCCGTCCTTTTTTATAGAGAAAATTATATATAATAGCAAATTAATAACTTAAATTAATTGCTATAACCATCCTTTGATTTAATTGTGTCCCGTAGCGAACTGTTTGTCAGTCACCTCTCTCCCTCAAACTCTCGCTCGCTACTCTCCTCTCTCGCTCGCTTCCTCTCACTTTTATACAAACACAAGTGTATAAAATATGTTTTTATTTGTATAAAGTGAGAGGAAATTTTATAAATACATATATTTTTGTTTCCCTCTCTCCCCTCTCTCAGATCTCACTCGCCACCCTCGTCTCTCTCGCTTATACAAACAGAAACAAAATGTATAAATTGTGTTTCTGTTTGTATAAAGCGAGAGAAAATTGTATATATATACACATGCAAATATATATATTTTCATCCTATACACTTATAATTATACAATAAAAATACTCCCCTGCCCAGTTTCTTTTGCCTTTCTCTCTTTCTCGTTTTATACAAATTCAAATTGTATATAATTTCTCTCTTTCTCGTTTTATACAATTCGATTCAATTATATATTCTCTGCCCAAGTCTCTTTTGCCTTTCTCTCTTTCTCATTTTAAACAAAAATTGAATATAATCGTTCTATACACTTATAATTATATAATTCGTTTTATACACTTCGTTTTATACAAATTCTCTGCCCAAGTCTCTTTCTCTTTCTCGTTTTATACACTTCATTTTATACAATAATTGTATATGTATAGCGAATTATACATTTATATGTTTGCTATGGAGTCCAATTATGCAAACTTTGCTATAGCATACAAATATGAATTTCATATTTGCTATATGTGAACGTTGCCCTTTTTTATATGTCACATTTTTATTTTGTACTTATATTTTTTTTTTAAAAAAGGAACTTTCATACATAGCCACTCAAAAATAGCCTAATTACTCTCCATAGCTATAATTTGATAATTACAATTCATAGCTACATGTTATAGAGAGGAGAGAGGCGAGCGAGAGTGGGAGAGAGAGGAGAGAGGCAAGCGAGAGTGGGAGAGAGAGGAGAGAGGCAAGCGAGAGAGGGCAAAGAGTGCGAGAGAGGTGAATTGTATATGCATATCGGTTAGATAATTGTATATTATATAAATGTATTTGTATATATGACAAGCGAAATTGGGATAGGGAGGAGAGAGGCAAGCGAGATTGGGAGAGGAAGGAGAAATGCGAGCGATATTGGAAGAGAGAGGAGAAAGGTGAGCGAGAGAGGCCAGAGAGTGGGAGAGAGTTGAATTGTATATGTGTATTGGTTAAATAATTATATATTATACATATGCATAATATGACAACGAGATTGGGACTTGGGAGAGAGAGGGGAGAGATTGGGAGAGAGGAGAGAGACGAGTGAGATTGGGAGAGGGAGGAGATAGACGAGCGAGTGGGAGAGAGGTGAATTGTATATGTATATCGGTTTAATAATTATATATCACACATATATATCTGTATATTCTGGTGAATTATACATATACAAGCGTGGTTAGCCCATGTAATTAATGTATAATGTTAGTCGCGAGTGGTAATTATAGCAAACTATAGCTATGATGAGTAATTAAGTAGTATAACTTTGCTTAACCGAGTAATTTTCCCTTAAATAAATGATGTAATTTTATCCTTCTACCCTTATTTAATGTTTTCTTAAATCAATTTTGTTTTCTTAAATCAATTTTATTAATAAATGACAAGATTAATTAACTACTCTATCAATGATATAATGGACAAAATATGATAATTTATGCATAAATTTTATAAAATGACAAATGTAATTCAACTATTTATAAAAAGGGAGAACATATAATAGGGATGGCCATGAAGTATATACATTCAAATTCATCTCTGTGTATGATAAATTGAGTTCGGAGTCTAAAGGGTATAAAATGTTAACAAAAATTCCAAAATGATATATGAATTTTTATTTTAACAAAAACGACAAAATCGCTGGAATGGCAGCGATTTAATTTGCCTGTACAAGCAAAATCGCTGCTATAGCAGCGATTTGCAAAATTTAATTTTTTTTTTTTAAAGAAATCGCTGCCAAGGCAGTGATATTCAAAATAATTTTTTTAACGTTTTTTTAATAAAACGCTGCCTAGGCAGCGTTTTACCTTTAATTTTTTTTTATTATTTATTTGAATTTTAAAAAAATAAATTAAAAGCAAGTTGAAGCCTCAAGTTGATACAACATTAAAAAAAAAAAAAAAATTTGATACAAATCGCTGCAAGTGCAGCGATTTGCTCTTTATTTTTTTATTTTTTTCAAATAAATAATAATAAAAAAAAAATTTAAAGGTAAAACGCTGCCTTGGCAGCGATTTCTTTAAAAATAATAAAAAAAATTAACAAAAAGAAAATCAAATTTTGCAAATCGCTGCTATAGCAGCGATTTTGCTTTTTCCGGCGAACCATATCGCTGCTATTTCAGCGATTTTACCATTTTGGTTAAAATAAAAATTTATATACTATTTTAAAATTTTTGTTAACATTTTATACCCTTTAGGCTCTGGACTCATGATAAATTATTGAGTATTCTTTGATAAAATTTGGATAATCCCTTTTAGAGCGGTATTCATGAGCAAATTTGTCTTTTTGCTCATAAATCATTGCCGAAGTCTCAATTTCTGAACGCAAGTACAATTGACCAGAGTTTAACTAAATTTTGGAAGTTCACTTCTTAGTTTGAGCAATATATAAATATATCAATTAATTTGATCTAACTCCTATGTAAGCTAATTTTGGATATGTATAAATAAATATTTAAATTTATATAAAGTTAATTGAATAAATATATTTTTTATGTGACATAATATACATAAGACATCACGTAAGATGCAATTATAATGTAAATTATTTTGTAGGACGCCAAGCAGTGACAAATACATAATTTTCAATAAGGGGGTTCAAAATATGTAGAAATAATCACACGAAGTAGTCAAAGGATGTTCAACATCTAATATATATATATATATATATATATATAATTTTCCGCCAAAAGAAAATCAGATGAACCCCTCAATATAAGATAGATCCACCCCTGACGCCAGTAGAATGCATGTGTCTACTTGTTCAATTCTATAAGAGTTGAATATCTATTTTTATACATCCAAAATTACAGGCATAAACAATAAATGAAGTTAATTGAATGACATGTTCATGTATAAGGTCCATTTTTTATTTTTAGAGAAAATGTAGAATATAATTTTTTTTGTAAAATATTATATGGTAAATCAAAATATAAATATTGGAGAAATTATTGTGAATCAATAAGAGAGATTTATGGCTAAAAAAGGAAAGATTTTATGAGGACAGAGAGATAAACCTGAAAGAAGCGAGATTTTAAGAGGAGAACAAGAAAAATTTACATAAATTTCTAGTGTTAAAATTTAATTAAATATATTCTTATTCTTTCTTACATCATAAAAATTTCTAAAATTTATAAGAATTCGGATGTATCAAAAAATGTACGGATACATAGTTCAGAAATTACGAATGATGAAGGATGTATTCGAGAGGGATAAAGATGTATCCAAGAGGGGAGGGATCGGTGGCGACCTTAAGAAATTTTCGCAACTCCTTAACCACTAAACTAAACCTTCAACTTGTTCTAAGAGGTGTTGATACTTTATATATATATATATATATATATATATATATATATATATATATATATATATATATATATATTATTAAAATGAAATTTTAGCTCTATATATGATGTAATTTTATGGCGAAGAGGTGTCGCTTGACACCTTTTGGGGAATTGTGGCTCCTCCCCTGGAAGAATGTATTCGGAGGGGATATGAATGTATATGAGAGGTGATAGACCGCTCTATGCCAAAGCTGCAACTCGATCATTTAGATGTATCGAGAGATAACATGAATGTATCGAGAGATGATATGAATGTATTAGAAAAGATTTTTATAAATTTTTAATCATAATAGATGTCAATTCCTTCCTTTAGTACAACATGCCAAATTGCTTCATACTTCTATGTTAGATACAAATTATGTCTTGGTCACAATATTCTTTTTCTAAATATTTTTCTTTATTGCTAAAGTATTTTTTTTTAATTACTCAATCTGAATGTAAGTATAGATATTCATTGTGATTTAGTATTAATTTTATAGAACTGAAGAATATTTTAATTTCTTAGTAACACATAGTTGTAATATTCTTTTCTAGAAAATAAACAATGTGAATTAACAATTTTTTCTTAAATCCAAATTGTGGACTATTTTTTGAAATGAAAAATGTATTTGCTCTAAATTACCATATTTAATAAAAGGGGTATTTGAAAAGTTATGGCTAAAATCATTGGGGTCATTGGCTAAAAGGACGTTTCGAATTCGATATCTTTTCTTCTCTACTTTAAAACTAACCAAACTAAGAAAAATAAATTAGCAGTCCAACATAAATGAAAACGTGTTTAAAATTTCAGTGGTTAATATTGATGTGAGGTGCTATATAGATGTGTACAATAAATCCAAATTGTCTTTTATTAATCATTGACACATAACCAACCTTATTGTTGTGAGGTGCTATATAGATGTGTACAATCATTTTTGTTTCTTTCTTGATGCTAAGTACTAATTAATTATACTACGACGTTCTAAGGTACTTTACGTCCAACGCCCATACCACTGACAAGTGACAATATTTTTTATTCTCAATGGTGTTCTAAATCCGTATTACGTAAGACAGAGTTAATTCAAGTGTGATAATATTTTTTATTCTTAATGGTGTTCCAAATGCGTATTACGCAATACAGAGTTAATTCAAGGGTGACACTTTAAACAATATTTTGTTCATATAAAGAAGACATGATGATATTAAAACTTCTCTTTTATATCTAACAAAGTAACATATTTTTTCCGTTTCATATTAGTTGATCACTTTTTATTTTATACGGTAATTAAGAAATCATAAAATAAGAAAATCATTTTAATAATTCACCCCTTAATTTTTTTTGAGCATTTTACAAATAAAAGCAAACACTTTTAAAAGAATCAATTGAAAAATTAATTAATATTCTTTTTATTTAATAAGACGGATAATTATTTTTAGTACAATAATTCAGTAATCCACTAATAAGAAACAAATGGTGTAATTTTTTTATTAAAATAATTAGATTAACTAATTTATTGAGCCTGAATTTTTAATTTAAACGGATAACTCATAAATGAACCTGTGGAATTTCATACTTCCAATATTTGTAATAATTTAATTTTAATTTATTATTTTAGTCTTTATAAAATAAATTTTCCTTAACGTGAAAAATAAAGTCAGGAAGAAGTTGCATGCAGATGGAGAAGATCTGGTGCAGATTAAAGTATTGAAAAATTCCCTTGAGTTGTGCTTCGTTTGTATCGACAATTATTGCACAATTTACCCTAAGCTCTAATTTCAAGGAGTGGACCAGAAATAGTAGTATTTCTTTTATTTTAAAAATGATGATCTAATTTAATTTGAAATTAAATTTAAGAAAAGAAAGAAATTTTTTAATCTTATGGTTATAAATTAAAGTTATGTCAAATATATCAAAATGAATCATTTTTTTTTAAACGGACTAAAAAAAAATACTGTCACTCTTTTTAAAACAAAAAAAATATAAAATTTGGATGTCTTTTACTAAAAATTTAACTAAGTAGTGTGACAACAAGTTATATATTGGACAAACCACATGCTAAAAAAATATTATTTCCTCGCTTTTCAAAGTGCGGAGTAAGACAAATAAAAATAAATGGACGGAGAATTATATAATATAATAATAGAGATACCCCTCAAATCAATACAAATATGTCAGTAATATTTTTGCTTCAATTTGCTACAAAAATAATTGTCTTATATTAATTATTTCTTTTAAAAAACTCTTGAATTGATATGAAGGAGATTGTTTTTGGTACGCAAAATCAAAATTAATGATGTTTATCATAAATCTTCAGTCTGACTAACTGACAATAAAAATATGTGAATTAAAATATGAGCAATAAAAGAAACCTGAAATAAATATCAAAATCTGATTAGATTCTTAAAAAGAAAACAAAAAGAAAGGACTGCTATAAAGAAGTTGCATGCAAATGAAGAATATGTAGTGCATATTAAAATATTGAAGGATTCCGTTTGAGTTTTGCTAATTATTGCACACATTAGTAAACTCTAATTTCAAAATTCACCTACCCCTTTTTCATTATTATAATTATTCTAGTACAAAAAGTAACTAAAATATCATTAAATTAAAAATAAATCCTTCATCCTTTCAATAATAGTTGTCTATTGTATATTATTTTGAAATGTGAAATAATATTTGTCAATTTTATGAAATTTATAGATCATTTTATATTTAATTCCTAATTTACTTTTATTTTTTTTTTATTATATTATATTTATATTCAAAATAATATAATATAATTATTCTTTTATTTATAATTTCTAAAGAATGGTACAAAATCAAGTATTGTTGGACGGAAAGGGGATGGACCAAACGTTTGTTAGGATTAATTAAAATAGGCTGACAGGAGTTAATGCTAGTTGATCCATATTTGATGCTTCAAGAAATAAAGTTTGGACGTTTGCAAATATTAAACTCCTTTTCAATAGAATCAACAGTTAATGCTGGTAGCTACGTGTCTTACTTCTATATTTTATCAGTTCAGCATTTTTATCATACGTTTTTTTTTTATGAATGAATCCTTTTGATATACTCTTTTAGTTTGAAATTACAAAGTTCATTTTTCAATAAATTTTGAAAGTTTATGCTGCATTTAGTGTGGTGTTTAACATGATTTTTAAGTTTTGTAATTTAATATAAGTATTTTTAATAATATTTATACAGATATTTCATTTCAAATTTCATTTTTGGCGTGAAGAGGTTGTATATATATAAAAAGTATTACATATTATATTTGATCAGTTAGCATTTTTTATTACACTCTCTATTCCTAAATATTTGTTCTTTGTTTATTAGTTGTTTGCGATTACTTGTCTATTCTGACAAATAAAGAAATGATAAGTTTTTATTTTATTTTTTTATACCCTTAATTAAATACTTTGAAAATGATAAAACTTTTTTAAAATCTTAAATTTTTAATTCATTAACTTCATAATTAAACTTACTATGTAGGTTGTCACAATGGACAAGAAATTAGGGACAAAGAGTACGTTTGTTTAATGGATATTTCCTTATCCCTTTTAATATACCCTTTTAATTTGAAATTACTTTTTCAATAAAGAATGTTTATACTGCATTTAGTGTTGTTGTTTAACTTGATAAGAAAATTGAAAATTATTTCTAAAATATTTGATTCAAAATAAGTATTCCTAGTAGATATTTGTGTAGACGTATCATTTTAAATCTCTTATGTGAATAGATTGCATATATAGTAAAAAAAATAAATTATATTACTTTTTCAGTTTTTAATTATTTGTTCACGTGTTTTTAGGTTGTTTCTAATTACTTGTCCATTTTGATAAATTAAGAAAGATCAATTTTTTAATTTATTATACCCTTAATTAATTACTTTGAAAAATATAGATTTTCTTAAAAATCATAAGTTTTTAATTCACCCACTACATAATTAATAGGGGTAAACTAGTAAACTCACTATGTTAATAATCATTTTTTAATTGATGTGTCAATTCAAAAGTGGATAAGTAATTAGGACATAGATACTATATACGAATAATTAATTAGTACTACTATTAATGATCTATGGATCTTTATATGATTACGTGTAATTATAAAAGGAATATACAAATATGCAATTTGTTAATGCCACCTTTAAGATATTTCGATAAGTTATTTATGAATTATAATTTACTCATTTGATAAGACTATATAAGAACTAAGAAAATTTATAGTATAAGAATTGAATTATTTTTTTATGATCTTCTCAACTTATGTATTTTTTATATTTATTTGCAATTTTAAAAAACCTACATTATAATTTCAAGTAAAAGTTTTAATTTCATATCATAATTTTGAATCATAATTTCACATTGCAGTCAAAATCACGAATTAATCATACTAATGAAAGAGTAAATATTCGTCGCAAAACTGGCCCTTAGAAAATAATTCGAAGATATTACTTTGTTGAAACCACAAACTATAACAATACTATTGTCTCGATCATGTTTGCTTGTGCACTGGCATGATAAGGAAAACTCCTAAATTTAGTTAAAATGGCATATTTGGTTTTAACTTTACTTTATCACCTCTAAATTCTAATTATTATAAGTTATTTAAATATTAAAAATAAATAGTATTTAAGTATAAAAAAAAGGAAAACTTACATAAATATACTATAATAAAAAAATATTTACCATTTATAGCAACACTATTTCTTTTTCACTTGATCACTTTTAATTCATTTATAATACAAGTTTAATTCATAATTCAAAGAATTTTTTTTATTCACATATAATACAAATTTTAATGATAGATAATTCATTTATCACACATTTTAATACACTTATAATAAATTTTTACCAAACAAACATAATATATTTTAAAAAATAATTATAATTCATATATATTGCATACATAATTCACTTTTAATACATATTGCATATTTGACATAATTTTGCTATAAATGGTAATAAATAATAAGTATTGCTAAAATCAGTAATTATTTATTAAAATGTATCAATTCATGTAATTTAATGTAAAAATAAAGGAAAACTTTCACATATAGCCAATTAAAAATAATTAATTACTCTCCATAGCTATAGTTTGATAATTATAATTTTTAGCTACATGTTATATAGAGGAGAGAGGAGAGCGAGACTGGGAGAGAGAAGAGAGAGGCGAGAGAGAGAGGAAAGAGTGGGAGAAAGGTGAATTTTATATGTATATTGGTTAGATAATTGTATACTATACATATGTAATTGTATATATGACAAGAGAGATTGGGAGAGGGAGGAGAGAGGCGAGTGAGACTGGGAGAGAGAGGAGAGAGGCAAGCGAGACTGGGAGAGAGAGTAGAGAGGCGAGCGAGATCGATAGAGGGAGGAGAGAGGCGAGCGAGAGAGGGCAGAGAGTGGGAGAGAGGTGAATCGTATATGTATATAATTGTATATAACTGTATATTATACATATATATTTGTATAAATGGCAGCAAGATTGGGAGAGGGAGGAGATCAGGCGAGCGAGATTGAGAGAGGGAGGAGAGAGGCGAGCGAGAGAGGGCAGTGAGTGGGAGAGAGGTGAATTGTATATGTATATAGGCTAAAAGTTGTATATTATACATATTTATTTGTATATCCTGGCGAATTATACATATACAAACATGACTAATTATACAAACTCGAAGTCAACCCACGTAATTAATGTATAATGTTAGTCGCGAGTGGTAATTATAGCAAACTATAGCTATGATGAGTAATTAAATAGTATAAGTCTGCTTATCCGCGTAATTTTCCCAAAAATGAAATCGATATAAAATTGAATAAATAAATATAGTATTTTAAAAAAATAGTAAATAAATAAAAATTAACAAATAGAGTACTATAATCAAACTATTATTACTCACTTCATTTTAATAGAAATGAGTTTCTAGTTTTTCTTAACAATCCGAAATAAATAATTTTTTCAAAAGCTAAAAATAAAATAAATTATTTTATTTAAAAATTACCCATGATTAATAACTATCTCTAGCTTTACATTTTTTTTTGAAGAAGTAAAAAGGTAGTATTGATAAATTAGTCTTTTAATATTTTTAGATGATTTTTTCACTCTCCAAAAAGATTATTTCTTTTGAAACAAAAAGAGTGAAGCTCACAATGGGCAAGAGGGAGAAAATAATATCGACGCGTTTAAATGATGTGAAACTAAATAAAAATTGTCATCCTTAACAGTTTGATCAAAAAATGTATCGAACATCAAAAATTTTATCTAAAAATATTTATGTCATTAATATTTTGATCTAATATGTCTATGCCGTTAAAAAGAATATTTTTATTAAACTTATATAGTTTAATAATATTTTTTACCCTAAAAATAATTCGTTGTTGACCAATACATTGGCACTGCTTCAATACCCACATACCATTCAATAATTGTGTTACTTACTTAGAACTAATTTATCTTGTATGATTATATTTTGTTTTGTTTAGGGAGATCTTTATAAAGTTTATTTTCCTATAATTGATTGTCATTCACACCGTTTCTTAAGTATTGTGTTCTTTTTAATGCTTGACAAGAAGTTCTTGTGTTGCTGTGCTCATCTCCCACGTGTCCTTCATGTTGATAAAAATATATCTATATATACTTTTAAATAGAATCAATAATATTTTAAACCCGTACTTGTATAACAAAATAAGAATTTAGAGAGAAAATTATACATAATAAATTGATAAATGATCGTGTTTAAAAGTTGGAAAAAAGGTCTAAAAAATAATTTAACTTTGATTGAAATTGTTGTTACGATATCAAACTTTATGAAGAATTTTTTATCCCTGCATTTTTTAATAGTGTATTTTAAATGTATACATGTGCCCATGTAGACACATTATTATTTATAATGATGCAATATTTATGATGTTCACGTGGACACATATATACCTTTAAAATACACTACTCCCTCCGTTTAAAAAAGAATGTCCCTATTTCCTTTTTAGTTTGTTTAAAAAAGAATAACCCCTTTTCTTTTTTGCAACACTTTAACTTTAACTTTCCACGTGACATGTTTAAGACCACCAGATTAAAGGGTATTTTGGTATATTTGACATAACTTTAATTTAGAACCACAAGATTAAAAAGTTTTCTTTCTTTTCTTAAACTCCGTTCCAAGTCAAACTAGGCCATCCTTTTTGAAACGGATGGAGTATTAAATAGTGCAGGTAGATAAAAGATCTTTTCCAAAATTCGATATTATTACAATAATTTCTATCAAAATTCGAATATATTTCACGCCTTTTTCCCTTAAAAATTTTACCAAATTCAGTAGTTCTATATTCAATTTGTTCTAATACATATTTCATTGAACAAAATCATAGAAAAACATTTAATTGAAAGATTAAAAAGTCGTTCATTTTTAATATGAGCATTTAAATGCATTTATTACAAATAGCATAACGGAAGGGTAGTACTTCAGTACCTATAGGTCAGTCTGTCTCTTACTTTAAAGCCAGAAAAATGTTATCTAAAGATTGTATTTATCATTTAGTTTTGGTTAAAGTAGATAGGGTCAAAATATCAAACCTTCACTCAGTTTCAGTGGTGAATGAATTTCCTAAAACATTTCTCAAAGATCTTCCAAATCCTTCTTGAATGGGAAATCAATTTTGGAATATACCTTTTTCTAAAGACCTAGTCGATCTCAATTTATCCTTATCGAATGGATCTTACTAAACTTAAGGAATTGAAGATAAAGTTAAAGAATCTTTTAAATAAAAATTTAATAAATCATAGTATATCTCCGTGGGATGTTTTAATTCTCTTTGTGCATAAGATGGTTCACTCAAATTATGTACTGATTACCGCAACTGAATAAAGTCTCAATAAAAAATAAATATCGAATGCCCATGATTGATGAATTACTCAATAATTTTTAGTCAATATCTTTTCAAAGATAGACCTTAGATCCAACTATTATCATATTAGAGTCGGATAATGTGACATTATGATAACAACTTTCAGAACTCGGTAAACTCATTATGACTTTGTTATGATGTTTTTTGATCTAACAAATACTCTTATAATTTTTATGGACCTAATTAACACAATGTTCAAACAGTGGACATGTTCGTCACTATATTAATAGATGACATTTTTATTTATTCTCATAGTGAGAATAAGCATGAAAACCATTTGAGATGGTCTTTCACGCTCTTAAGGACCACCAATTGTTTTCTAAGTTGAACAAGTGTGAGTTTTGATTGAAGTTAGTAGCATTGATTAGCCATATAGTCTATGGAGAATGAATTTAATTAAAATTTCTATATAAATATTTAAGATAGTTTATCTCTGCAAAATAATTTTAATATTAACAGTATATTGATACTTATCATTGTTTTGTAATTTCACTCTAAAATGTTTAAAAAAAGATTAGCCAATAAAAATCTGCATAACAAAAACACTTTTCAAATAGATTGCCCAATATGAATTGTTTTATTTTTTCAAAAATATTTTTATGATCTCATGAATAAAACGTTTAAGCAGTACCTAGACGTGTTTGTTATTGTGTATATCGTTGACATCCTAATAACTCCAAAAGTAAGGGAGATCATGCTAGTCACCTCAAAAAAATTCTTCATACTCTTACAAACGGTAAGTTATTCTCCATGTTTTCCCATTGTCAATTTTTATGTAAGTCTGTGACATTTGCAGACCACATAGTCTCCGGTGAAGGTAATCAAGTCGATTCTCAGAAAATATAGGAAGTAAGAATTGGCTTAAACCTAAAATGCCGATTGAAATTAGAAATTTCGTACGTCTTGTTATTTATTATAAAAGGTTCGTAGAAAGATTTTCATCTATTACATCTCTTTTGACTATGTTGATCTAGATAGAAGACTAAATTCTACGGTATGTGGCTTGTGAGAAAAGCTTTCAAGAATTGAAGACTCGTTTGACGACTGCTCCAGTGTTAACCTATCCAAAGATTATAAAGTTTTGTTGTATATTGTGATGCATCCAAAGTGGGAATCGTTTATGTTCTGATGCATAATGGTAAAGTAACATCCTATGCTTCGAGACAACTTAAGACCCATAAGAAAAGTTATCCTACTGATAATCTCGACTTGGCAGTTGTAGTATTTGTATAAAAGATATGGTGTTATTATATATGTGGTATGCATGTAGATTTGTCACTGATGAAAAGATTCTTCAGTATACTTTCATCCAAAGTGAACTGAACTTCATACAAAGGAGATGACTAGAACTGTTTAAAAATTATGATATGAGTATTCTTTACTATCCAAACAAGACTAATGTGATTGTTGATGCTCTTTGTGGATTATGCATAAAAAGTACCACTCAGGTAGGGTAGGGGAATAAAAAGTTTACTAAGGAAGTGCATAGACTTATCCTCTTAGGAATTTGTAATTTAGAGTTTTGAGGAGAGTGATGTGCTTGTTCAAAATATGGCTCAATTAACCATAGTGATGGATGTGAAAAAGCAGAACAATAATCCCATCCACTCCAGTTAAAAGAATAAGTTTATATTGTTTTTTAAAATTTTTAGGGGTATCAAAATGAGCCCAAGTATAGGTAACATGCTCAATCTGTCTAGGATTTTATGGGTTTGATTCAAGATTCTTTGAATTTTAGGGTTTAATCTCAACTCATTCAAGTCTTAATTCATTATAAAAAATCTTTAATTGAACCTAATTTATCTCCATTTTCAATCCTTTTTAAGACTCTTTATTTGCATTGATATAATGTATTGAAGGTATAACTCATTATCTATTTTATATGTTTTAGGATTTATCTATTAATTTGCAGCTTTTTTAAAATAAAATAAAATAATAATTGAGTTGAAATTAAAATTGTGGTTGTAAACTTAAATAAAAATATGTTAAAATTATTGAGATTAAGTGGTTCAAATTGGGCGGGTCAAGACTCAATCCATCTTTAGCCAATCCGAACCCAACTCATTTAAACCCAAAGTAAACTTGGGCAGTTAGGACCTAACCCGATTGATATTTTATCTATTTTTAGAGGTGTTCATGAATCGTTAGGATCGGTTATTGGTCAAAACTAAAATCAAACTAATTTAATCAATTTTAAAATTATCAAAACCAAATCAAACCAAATATAATATATATATTTATCGGTTTGGTTATTGTCGGTTTCGATTCAATTATTAACTACAGAAAAATAAAAGAAAAAATTCAACATGTGAAAAAAGTGACAACAATCAATTCAAAATAAAAATAGTTAGACTGTCCGACATTACATAACTTTCAATCATTGAATTTACTATGAATAAAACTTTAAAATTATTCCCCCGTTCCATTTTATGTGAGGTAGTTTGACTTTACACAGAGTTTAAGAAAGAAAGGAAGACCTTTAAAACTTGTGGTTTAAAATGAATTATAGAAATTTATGTGACCGTAAATCATTTCATTAAGGATAAAATAGACATTTTATAGTCAAATTGTTACTTAATGTAGAAATGTGTCATTTTTTTAGAACTGTTTGAAAAGAAAGTAAGTCAAATAATTGGGAGAGGGAGTAATTATTTTGGCATAGAAGGAAGAGACATTGACATTTTCAATCTCATAAAAATTATCATACACACTCATATACATGAAATCAATAAGATAAATATTCTCGCCTTGGACATTTTTGCTTTCATAAGTAAATTATAAATAAAATTGATGAAAACACATATAAGATCTTTAAAATTCTTTGTAAAAATAATATAGTATGTACATGTAATAATGAAATATATGTATATAATTTGCCAGTTTCGTTTGGTTATTTCATTTGTTTCTTTTAACAATCATAACCAATCCAAATACTATCATTTTAAAAAATCTAAAATCAAACTAAGCCTAACCCAGATAAAATGAGTTTATTTAATCACTTTGGTTCGATTTTTCGATTTGAATCGACTTTTATCCTAACCATAAACACCCCTATCCATTTTATTATCTTTAATTTCAACTCAACTCACCCATTTGACACCCTATATATTTTATATATTATTTTGCAGGATTATAAAGAAGGTTACAACCAGTGTTTTGAAAAACTCTTTTGGGACTCGCCCTGGGGCGGGGCACTAGCAAAACACCTCAAGACTCAAGTGTGGACTTATTTCTACAAGACTTACACCCTAAGCGCCCGACTGTATGCCTTAAGTACGCCCAATGCTTGACACTCGCCTAACAGATCTTACACAAATTATGTGTTAAAATCTTTAATTAACATTGTTGACCCTCATAATTCTTGAATAAATAATGATACGTAACTTTTTAATCTATAAAGATAACAAGATTGAGAGTAACTCAAAAAATAAATATAGTATCACATATTTACTATTTGATAACACTATAAAGGTAATAATATATTACGTAACATTTCTTTTAAAAATATGTGGCGAAATTTTATTTTTTCACTTATCATGATTTGTCTCAAAACTATCATATTTTATTTAACTATTTGAAAGTAATTTTTTTTCATGAAAGAGTGATGTTTATACTATAATAATACTTGTAAGTTTATTATTTTCTTTTTGTATAGTCATGTTTTATTATTATTGGTGTAATGATATTTCTCAAATAGTAATTATAATACTTTTTTCTTTATTATAGATTATCAATGCTTATCTCAAATAAAAATTATAATATAATTTCTATATAAGTATTATAGTTTTTTCATAAAAATTAAATGTAAAATCATTGGAAGAAATTTATTTATCTATGTAAAATATTGATTGAAAAATTTGAGTATGTATATTTTAATTTAACAAAATTTAAAATTTCTGTATTAGATATTTAAGATAGTTTTAGTGTTAGCCAAATAAAATCTGTTTAACAAATAAATTACCCAATTGTGAATTGTTTTATTTTTTTCAAAAACATTTTTCTGAAAAGTTATTTTAAAATGTGTAAGTTTTAGTGGCATGCTCTAAAAAAATCTGAGCATCAATTTTGGAGGACTTTGTTATGCAATTTCCTTCCCTATAAATGGCCCTCCATTATCTCAAATGAGATATCAAACAATTTATTAACATTTAGAAGATATCTTTGTTTCCCAGGTAAATAAATAAATCCTCCTTTTCTTATTTCTTTGTTTATTTGTTGAGATTTTAACAGTTTTTGTTTTTGGTTAAGATTGATTGGCAATGGCGGATCTTCTCTCAAACTGGTCAAGCACATTAGAAGCAGTTCCTCCAAGTCATTGCATCCCAGAGCATGAAAGACCATCGGATCCAGTTGAAATTGGCGACAGTATTCCAGTCATTGATTTGGGAAAAGCTAATGGTGAAGAACGAAGTGTTGTTGTTAAAGATCTGTTGAAAGCTTTTGAAGAATATGGGTTTTTTCAGGTATGCAACTCTGTTTTTTTTTTTAAAAAAAAAATTCAGTTAATGTGAAATTGAAATGATGATACACAAACAATCAGATAATCAATCATGGAGTACCTGTAGATCTAATGGATGAAGCAATGAAAGTGTACAAAGAATTTTTCAGTCTGCCAGCTGAAGCAAAAGAAAATTATGCAAAAGATGCAGCTAATAATACAAATAGGGGTGCAGCTACTCTGTACAGTAGCAGTGCTAAGCATTATGATTCAGAGGAGCATCGTTACTGGAGAGATGTGTTGGAACATAGCTGCAATCTTGATGGAGAAGACAAAAAAACATGGCCTGATAACCCTCCAAGATATAGGTATTTAAAGTGTAAATTATCTATGGTTGGCAATTAATTCCCTGTTTCTTACATGTATTTTTTTTCTACTTCAGGGAGGTTATTGGTGCATATGGTGATGAATTGAGAAGGGTGAGCAAAGTTATCTTGGGTATGTTAAGTGAAGGTCTAGGTCTGGAGGCAGGGTTCTTTGACAAAGAACTTGGGCAGAGAATGCTTGTGAATCACTATCCAGCATGTCCAGATCCAAGTTTAACTTTGGGAGTTGGTGGACATTGTGATCCTAATCTCATAACCATTATCCAACAAGAAGTGTATGGTCTTCAAATATTGAAGGATGACAAATGGATTGGTGTGCAGCCTATTCGCAATGCATTTGTGGTTAATTCTGGTTTACCAATTACGGTATGTGTAACAACACTTTTTTTTTTTTGTTCTTAAAATATGGCGTGTTATTCTCTTATTATTGCTATGTAATGTATGTATGTATACAGGTATATAGCAATGGAAAGCTAACTAGTGTTGCACATCGTGTGGTGACAAACACAACTGAGCCACGAACCTCCATTGGTACTTTTATTTGCCCACATGAGATTGTTGAACCTGCAAAATCACTTGTTGGTCCTGAGAATCCTCCACAGTTCAAACCCTTCCATTGGGGCATTGATTTTATGCCACATTACCTCAGCAAGAAATCAGTTTACCACGCTTCATTGGAGCCCTTCAAAACCGAAGCTGCTTAAGATATATCAAATCTATGCTACTACTACTACTTTTAATTTCCACTGAAATAAGAGCATTAATTTAAAATGTCTATCTAGTTTGTATTCTACCTTTGTTACCTACTTCATGAATAAGAAGCTTTCAGTCCTATTCTCTACTGGTGTTGATCTACATGAATATCTTTTATTCATTTACATTGCATTTTCAATCAGAAATTCTGCAGATTGAAACACAAAAAAAAATATTAGAAAACCTTAAGTCACTAAATCGGTTTGTACTAAGTCATATATATGTTTAATTAAAATTTGTGCAATTATTAATGTAGTAGTTATAATTATGATACTTAGGGTGTGTTTGGTAGGAAGGAAAATGTTTTTCAATTTTCTCATTGGTTGGGACAAAGTTTTGGAAAATGTTTTTTCAAATCAATTCATTTTTTTCAAAATTAAAGAAAATGACTTCCCTTGAAAATTAAAAGGAAAACATTTTCTAAAACTCTCCTCCAATTTCAAGTTACATTTTTTTGGGAAAAACAACAATTTTAAAAAAATATTTTTAATTTTAAAATTTTAATTTTTACCTGATCTCTAACCCTCACCCACCCACCGCCGGCCACCCCCCCCTCCAGAAAAAAATGAGTTCGATTTTAATTTTTTTTTATTTTAAAACTTCTACCTCCCTCCGCCCCCCTTCAGCCCCCCTACCCTCAACCCCCACAAAAATAATTTATTTTTATATTTTCAACTTCAAAATTTTATTTTTTCACTTATCCACCCCACCCCACCCCCCAAAAAATTAATTTATTTTTAAAAAATATTTTCAACTTCAAATTTATATTTTTTCACCTACCCCTGCCCCCTACCCTACATACACATACACCCTCCCACAACCCCCCCCCCCCCCAAAAAAAATAAAATAAAATAAATAAATTGTTTTTTAGAAATATTTTTAATTTCATAATTATTTTTTTTCTAGTAAAAATAAATGATATTTCTCAAAAAAACATTTTCATTCATAAATCAAACACTAAAAAAAATTTCAAAAATATTTTCTACTCACCAACCAAACGTGAGAAATAAATCCAAAAACTACTTATTTTCGAGGAAAACATTTTCCTTCATACCAAACACACTCTTAATATGTTTGTTTGTCATGATAATGTAATTATACTGTAAATTGCAAACATACTGTTTGGTTGTGCAAATATAATTAAATAATTTGATTAACTTTTAAAGATAATAGTTAATTATTAAAATTTTAAAAAATAATACTTGATAAGTATACACTTTTATAAATGATATTAAATTAGGTTTTAAGATACATAATTTCTCTTTAAAATCTAGTAATTGATGAAAATATTATACAAACTTATCATATTAATAATATTTAAATTTAATTAATCATTAAAACTAAAAGTACATATTATTTTAAGAGTAACATGAAATTCATGTTCGATTAAAAAATTAATATTATAAATATAATGTAATAAAATTATTCAAATATCTGAAAACTACATACTCTATCAATTTTAACTGAAGAAATGAATGACATGAAATGTGAAAACAAGAAGTTAGAACTACTAACATAAAATAACTTGGAACCAAAAATACAATATAAAGTCAAAATACAAAAAATAATAATTAAACGTGATACTTTTATATCAAATGTCAGCATAACATATATGGTATAAAATAAGTTACCACATAATTTAAATAAATATAATTCAAAATAGAAGAAAACAATAAATATAGAACCTCATTTAATGAAAAAAAAACATATACAAATAATTACATGTTTGAGCAAATATATCCAAGGTTTCACAATTCTCGCTCTCTTGTTTGCCATAAAAATTGTGGCCAGACTTTGGCCGCATTTCTAATCCTAACCTCAATTTTATTATTTAAATATAGAATTTATTATTTTTTCAAATAATTAATTACAATTCAATTCTTTATTTTATTTTCTAAAAAAGAATTTGTTCCTCTCTTTTCAATATTTATTATTATTTCTATTCATTCTTATTTTCTTATTTCATAATATAGTTTTCTTTCTTTCTTTCAAGTAATCACTTTATATAATTTTCATGTCATATAAAAAATTATTTTATTCAAAAATTTTATTTAATTTGACATAAATTTTATTCTAAATTTCTAAATACATACATTGCAAATAAATATTATATAATATACAAATTAGCGGACATAAATTGCAGCAAAAATTGTTGTGATAATTATGGTTTTATGGGTGAATCATGTTTACCCTTGTAGAATTATAAAACTGAACCTAATCAAATCAGACCCTAAAATCTTACAGAAAATGAATTAAATCTGATTGGGTAAGAAAAAGACCAAAATACCCCTTACTATTTTTGGATAACTTTTCTTATTTGGACAACCCGACTTTAAACAGGCATATCTCCCTCATATAAGTTCGAACTTGATTAAACGCAGTGGCGTTGAAAAGATAATTCAAAGACTATCATTTGATATCTTATAGGCCACCTAACTCATCCTGTACTGAAAGTTATGGTCGTTTGAAGTTTACCCAAAATTTAAAGGAACTAAGGAATGACTTGAATGAATTCTCTTTAATAATTTTTAGAACTCAAGGTGCTACATCTAGTGACCTTAACACTCAAGAAATTTTAGATTCCTCAATAAAATCTTACTTACAATGAAGGATGGTTCGGGTCTTAGTTAAAAAAATTTCCAGGATGTTACAAGAGACCTTTTCACCGGTCTCAAAGAAAGACTCATTAAGAATTGTTTTGGCTTTGGTAGTTCAGTATGATTTAGAGTTACACCAAATGAATGTGAAAATTGTCTTTTTAAATGGAAATCTCACGGAGGATGTTTATATGGACCTGTAACATCTCGCAACTAGAAAAGAGTTTAAAATCTGAAAATACTTATTTTTGGAACGAATAAGAAAATATGGAAATTTTAAGTAAGTTGAAAAGTGAGTTTTTGGTCAACTTCAAAAGACCATAGTTTCTAGATCAGGGTGAGTTAGATGTAGTTGCAGATATAGTTGGAAAGACCTTAGAATAATCTTTCCAACGCCGTGTAGTTTGCGCGATTTCGAGTGTGGATGAGTGAATTATGCCTTTCAGAAGTTGGGTTGTTGGATTAAGGAAAGCCCAATCCGGATTTGGGAAGGGCAAAGTTGTCTTTTTCTTACCTAATTAAATTACTTCAATTTTAGGAATTAATTGGGGTAAAACTAGACTTTTGTTCAGTTTAGAAAAATAGAATTCACGCTAGGGCTTGGAGAAGAGAGAAAAGAAGAGAGAATTAAAGAATCGCCAAGAATGCTCAAGCTCTGCATGTGGAATTCGTCGGGGGTGATCCCTAAATAGGTATGTGAGATCACATAGTGTTGGGTTAGTTCTCCCACATGTCAATCTTGTTTGAATTCAACGAATCGAAGTTATTTGAATGTTAAGAAAGTGAGTTCTTGAAGAACATTGTTGAAATTTTCGTTAAATTCTTGATGGTTATGTTGTTGAATTTCACTCATGTTTCCGAGTGTAATTTCGTGTTGAATATATTGTATATTGATAGTACTAATGATCATAAGTTTTGGAAAAAGAACCATGATAGTTTAGAGGGGTTAGAAATGGAAAACGAAGGAGAAACGTCGACAACACCTGGGTATAGGGGTTGGGGCGCCGCGCCTCTCAGAGCCCCAAAGGACGGACTCTGTCCGTAGGGACTTGGGGCGCGGCCCCAGCCAGAGCGCCCCAACCTGCTCTCTATAAGATGAGGGTTGGCGCACCACGCCTCTCGGAGCGTGAGGGACGCCATTTCTCCCTATTTCCCCCCACCTTTTCGTACTAATTCCTAGTGATGTACCTATGTTTCTTAGTTGATTCCAGCACTCTAAGGTACATCTAAACATCATGAGATCATTCACAAACATGAGATCATGAATCTTGAATCCATAATCCAATTCAAGGAAAGTTAAGATCAATGTCAAAGAAGCTAAGAGTCAAGTCTAGAAGTTAAGAAGCAAGTCAAAACAAAGTTCTTAAAAGTTTTCAAGAGTCTTTAACAATGTCTTAATTTTGTATTTAAGACTCAAGTTTCAAGGTAAGTAAAGACTAAATAGTTGAGTTCATTTCTCAAAAGTTATAAGGGAACTAGGTATTCCCTAAGAGTTTATAAATATTTTCACATTTAAGATAAGAGGAAACTGAGATTTCTCAAACGAGTTTTGAGCAAGAAAAAGGAACATCGATTCCAACAAAGCTTTTAAGCTAAGTGTTAAGTAATTATCTCAACCCAAAGAAAGAAGTTGTTTCAAACACATATGAGTTAACTATATTTTTGGGAGTAATATTTATAAGCACCGATATAGGGATGCGAGCTCATATTAACTCAAGTCTCCATAAACTATGTAATCATCATGGGTGTTAAAAGATCATACTTTTTATATGATCACTTAAGTTAAGCTAGTGGATACAGTGTAACAACCCATTTGGTTGTTTTGAGTACTAGAACTTTTTCTTTGATAATATACTTTCCGATAGATTTTAAATGGGTGTTTTGGACTTTCATAATTATAATTTTGAAATTAGTGGGGTAGTTTTAATAGTTTATTTAGTTGGTGGTTAAAGAAAATAATATTATAATTAATAGTGGATCACTTTTACACTTTTATAATTATCTTATATAATAATTAAGAGTAGATTTTATGTAAAAGGGAAACAAGGGTTAGGCGAGGAACCCTACCTGCAATATCAGAAAGCGTTGTTCCTTCAGGTAAGAATTTCAACAATTTTAATATTATTCTATGTGTAGTGAAGGTCATGCTAGAATATGTATTGGGTTTATTATTATTACTATTATTATAACTCAAATAGATAAGAAATTGGAAGAGATGTATATATTGTTACTGTATGGAAGTTTTGGGGGTACAAACATTAAATTCCTTTGACTAAAAAGGAGTTGCTTAATGATTAATGCATGGGCATCAATTATAGAATATTATTATAGTAGTTTTGAAATTAAGAAAAAGAACGTATGAGTTCGGCCATGCGGGTTTTGCCCTCTGCTTGGAGTAGATAAAGATGACATTAATTATTATTATTTTTATTATCATATTATGATTCAAGTTTTAATATATTGGTATAAATAATTATATATAATTAGGCGTATTATTTAAATGTCATTAAAATTATGCTAATTGAAGGAATTTAGATTTACACTTAGGCTTGAACTTTAGGAAATTGGTTATAGAGTTGGGTGAGTTGTTGGGTCTAGGATAGACATATAGTAACGTGGGTGTTTATAGATTCATTAACTTACAAATTATGCATATATATTTTATAGATTGGAAAGGTTTGGAGGCTTTGAGGAAGGTAAAAGTATTGGAGAAGTAGCTTGATCGACTTTGGTTCTTCGGTGAAGGTAGGTTATGGTTTATGCTATTTGATAGTAAACTCTCAATAGTGATTGATATGCATTGAATGATATTGTGAAGTTTTCTATGTACTTGATTGTGTGGTTGTGTGTTTTGTGATTGGTCTGAAATTCCGAGACCGTGGAATGTATAATCTTAAACCATCTCTATCGAAGTAATGCCTTGAATAAAGAAGGTTCGATGAAATATTATTAACGAATGGAGGAATGGTGATATTAAATGATAAATTAATGATATTATTGGATCGGAGTGTCACGTTCCGACACGATATTCTTGGATCGGAGTGTCACGTTCCGACACGGTATTTTTGGATCGGAGTGTCACGTTTCGACACGGTATTCTTGGATCGGAGTGTCACGTTCCGACACAGTATTCTTGGATCGGAGTGTCACGTTCCGACACGGTAATATTAAAGGAAAAACATGTTGAATTAATGGAAGATACTCAATCTCAAAGAACTCAACTCCCAAAATGGTTTGTTTTGGAGGCATGAGTCCTCATGTGTGATCTTGATACCGTTGACTTAATACGTGCTTACTTCAATGTTGTTGACACTTGCTCATGTTGTTTGTTGCTTATCACATGTTAAGTGCTATAGTTGAGTTCATACTATTATTCTTTGTATATTAGTTACTATTTTGGGTTGACCAATGATACTTACTCAGTACATGTTGCCTCGTACTGAGCCCTACTTGTTTTCTTCTTTGTTTTCCTTTTATGAAATGCAGCGAGTGTACCTATGACTTCAGATTTCCCTCAGCTCTAGCCAGCCTCCCGCATATCAAGTTCCAGGGTGAGCTATCCATTCAAGCTCGTGTTGGGTTCTCTCGGTCATGACATGATGTCCTATACTTTCGGACACATACCCTTTTATTCTTTTATGTTGGTGTATTTGATATTCTTACACTTAGTATTGGAGATTAGGTGTCCTTGTTGTGATGACTTTCAGGTTTGGGAAAGGATATTTAACTAGATTTTGAGCTTTCACATTATTCTTGTATAATATAATTTAAGGTTGAATTCATTGGTTCTCCCACCTAGGTAGTTATGTGTGGGTGCCACTCACGACTCATTTTGGATCGTGACAAACTTGGTATCAGAGCGTTAGGTTCAGTGATCTCATCACACAAGGACAAGTCTAGTAGTGTCTTGAAGAATGGTATGGGGACGCCTTTACTTTTCTTGAAGAGGCTATAAGACTTTAGGAAAACTCATTTCTTTCTTTATTTCGTGCTACTACTTGAATCCAATTGGTATCTAGGTGATACAAATTGGTATCTAAACTTCTTCACTCTATTTAGCATATTGCTAATACTAGAGTAGTAGAATTGGAAACACCAACGCTAACAAGAGAGTATGCATCCTTAAAAATAGATATGTTTTCACGATTCACTATAGACATGTAATTACTAGTGACTAGTATAATCTTTTATTAAGTTCTTAAAGTTGAAACCCCTATTCTTCATGGGTACTGAATATGACGATGCTTATGATTTTCTTATTGTTTGTTATGAGAGTTGTTTCATAAGATGGATATGGTAGAGTGATGGGACATTGAGTTTCTGACTTACTCATTCTGGAAAGATGTGAAAATATGATGGCAGTCTCATGTTGAGTCTTGTCGGTAATGACAATACCTATGACTTGGATAGCATTTTCTGGCTTCTTCATGGAGAAGTATATTCTATGGATATTAATGGATATGAGGTAGATAGGGTGAAGCAAAATGACTTTGCCATGGTGACAACATCCAAAAAGAAATTTTTTTTATAAGGGACGGCTAGATAATGAATATTATTACTTTAGAAAATACAGTTAGTAAAGTACTTCTCATAGGATATATGGGTTGCTTAGTGAATGATGAAATTTTGTTGAGTCAATTGAGGAAAGAACTTCTACTATGATTTTTAAAAAAAAATTAACTGTACATAAAAAGGGTCATGATAAGACTACTACAGTAGTACCAATGCTCACTTGATTAGATATGTGAAAGTGTATTACTTTTATTATCGACCTGATCTTAGAAAGAATGCAAATTGTTTGGGCTAAAAACAGAATAAATTTGATAATGTTTTGCAGTTATTCAATGGGTAGAAATGTGTGGGCTATTTGAGTAAGATCTTCTCGATAAGTATGATGTGTTCTAATGAAGGATTTAATGACCTTTCACGGTACGGTACTAGTGTTACGTAGAAACGAATACACTAATTGTCAAGTGTGAATACTAACTACTTAAGAAGTAATTAGTGGTATGACATATTTAAATAATGAGATTCGGTGTTGCTTTCACAAACCAACTAGTTTATTACTATATGCACTTGGATTGTATTATTTTTGAAAAATATTTTAGCGATGGATCTTTGGTACAATATTAGAATATATTTAGGTTGTGATATGTATCTTGAGGGTTCTGAATGAGGACTGCCAATTTTATCTTAAGCTTAAAAAGGTAGATTGATACTAGGATGACAAACTTATCGGGAAAGAAAGTCCTATTGAGTATACTTGGGTGAACTAAATTGAAGATTTTGGTAAGAAAATACTTATAAAAAATTGAGTTAGTCCCTTAAATTTGATTGGTATACCTGAGTTTAAGGTGTCATGTCGAGGAAAAGGTCATTTCTTGATGATGAAAAGGTCTGGCTAAGCATGATGGTAAAAGGAGAAAGTGATATATGACCTATATGATTAATGTTTGTTATACTAGTATCGAAAATTCTCATTTAGATCAGTTTTAGTGACAACAAGGTCTTGAAAGTGTTTCACCGTTTGTGATATCAAATTTATTATTTTCTTAAGAGTTGGACACTAGGCCTAATCCTACTTGAAAAAGGATTTATTTGGTTTTCAATTCTATTAGGAAAGGAATTGGAATTGTAATCCTATTTGTAGTTGATTTTGACTTTGTAAGGAAAAATACAATTGTATAAATAGAGGATGGTCTTGAGAGAAAAATTGAACTACTCATTAGTATTTTGACTATTTTCCTTGAAATACATTAGGACATAAGAGAGGTTTTGAGAGGTAATCAACAAGAGAGAAGAAAAAGATTTATTTTGCTGCATACCCTTTCTCCGACCAGCAACCTTAAGATCGTGTTTTCCAATTAACTAACCGTTGGATCGAGATAAAATTTAAACTACATGTTGCTGACATCTTGGTGGTTCATTTGAACGGTGGAGATTGGATTTGGATGTCCGAAAAATTATTTTCTTGGTCCCGAACAGCAACTGCGTATGGGTGGTGCTTGCATTAAAATTGTAGAGGCATTGTATTTATAGTGTGTATTATGAGGTGTTTTAGTATAATATTTATTAATAGAAATCTTAATTTAAGACCTGATACTTTAAAATCTGGTAGAATTTGACTTCAAAGGAGGAAAAAAATAATCTTATTGGAGCATATCTGGGTTCAGGGACGCGTGGTTTTATCTATTTTTTTATCTTGGTTAAGATAATAGTGTCACATGTCATCAGATCGGTTGAATCTATTGAAAAAAAACTTAAGAAAGGTATGTACAAACATCAACTCAAGTGGGATGTAAGTTCTATTGAATTTAGTAATGAGTGTGGTTGAATTTTTAGTGATGAATATGGTAAGGTCGATGAAGAGACGATCAATGATAAGTTAAGATATAGGAATTTATAAAAGTCTTCAAAGTATAATCAATTGTTGATATATAAGGGCATTGGATTAGATAGTAGGATTTACAATTTTTTTTTTATTTTTTTTTTTGGTTTTATTTATTTATTATAAGTCTGCATTCCTAGTGATATGTCTTATCAAGGTATGAATTTGTAAGGTAATAAAGGATTGATTGCATAGAGTATTGAGAATTTGAAAGAACTTACACATGATTAGAGTCGTAAAGTTAAGTTTGTTACTTTTGATTGTTAAAGAATCTATGGAAGGGTTTCCCTTAGAGTTTTGAGAGTGTGAACTAAAACGTCACGGGTTGTTGGTAAAAAGATGAGATCGGTAAGCGAGCTAGATAAACAAAAGTCATAAATATTGAAGGGTTGAGATATTTCTAAATGTGTCAAACATATGAAATTATTGTGATAATACTGCATCAATATTCCTCTCTAGGAACGATAAGTATTCTAAATGTGTCAAACATATGAAATTAAAGTACTCTACTATTAAAGAAGAAGTTTAGAAATAAATAGTGTTACTTGAGAATATTAAAACTGATCTCATAATGTGGATCCATTAACAAAAGGCTTGCAATCAAAGACAGTTAAAAAGCATGTTCAAAGAATGGGTCTTGATTGTACTTATGATTGATACATTTATGATGTTTTTACCCTCTGAGCTTAATTATATGTTTGTGATATACATTAATGAATATCTTGTTTTACATAATGGTGTATACATTATTATTTTGAGATATTACAAGATAAGTCTCTATGAAACATTATTGTGGGCCATAATGTTATATGTTTTATAACTTATGAACCTAGTATGATAAGTTGCGAATGTAGTATATGAAAGAAAGTATGTAGCATAAAATTTATGTACATTTGTTATATTGTGGTATGTATGTTGGACATTATAGAAGAGATTTTATGTATGTGCAACTAATGTTTATGAAATATTAATGTTATATGGTCATTGAGCCAAGTGAGAGAATGTAAGAATTGTTTCTTACTTATGGCTCAAGTTTACTTGTGACCCAAGTAATATCATAAACAATATTTAATGAATAATAGATTTTGTCTGTACATTGGTCACTTGATGGACGTACCAGATTAAGTTTTAACCTCTATAAATTGGTCCTCCCTCCACCCATTAGGGTTACCACATATTCTCTACATTAATTTCTTCGCTGACGGTTGTAGTAACATAAAGGTAGGATAAGGAGATAGAAATCAATTTATAAGGAGACATTCATTTTAAAACATATTAAAAAGGAAAAATAGGACAAATAAATTAAAACGAATGAAGTATTAAGCTTGTCTTTTCAATCTTGATATGTATATATACTCACAAACACGAGCCATGCACCCTAGTAGTATTGAAGAAAAGACAAGCAACCTGATTAAGGTAATTACAAACAGTACAACCAAAATATATACTAAATAACAATAATACTCAGGACACACAACAATATTACGGTCTACAGTTGTAAGCAAGTAAGATTCTATCTTGTGATATGCGCCACGAAACACTCCAACTTGATTCGAGAAACACCACCTTCCTCCGTGGACCGCTTTACAGCCTTGCTTAGTTCATGTGCTCTTTTCCTAATCATATCACCTTCTTCTGATTCCATTAGTTTGCTCACTATATTCTGAATGGTGGATGCAGTCATTAGCTCATCGCGTTTCTCCCACTCCCTAACATGCAAGCCTATTTTCAATATTTCCGTGATTAAAAAACTATTTTTTGGTTGGTCAAATTGGATAGGCCAAGCCGCTATTGGCACGCCTGCAATAATGCTTTCTAAGCATGAAGTCCATCCACAATGACTCATGAACCCACCAGTAGATGAATGAGCCAAAATTTCTTGTTGCGGTGCCCAATTTCTCACGACTAAGCCCATGCCTTTTACCCTTCCCTCAAATCCTTCAGGCAACTCAAGTAGTTCTGTGTTATTCTCTTCACATTTATTATTAACAGGGTCCCCTTTATCAGCATCTCTAAATACCCATATGAACTTTTGTTTGCTTAGCTCTAAACCAATTGCAATCTCCTTGATTTGTTCAGCTGAAAATGAAGTGGATGTTCCAAAAGATACGTAAAGAACTGATTTTGGAGGTTGTTTGTTAAGCCAATCCAAACATAGGTGTTTATTCTCGATCTTATGATCGTCTTGTGTAGGGAGAATCGGTCCGAGAGCCCATAGCTTCTTGTTTTGCATGCATGCTAGATGTGCCATGGAGTCAAGTTGTATTAAAGATATCACCAGCATTCGTGCCCATGCAATGTGATAGATACTTTGCATGATGCTTGATATCCTAAGGGTTATAATATCCATCATTGGAGGGTAACCTTTTAAGAAGTTGTTCTTCAAGTGGAATAGGCAACCCTGCATATGTGGCATAGTGACTACAATACATATCAAAAATAGGAAGGCAATGAAATACATAGGATTCTCCATTGGATATGAAGAAATATCCTGAACATTATAGGACATTAAAAGATCATGAATAACAACAATTCGTCTTGCCTTAGAGGAGATATGTTGAAGGAAAGAAGCTATGGGTTCACGTGTTCGCATAGAAGCATACCAAATATGCATGGGAATATTTGGAGGAGGATCTTGATTAGGAATTTGGAGGTCATGGAAGTGGATTTTCGCTATGTCAAAGGATTTAAGGTAGTAGAGTGTTGTCTAACTTGACTGTTAGAGGTGGCTAAGCCAAGATAGAAAACCGGTAGATCATAGGAGGAGATTCTATATGCAAAATGGAGAAGTTATCGGAGATGGCTTTGAAGATGTAATGGAGCAATCACTATAGCTACATCATCATTGTTATCCATGTGTGAAGATGTTGTGGAGTCTACCTACTATTATTTTATTTCTTTGAAGACTTGGAGAACTTTTTTATATAGTGTTATGTCTTAGGAATTGGATTTATAGAGATTTGCACACGTATGTAGCTATTTGCATGTATATTTTTTATATAGTGTTGAGTGTTAGGAAGGATTTATAGAGATTTGCACACGTATATGGCTATTTGCATGTATATTTTTATTTATAGGGATTTGAACACAAAGTACCAACCTAGTTTTCGACGCCCACAGTTTCTAATTACTGATCTTTTCAATGTAAAAATTGCATGCATCCGATAATTTCAACAAAAAACTATAGTATATGTTTTTTAATTGAGAATTTACAAAACTAGAATTAACATATTTGACAATAACTTAATTAGTCATTATTTTACTACAAGTAATTATTTCTAACAAAATATTATGTTTTTTATTGAAAATTAATTATTATTTTATTGAAAAAGAAAATCAATGGACAAATAGACTAATATTAATTGTGTTGAGTATAAATACGTTATTGGAAGAACGATTTAATTACTACACCCACATCAAACAGCAGACCCCTCATTTAAGAGAACGATGTCGTTCTCATACGTAATTGGAAGTAATTATTTAATCTATTGAATAAAATCCTTTGACAACTTAACATATAGATTCATGATTTTTAAGTATACCTGAATATTAGGAGTAGCACCGGCTCAACATATTGCTATTTTTATTTTAATTTATGTGACAACTGACATGTATGAAATCCAAAAGGTCAATCAACTTTTTATATAATTTTTTAATATTTTAAATTGTTCTGTAATTTATAATAATATTATTATAAAATAATATTATATGTTACTCTCTACGTCACAATTTATGTGACAATGTAGAATATAATTTTGAAAGTTAAAACCAAAGTTTTATACATTTTGTAAATGTTGTAAATTGCTAATATTATGATTTGTAGTAATTTTTACGTGGAATTTTTAAATATACATTTAGATTTTTTAAGTTATCGATTGTTGTGATTTTGTAAACTTCAGCTACCATGGATTTACACCATGGATTTAGAGCTGGAAATGGAGATCAATCTAGAAACAATTTGAGAGGAAGAAGAAGAACTGATTCTTTCATTATTGAAAACTAAACTACAGTAATGAGCTACAACAACTTTATATACAATGCTAATACTACCTATACAGAAGTTAGTTAGCTAACTAATTGTTCACGCCTTTCATGCTTACTAACTAATCATAAGTTAGTTACTCAATCCTAACTAACTGCCACATCACTAGACTCAATACTCCCCCTCAAGCTGAATGGTAAGAACACATTATTTAATCCAAGCTTGGTAAGCAAATAATGATGTTGAGCCTTCCCTAAGACTTTAGTGAACAAATCAGCAGGTTGTTCCTTTGTTCCTATGTGATGGGTCTTGATTAATCCTTGTTGCAGCTTGTCTTTCACAAAATGACAATCAATGTCAATGTGCTTCGTTCGTTCATGAAATATTGGATTTGCTGCTATTTGTATGGCAGCCTTGCTGTCACAATGTAAGTCAATGGGTTGTGTAATTGAAACTCCTAATTCTTTGAAAAGTCCTGTTAGCCAAGACAACTCTGCCACTGTCGATGCCATGCTTCTGAACTCTGGCTCTGCAGAACTTCAGAAATTGTCTCTTGCTTTTTTGATTTCCATGAAATCAAAGAAAGTCCAAATCTAACCATATAACCTGTAATAGATTTCCTGGTTTGTGTACATGTTGCCCAGTCCGAGTCGCAATATGCAAATAGCTGAGAAGATGTTGTTGAGGACATATGCAGGCCAAGACCTGGAGCATTCTTGATATATCTTATGACTCTGATCGCAACATGCATATGGGATTCCTTAGGTTTGTGCATGAATTGACTTAGAGCCTGGACATTGTATGAAATGTCAGGCCTAGTCATGGTGAGATATAATAGCCTGCCTACCAATCTTTGATAGCCACCTGAGTCTTCCAGCACTTTGTCATCAGTTGTGCATCCTGTAGCCACATCAAACTCATAGGAAGTAAGTTTTTGGTTGAAATCAAGGGGTGTAGATGCAGGTTTAGCTCCCCCTTGCCCTGAATCAGCAATTAATTCAAGGGCATATTTCCGTTGATTCAACAAAATTTTAGTAGCATTTCTGGAAAATTCAAGACCAAGAAAGAATCGTAAATGTCCAAGATCCTTCATCTTAAATTTTTGTTGCAGCTTGACCCTTGTAGACTGAATAATATCAGTATTAGAACCTGTGATCAGAAGGTCATCAACATAGACAAGGATGATGGTAATGTCAGGACCAGTAGCTAGAGTAAAGAGAGAGTAATCGAGATAACTTTGAACAAATCCCAAATCATGCAGGGCACTGGTGAGTTTCAAATTCCACTGTCGGGAGGCTTGTTTCAAACCATACAGTAATTTCTTTAGCTTACAAACCTTGTGGACAGAACCTCGGTGAAACGCTGATGGGATATGCATATAAACTTCCTCAACTAAGTCACCCTGAAGAAAGGCATTGTATACGTCCATTTGAAAGATATTCCAGTGTCTAGATGCTGTAACTGCAAGGACAGAACTCACAGTCACCATCTTAGCAACCGATGAAAAAGTGTCCTGATAATCGATACCCTCATTTTGGCTAAAACCTTTAGCAACCAATCTAGCTTTGAATCTTTCAACCTGTCCATCAGCCTGATATTTAATCTTGAAAACCCATTTACAACCTAGGGCATGCTTGCCAGGAGGTAAATCCACTAGGTCCCAAGTACCATTATCCTCAAGAGCAGTTATTTCTTGCTGCATAGCAAGAATCCATCTTTCATCTTTGATGGCCTCATGGTAATTCTGAGGCTCTATGTCAGAGGTGTGAGCAGTTAAACACTCAGCATAAGCAGGAGACAGTGAATTATAAAATAGGTAATGAGACATAGGATAAGCACAATTGTTAACTACATAGTCAGTGAACCATTTTGGGGGAATTTTATGTCTTTGAGATTGTCTCAAAGGTATGGAAAGTGGTTGAACAGAAGGATCTGCAGGCAAAGAAATAGAAGAATCTGCAGGTGAAGGAACAAGAGTGGTAGTTGTAGGTGAAAGATCAGGTGCAGGTGGAAAATCAGTGAAAAAATCTAGAACAGGAAACATGGGATCATTACTGACAGTCATCTGTTTGAAAGGAAAAACAGACTCGTGAAAAACTACATCCCTGCTATAAAAGTACCTCTTGGAATGCATATCATAGAGTTTGTGACCCTTCTTAGTAGCTGAATATCCCATGAACACAGTAGGTAGATCTCGAGCAACAAACTTATCCCTCATATGGACATTAACAGCATAGGCTAAGCACCCAAACACCCTAAGATGGTCAAGTGAAATGAGAGGTGTGAAAAAATATTTCATAAGGGGATTTATTTCCAAGCACAGAGGAAGGTATCTTATTTATTATGTGCACAACTGTAAGGACACAATCACCCCAAAAAGATATAGGAACAACTGCTTCGAAACTCAGAGCCCTAGCCATTTCAAGTATATATCGATGTCGCCTTTCCACCACTCCATTCTGTTGAGGAGTATAAACACAAGTGGTTTGGTGAATAGTCCCTTGGGTTAGAAGAAGAGTCTGGACAGCCGAATTAAGGAACTCGAAGCCATTATCAGTTCTAAAAGTCTTGACAGTAAAACCATATTGAGTTTTAACCAGGGAGAAAAAATGTTTCAACAGCCAACAAGTTTCATCTTTAGAATTCATTAGAAACAACCAAGCCAATAAGGAAAAATCATCTACAATGGTCAGAAAGAACCTTTTTCCAAAAGTGGGAACTCTATATGGCCCCATACATCAGCATGTACTAAATCGAAAACAACATGAGAATGAGTAGTACTGATTGGAAATGGAAGCTTGGTTTGTCTAGCTAAGGGACTTACATGACATATATCAAATGACTTGTCTATTTTATGATGTAGAAATCTATCCATCTTGTGTATAGCAGCAACAGGCATGTGGCCAAGTCTCTTATGCCAAGTATGTAATGTAGTAGTATCTTTAACAGCAGACAAACTGACAGAAGTTTGAATAGGAGAAGCTGAATGTATGGACTGATCACCACCATCAAAAAATAGAGACCCCCTGATTCTCTACCAATCCCCAACACCTTGCCATTGCAAAGGTCCTGAAATATACATAGATCAGGATAGAAAGCTACATGCATTGCAATTCTTTAGTGAGTTTAGAAACAGATAGCAAGTTAAACTTGAAATTGGGAATGAAGCAAACATCTTGAATTTTCTGTGAAGCTAGTATAGACACAGATCCTTTATGAGTTATATCAGACTTTTCACCATTGGGAAAATAGACTTGTCTAGTATCAGACAGCTTTTTACAATCCTTAAGTATATCTAATCTTGAGACCATGTGATGAGTTGCTCCTGTATCCACCACCCAATGAACTTTCTCCAGTCTAGAAAGTAGGGATAGAGTGATACCTGAGCTAGAACCATCAGTTTTTGATTGGTTAACAAGGTTGGTTGTAGTTATATTTGCCGTGGCATCTGATTCCTGTCCCTGTTTGATTATTTGTTGAATCTGATAATATTGATCAGGGGAAAAAATAGAAGCAATAGCAGCTTGTTCATGAGGTGTCTGTTTTGGATTTTCAATTGCAGAATTCACTGCTGGCCTGGGATGATATTGTTGCTTTATTTTATGGTTGTTGTCTTGGGAATTTCTGGCATGTTGATAGTTTCATTGATCATGTTGATAACTCCTGTTATTTTGGTAGCCTCTATCAGTTGATTGGCCAAAATATCGTTTACATACGGATTTGGTATGGCCGACTTTCTTACAATATTCACAATACAGATCAGATCTCTTAGGTCTGTAATTAGGAGTTTGTTTAGCAATCATGGCAGACGTCTCATTTAACTCTAAATTTGGCATCACATTTGTGTGTAACCTCTGACTCTCTTCCTGCATAACTAGAGCATAGATCTGGATCAAGCTGGGCAACGGTTGCATCATGAGGATCTGGCTTTTAGCTCGAGAATAAGAATCATAATCCTGTGAGGAACTGAAAAACTCTGTGTTTTTGAATATGTTCAGTGAATGTTCTGGAGATCTCACAATTACAGGTCGAGGAGGAATTAATGCGTCAAATTCATCCCAGAGATCACTAAGCCTTGAAAAATAGCTTGATACAAAATTGCTACCTTGTTTGAGAAATGCTATCTCCTTGTGCAGATGAAAGGTCCGTACACTGTTTTCTTTGTCAAATTTCTCCTTCAAATTCTCCCAAACTCTACGAGAATCTGATGCATGAGCAATACCAGTCATCAACTCCTTTAGACTACATTCATGATCCACGATAAAATAATAGCATTGCATCATTCCCATCTCTTCAACAATGCTCCAGAATAGGATGATTTTACACAGCTGCCATCAACAAATACCAATTTGTTCTTTTCAAGTAGAGCAATCTTCATGTACCTGCTCCATAAAGCATAATTTTCAGTGCCAGTGAGTTGAATTGCGATTAATGTTACCTCTGGTGTGTCCGTATTTTGCAAAAACAAAGGATCATTGTGATCAATTGTTGGTTCAGTTGGTGGTGCCTGGGCCTCATTCATCGTGGTTTGCAATGTGTAGATCAAGAGGAAAAGAGGATGAGATATCAATCGAAATTGCGAAACTGCAGAGATATTTTATGGAAGTTGAAAGTATAAACAGTATATCGTATGCTTTGATACCATGTAAACTTCAGCTACCATGGATTTACACCATGGATTTAGAGTTGAAAATGGAGATCAATCAAGAAACAGTTTGAGAGGAAGAAGAAGAACTGATTCTTTCATTATTAAAAACTAAACTACAGTAATGAGCTACAACAATTTTATATACAATCCTAATACTACCTATACAGAAGTTAGTTAGCTAACTAATTGTTCACGCCTTTCATGCTTACTAACTAATCATAAGTTAGTTACTCAATCCTAACTAACTGCCACATCACTAGACTCAATAGATTTACAATATTTCAAATATATGATAAATGTTTTTTAAAAGTAAGATAAATAAAGTAAAAGTAAATTAATACAATGAGATTTTATAATTTACTATAACAATTAATTGTAATTTTTCAACTAATACTAAAGCTCAATCTTTATTAAATTGATTTTAATTTGATTTGTACAAAAGAAGGTCCATGTTAGCAACACTTGGCAGATAAATATGCTGACACCTAAGCAATTCCTCACAGAAATAGACTGGGCCCACAGAGATAAAATTTTCTCTGAACAATTAAAAGTTTGATAGATGAACAAGTCAAACCAATGAGAAATAATGTTAAAAATACTAAAATTTATGTGGTATTGTATAAATTACGAAATTCAAATAAATCTAAATATGCTTACGATGATTTGTAATGAGAAACGATAACCATAAGAGTTGATTAATTCAATAGTCAAGAACTTGGCTCACAATGGTATGAGAAGCACTTCCGCAGAGTAAAAGTGTAGAAGTAAAAAATTGAAATGTAAAAATAAATCATCAAAAAGTTTTTAAAGTTTCTAAAAATAAACTTTTTTTTAGAAAAAGGAGTTGTGCATTCGTTGTGGTATCACGTAGACAAGTGTGATCACATCTATTTCACGGTATTGAAGAGCCCAACCAATATTACAAATCTGAGTTAAAATGAGAGATATGTAAAATGTATAACTTATTTAGAGTTACGATCGCATCAGTATATCACGATTAATGATGCGGCGTTGGCACATCTGCATGAATAACAAATTATGACACTTTCTACTTTGAACACTCCGCCCTTTTCTTAGGCTCGTATATTATTAATATCTTGTTTGATTTTTTTTTTAAGCTTAAATTAATTAATATTTATATTATTTATTGAGGAGGTGTATATTAATACTAAAGGCATTGAAATGTTGAAAAATGGATATTCCCTCTGGTCCATATTGATGTATGCATTACCAGTTATTATGACAAACGAAATAAAATCAATATCTTGTAATTTTATTTTTATTTTTTTTTACTTTGGTCTGATTAATAATCCTACTTTGTCTTCAAGATTTTGAAATTCTATTTTTCCTTTTTTATTTTAATTCGATTTAATTTATAATTCTATTTTATCTTTATTCAGAGATCTATTTAACATTTCTAAAGAACGAATGTATTATTATTAAAAAAATACATTTAAGATATATATAAATCGATTTAATCTTTAAATTTTAATAGACACACTTTATTGTTAAATATTTTTGGAAATTTTCAATGTTGAAAGATTAATCATTAACCCATAACCAACTTTCACAGAAAAAGTATTTTATTTTTGTGAGGTTCTATAGATAAATTATTGATCACCCACAAGGCCACAACCAACTACTTCGTTGTGAGGTGCTATAGATGTGAGATTCATTTGTCTTTTAGTAATCATTCACCAATGTCATTTTCTTTATTTGTCTACATTTTTCTTTCTTTCTTTCTGGTAATTAATTAATCCTTCATTTTAAAAAGAGTGATATGCTTTTTATTTAAATTTGTTTTTAAAAATAACATATATTTTTATAATATTTTAATTTTAATTTTTTATATAACATATCTAACTTTTTAAGATTATAAAATTGAATAATATTTTAATATATTTAACATTTCTTGAATTTAAATCATAAAATTAAAAAAAAATTAAAGAAAAAACTTCATCAGAAATCAACCTAGTCATTTTTTTTTAAAGAAAAAGGTGTAAATAAACCTCGATATTAACTTTATGTACAACGACCTTTGCACTGACAACATAAATAAGGGTAAAGATAGCTGATCATATAAAAATAAATTAATTAAAGTTACTTCATTTTTATTTATACATAACTTACTATAGCCATCATAATTTTAAATATTTCAAATAAATAAATAAATGACAATTTAGTTAAGCCTAACTTTATTTTAAAGAGATAAAAGGTGAACTTATTTTGCTACAATTTTAAATATATTTAGTAATAATATTATTAAGTCTCTTTTTCATTTTACTCTTCATAAAAAAAATCAGAGCTTGTTTAGATTAAATTAAGAGTTGGTCAAATCTATTTTAAAGTCATTTTTAATTTTTGAAGATATTTGATAAAGTTAAAAATAACTTAAAATAAATTTAAAAAATTAAAAACCAAAAATAGGACTTTGGTTATCTTCTATTTTTTAACTTAAAAAACATTTAAATTTAATTTTTAATTTTTTAATTCTTAAATTACTTTTTAAAGTCAATACGAACGAACACTTAGTATTAAGGGTTTTCATAGACATTTTAGTAAACTCTAGTTTCAAAATTCAATTTACATGATGCAGACTTTAATGAAATTTAATGCCATAAATAAAATATTTATTTGAGTAAATATAATATGACAAGGACACAAGGAGTTGATGCTAGTAGACCCATATTGGACAAAGCAGAAGCTACAATAATATTATTTGAGTAAGTATAAATTTTTATTTTTATTAATAATGTGAACAACTAAAAACAAACTTTTAATGGAGAGCTATAATGAAAACTATCATATTCCATTAATTGTGATATAAATCATTTTTAGCAAGTCTTTTAACCAAAATAGAAAAAAAAAAAATATTTCAAAATTATGTAGAATTAAATAAAAATGTGTTTAATTAATAGTTTCGTTCAAAAATACCCCAACTGCTTATAGTTATCCAAAAATATCTTTATTGTTACTTAACAAGTAAAAAATATTTTTTTCTAACAAATATATTAATACTTTTTCTTTTAAAACCTATTCTATTCTAAAAATATATATATTTAAAGTCACTTTAACTGGTAAATAAATTGAAAATATTTATTTTCTTAATTTCATTTTAACAATCAAAATAGAAGAATTTTACGTACATTTTTAGCCGATAATAATGATTATATATGTAAGATCATAGCAACCCAATAATTAAATTTTATTTAGATAAAAATAAAATAAATATCTAATAAATATATTTATTTCTTAATTTTTCTTAAATTAAAATAGGATAAACATTTTCTAACTAAATAAAACATCACTAGAAAAAAATGTGTTTTAAGAAGAAAAAGAAATAATATTTATTTAGAAAAATGATACTTTGACCCATTAAGTAAAATATCTGATCCAACTCACTTGGGTCAAATTTGGGTTGTAAATATATGTTTTATTTTGTTTGGTCATGGGCTTGTTGGAAGTTCATGAATAATGTTTTATTTGATTTAATAAAGGAGAAACAACATAATTTGACATACTTCATTACCATATATATTATTATTACCCATATTTTTAATATTTTACATATTTTATCACTAATCAAGAGTTTTCTATCATATATTAAGAAATGTATGCTTAGGTACATATACTTTTGCTATTAAATATACTAAAATAGGGAAAAAGCAGAGCAGGATGGGGAGGGAGGCGAGCGAGATTATTTATGTATAACAGATACATGCGAATAACACTAGACACACACTTATATATTTGTATGTATCTTGTATGGTTCACATACCACATATATACTAGAGTGATGAGCGAGATGCGAGAGAGGCGAGAGAGGCAAGCGATATTTGTTATGTAACATAGATACATGCTAATACACTTGGATACAATATAACTAGAATAAATTACACATAATTTTAACCCATATATCTCGAGATACATGTATCCGGACATATCTAAATGTATCTGTAACATCTCAGTCTTAGAAAGTGCTAAATTTAGAAAGAGCCAAATTGGGAATTGTGCAAGTTGCACTTTAGTTGTGAGTTTTGGATCAACTTCAAACGAACATAACATTCAGTACAGGAAGAGTTAGGTGGCCCATAAGGTGTCAAATGAAAGATCTTTGAGTTCTCTTTCCAATGCCTCTGAGTCTACTAAAATTTTAAGTTTGGATCAAGGAGATATGCCCATTTAAATATAGCTTGTTCAGTTAAGACAATTCATCCATTTTAATGAGGGATATTTTGGTCTTTTCCTTATCCCCACTAGCCATACACTTTTTTTCATTTAATTGGGGGTTAAAGCGAATTAAAGTCAGTTTTTACACATGTCTAAAACGTTTGAAAGGTTAGGGCAAAGTTTAAGAGGAGAAAACTTCAAAAGTTCATTGAGTTTGATGAATTTCGCCAAGGATTTGATCCTTTCGAGGTATGTATGTTTTCATAGTGATAGGCTTGTTCACTCTCACGCCAATCATGAGTTTCCTATTTGAATTCATCTATGAGATTAGTATATTGAGTTCTTGATTGAGTTCTTTGAGGTTTTGTTGCTTCATTGTTGAATATGGAGGTTTGTTGAGTTCTTGAGATGAGGATATTGTGTTTGAGTATTTTTCTTGAGGAATTTTGATGGTATTTCGTTGTAATTATGTTGGGTTTAAGAATCCAAAAGAGTTTGGTGGAAATCCTTCGATTTTAGATGGGTTAGACCTTGAATTGAGCAAGAAAATTCGTCAAATTTTGGGTAGATGGGTGGGGCACCACACCAGCATATCACCCAAACCACTACTCAGTAATAGTAGTTTGGGGCCTAGTACACCGCGCCGGTCAGTGTGTCCCAAATCATCTTCAGTAATTTTGGGGTTGGCGCCCTCCTCTACTCAGTGCGCTAGGGTCGCCAGGTCCCCTACCCTTCAGTCCTTCTTTTCATGTGTGTTCCCTCGAATTGTACCCATGTTTTCTTTTTGATATCCACACTTAAAATCTTCATTTATCCTTGAGAGATCATGCATATCCAAGTCATAACTCTTGAATACATAATTCAAATTCAAGATAGAGTTAAGAGTAAAGTTTGAGAAAGTTGTTTGAGTCATTTTGAGAAGCCTTCTACACTTATTTAAAACTTGCTTTAAGACTTGAGTACTTGATTATGAGGATGATAATAGTTGAGTTCATGTTTTTGAAATGAATATAAGAGACCTACTATTCCTAAGTGTAAATGTTTTACATTTAAAACGACAGAAAACTATTATTTCCAAATGAGTTCATGAAAAGTTTTTGAGTACTATCTCTTTTAAGAGAGCCTTTTCAGTAATAATCTCAATTTGAGGATGAGGAATGTTTTTAAACATATGAGCATAAGTTATATTATTGGGAGTAATATTGAGCCCTGATATGAGAACGAGTTCAGACAACCCAAAGTCCTCATAAACTATGTATGCCAACATGGGTAAAGAGTTATACTTTTTAGATGATTCCTTATTGTTTTTAAGTATATCTTAGTAGATTCACTTAGTTGAGGATGTCCTATGCTCCGGTAAGGTATACGATAGTTCTGGGAACGTGGGCGAGACGTTGTATCATCACGTAACTCATAGTGATGGTTGTTAGTTAGTGAATCTTTCAAATAAGAATAAAGAGTTATTATTGTATTTTTGAATACATTGAGTTATTATCTACTATTTTAAGAGCTTTATATATTTATATTGCATACTTTTATTGTTGCTTTATAATGAGTTAAGTATTTTTTAGTTGAGTTGAGTATTCTTGAGTAGAGTTGCTGAGTCAAGTATGCTTCCTTTAATCAGTTCAAACATATATCTATGATTTTAGAGTTCCCCTTACATGCTCTAGATTCAATGTACTTACACCATTTGACTTTATCTTTTTACGATATAAATATAAGTGTTCAGGATAATCAACAAGCGCTCCGTTGATACCACTTGCAATTCTACAGTTGCTTTGGTGAGCCTCCTTGCTTCTAGAGGATTTCCATTTACTTTTCAATCTTATTAAGTTGTTGCGGATCTTATCCGGTTATCCCGATGTCTATCATAATATTTATAGGCTTCATAGACTCTTTTCCAATATATTGTTAATTTTTAATACTTGAGTTTTCTTCTTTGGCCAATTGAGTGTTTTATACATTTCTGAGTTAATTCATTTTAATAAAAATGAGTGAATCGTTACTTTTGAGTTCATCTATTGTTGAGAAAGTCTTATGTTGAGTATTGAGCCAGGACAAGGGTTCGCTTGGGGACCAACAATGGTTCTCGAGTGCCGACCATGCCTAGGGTGTAGACTCAGAGTGTGACAAACTTGATATCATAGCAAGGTTCAAGAGTCTGAGGGTGTCTATGAAGCCCTGTTTGTAGAGTATTGGTTATTAGTGTGAAGCGTGTCACACCTATAATAAGGAGGCTACAAAATTTAGGAAACAATTCCCTTCCTTCTTACTCTTTTTCATGCGCTATAGTTCAACCTTATAAAAGTTTGTTTCTAATTTGCTCTTGCGAGTATCTTTTCAGATCATGCCTTCGCGAAGATTTGTTAGAGGTCATCTTTCTAGGAGGAATGTTCATCCTCAGGATCAAGGATTACCCAATGAAAGAGAAATGCAACCCCAGGGAGAGGTCACTAATATCGAGTTTTGAGATGTTATCCGGATGTTGAATCAAGTTGTGGCCAACCAAGATGGTCAACAAAGAGGGGTTCGACATGATGTGGCTAATACATCCAGAATTTGTAAGTTTTTAAGGATGAATCCCCAGAATTCACAGGTTCAAGTATCACTCATGATCTGGAAAATGGGGACTCACCAATCCAATATTAAATTAACTATCCAAGCTAGCCACGAGAGGAAGGAGAAGTGTCAAATCTACTATTATAAAATAATACTGACACAAGTATGCATTAGTATATGAAATGTACTAAGTATGGATAAATACCATTTTCAAGTTATCATGCTAAAAGTCCTTCACAACAAATGAATAACATGAGAAGTTGACATAGAAATATTTATCATTACAAAGTTGATAAACCGAAATAAGGTTCTTTTTCATCTTAGGTACATAAATCATGGATAAAGTTAAAGGCAATAAAGATGTACGTAAATAAGCGAATCATGTATAAGTGATTTATGTTCTTTACCATCACCGAATATAATGTATTCAGTGTCATCATAATCTAAGTGAAAGAACATATTTCAGAGATCATGTGTGACGTGATGCGAGGCACCAGAATCAATAAGTCAATTTCCATCGGTGTTAGTGTTGTGAGTTGCATAATAAACATGTGGCTATTGTGTTTGAGATTGAACATTATTTCTTGTATGTTTATTTGATTCAGATCCATTGATTAGAGAGAGAATTGCTAATAATTTGTTACACTACTTCACGTGATGACCAAGCTTGTCACAAAGCTGACAAGTAATGCAAAGACGACTCATGTTGGTATTTTGACCGGCAAGGTGAGCAACAAAATCGTTAGCGGTAGGTCTATTTGTTGGATTCAAGTTGTTTCCTAGACTCAAAGCATGATTGTACCCCGAGCGGTTGTTCTGAAGTGATGATTTAGCTGCAAAATTTATAAGATGAGCGAATGAGATTCTGCTCGAAATCAAGAAGCTTTTTATGAAGCTCTTCAAATGTCACTGGAGTTTATCATGAAGCAACCTTTTCCAAGTTGCTTAAAGAATCTCTAAAACTTATAATATGGGCACGCGATGACTTCACATAGGATGGTGTATGATATAATTTGTATTGTTGAACTTTAGATAAGTCTAAGCAAAAATGTTGATATTATCAACTGCTCATTGCTATTCATGGTGAGAAATGTGGGAGAATTCGGTATAGATATAGGAGAAGTTGTGGTTGAGATGTTCTCATTGGAGGAATTGGTTGAAACCATTGTTAGTGGCAGCGGGAAAGATACAAATGCTGAGAAAAAGATGTTGTTAAGCTTTTAGTATTTACCGCTAGAGAGAAACGTATAATTTTATTAATATGTATGTGTATTTACTTAGTCATTCGCTCCCATAAAAATAGGAGCTTTGTTAATTCAATTCAACTGTTGAGAATGAGAAGAATGAACCAGAGACAAATGTGTGAAACTGGTCCTTATACATGTTCCCTGAATCACTGTTATAGTGTAACTAACTCAATTCCATTATGTTAGAATAACTAAGTGTGATCAAATATCACAAGTACTATAAAGAGGATCTCTACAATGTAACCAAGCTAAGATTTGGAATAACAAATAATATTCATCTTATCAATTTCTCTCTCTATGCTTCTTATTCTCATACATCTTCTTCTTCTTCACTGCTCATAAATCTTCATGGTATCAGAGCTCAATGAACTAGTATTTCTAGTTGAATAAATCAATCAACAATTCCACTAAGATTGATCGATCAAAGTTGTGCAAATAACGCAATGACGAACGGCTCAAATGCTACAATGATTTTTGGCCCTAATGCAGAGTCGAGTTCAGGAACTGGAAGTGAAAATTCAACTTCAGCCATTGATTACAATCATCCCTTATTTCTGCATTCATTTGATGTAAGTGGAAATCAGAAAATTTCATTTCAATTAACTAGTTCTGAAAATTATTCTTTGTGGTATAGATCGATGAAAATAGCCCTGTTAGGAAGAAACAAAATGGGACTGGTAGATGGGTCATTTCCAAAAGATAAATTTCCAGGATTAGAATATATCTGGAAAAGGGTGAATGGTGTAGTATTGTCATGGCTTATGAATTCTGTAGAGAAACGTCTTCTTGGAAGTATCAAGAACATTCAATCTCCATTAAGAGATTATCACTATAACTCAAGGAACAAGTTCAGTGTTTGTGTATTTTTTAAAATTAAAATGGTTGTGGAAGGAATTTGAGGTGTGGTGCCTACTCCCTCATCTGAATGCGATAAATCAAAAGAGTATGTAGTACACATGCAGAAACTCAAACTATTTCAGTTCCTTATGGGTTTAAATGAATCTTACCTATAAGCAAGGTCTCAGATCTTGTTAATGAGCCCTCTTCCGTCAGTAAATCAATCATATTCAATGGTTATTGTTGGAAAGTAGGACAACATATAAAGTAATTTTGATGATTGATAAAGTGAAGGCATGGTTTACTACTTATTGTCATATATGTACTCTATCAGGTGATCCAGATTTTGAAATGTGCCTACAGACGATCTGTACAATTATGAGGGATTGCATCAACGAAGAAAACATGCAGAAATAAAGAAGGAAAAGAAGGAGACAAATATGGAAAGAAATAAAGAACTAACAATTGAAGTAAAATAAGGAAGGAAATAAATAAGTAGCAATTCAAGTAAAATAAGGAAAGAAATAAAGAAGTTACAATTCAAGTCAAATAATGAAAGAAGTAAATATAAGTTCAAGAAGGAAAAGGATTTGTAATTCCTTTCCTTGTAAAAGTTGATGAAGGCAAATCAACTCTATAAAAGGTTCAAAAAGTTGAAGGAAAAAAGTGTCTTTGCATAAACACAAATCGAGAGAATTTTCCAGCAAAGCCAGAACGATAGCTATTGCATATTCACGAAATATATCATCTTGAGAGCAGTAGTTACTACAAAAAAAACCCGCAGTGCTTCATCATAACAACGTAAGGACCAGGTTCACGAGTTCTGTTCCACTCTGAACTATTTTTGAAGTCTGATCAATTAAAGTCTAGGGTTATTAGTCTTTGTTGATTTGTTCTAGGTTTATTATTGAGTTGTAATAATTCTTAGATTGTGTAACAAGAAGTGGGTTTGACTTCTTAGGGTAGAGTCTTGAGAGTATTGTAGCAAGAAGTGGGTTTGACTTATTGAGGGAGAGGTTGTGAGAATTGTAAACAAGAAGTGTGTTTGACTTCTTGGGTGGTTAGAGTTAAGAAGAGTTGAGAGTTTTTGTAAACAAGAAGTGAGTTTGACTTCTTGGTGAGTGGAGAGTTTTCGATTATAGTTAATGGAAAAGGGTAGAAGTTTAGATTTAGATTCATTGATTCACTGAGTTGTAAATCTTGAATTAATAAAAAAACTTCTGTGTGGTTTTTTTTTCCTTGAGTTAGGAAGTTTTCCACAATAAAATATATTGCGATAAAATTACAAGAACCTGATTCTTGTATCAGGGTAAGGTTTCTTCAGTTATGTCTGATGAGAGTAAAAAATAAGTAGTAGCTACAACAGGGTATTCTTCAGTTAAGAATCACACTAGAGATAAGTGCTACAAGTTAATAGGGTATTCTCAAGATTTTTCAAATTCAAGTAAAGGAGCCTAACACTACATATAGTACAGGGTCTCAGGAACAGGTTCATCACAAACATCTAACTACAGACCATTCTGCTAAACTTACTGCAAATGACTATGGGCAGTCTTCAAATGAAAGGAACAATCAATTAGAACCGTGTCATCTATCAAATGATCAATATCAACAATTGTTTCAGTTTCTAAACAAAGATCCGAAATAATTTTATTTAGCTAATGTAGTAGGTAACGAAGATTGTTTTAACTCTTTTGTCAATAATGGTTCTACTCCTTGTTGGATTGTTGATGCAAGTGTCACTAATCACAGGGTGGCTAATCTTAGCTATTTAAACAAGTTCATTGTTTGCAAGATTGATAAACCAAAGTAAGTGCATTTACGCAATGAAGATGTTTTATTTTTATTAGTTCAAGTGTCCTACCTAACAATGATGTGGTCACTCGAGTTTTTGAAGTACCACAATTCTAATTTAATCTTATATCAGTGTCTAAGCTCACTAAGGAACTGCATTGTTCTGCTACTTTTTTCCTTTAACTTTTGTATATTTCAGGATCTCTCACGTGGAAGGGTGAAGATGATCGGTAATGAAGATGGAGGACTTTACATATTGCAAAGAAATACAATTTCAAGAGATGTCGATATTACAGCTAGTTGTTCTATTCCATTACTAAGAGTATATTGAGCCTACGAAAGATTTCAAGTTCAGGATGACTAGCATCCTCACTTAAACTAGATATAGATTTGTGGCATAAAAGATTTGGGCATGTATCTAGCTCAGTTTTGAAGAAAATATTGTCATCAGATTTAAGTAGTATACTGAGACACTTAATAAATGAACTATTTGTCCTTGTGCTAAGCAAACAAGGATACCTTTCACAGTTAGCATCTCAAAAAGTTCTGCATGTTTTGATTTAGTTCACATAGATCTTTGGGTTTTCTACAAAAACCACTCATTATGAACACAAATATTTTCTTACCGTGGTAGATGACATGTCTAGGTATACATGGATATTCTTGTTAAAACTAAAATCTGATGTGTGTACTATTATTAAAAAGTTTCTGATTTATGTTAAATCCCAATTTAACAAAACTATTAAGTGCATAAGAACTTATAATGGTACAAATTCTTGAATAATGTGTGTTCAACCATGTTTACTTCTTTTGGCATTATACATAAAAAGTTTTGTGCTTATACTCCTAGGCAAAATGGTGTGGCTAGAAGGAAACATAGGCATATTCTTTAGCTTATGAGAGCTATTAGGTTTCAAGAAAACATTCCTATTAAGTTTTGGGGTCTATGTGTTCAAACTGCAGTATATATATAAACAGAATTCTAGTCATGTTATTAATAACAAGACTTCTTTTACACAATTATTTAGAAATCAACCTACATTGTCACATCTTAGAATGTTAAGTTGCTTGTGTTTGCTAAAAATATATAAGAACCTAATAAACTAAAGAGTTGGTCCAGAATAGTTGTTCATTTAGGATATGTAATTTCTCAAAAAGGTTACTTATTATATGATCTAACTTCTCATGTTTTCTTTGTACATAGAGATGTAATATTCAAGGATGATAATTTCTTTTCAAATCACAAGATAAAAAATGTACACCTCTGTTCAGATTCCCTAGTCTAAATGATGGACAATCATCATATCAATTGATCATTACTGACTAGGATCAAGAAACAGATTCAGTTGAGAAGGTCCCTGCAGAAATCAGTAATCCTGCACCTAAAATAAATCAGGTTCCTAAACCAGGTCCACTGGTGGTACAAGAAGAAAATAGAAGATCTGCAAGGGGAAGGAAACCACCACTATTGATGAAAGACTTTGTATCTCTCCAGGCTAAACATACCCCATACTCTTTGGACAAATACCTAGCATATGATCAGGTAAACCATTCTATCAATCATATCTGTCTAAGACTCCTGCTAGTTAGAACCTACTAGCTACAACGAAGTTGTTTCTGATCCTAAGTGGGTTGAGGCAATGCAATCTGAGATTGATGCACTGCAAAATAATCACACATGGGAAGTTGTTACTCTTCCAAAAGAAAAGGTGTCTATAGGTTGCAAATGGATCTATAAGATCAAATATAAAAGCATAGGTGAAATAGAGAGTATAAGACAAGACTAGTAGCAAAAAGTTACAGCCAAAAAGAAGAAATTGATTATAAAGAAACATTTAGTCCAATGGTGATGATGAAAACTGTGAGAACACTACTAACTATTGCAGCTCAAAGGCAATGGCATATCAATCAGACAGATGTATTTAATGCTTTCCTACAAGGGGTCTACCTTATGGGATTTACATGGATCTTCCTCTGGAATTTAAGAATCAGAGGGAGAATAAAGTGTGTAGTCTCACTAAATTCCTCTATGGATTAAAGCAAGCCCAAGACAGTGGAATACTAAACTATCTCAGGCATTACTCAAATTTAAGTTCAAACAAAGTAAACATGATCACTCTTGTTCATAAATAAAATGACATCATGCATGGTTCTGGTTCTTGGTTACTATTTATGTGGATGACATGTTGATCACTGGTAGTAATCTGCTCCTAATTGAAGAAACAAGGGATCATTTAAAGCAAGCTTTCAATGCATCAAAGAAAGTACGCACTAGAGTTAATTTCTGAAACTGTCTAAGTGCATCTAAATCAGATGAAACTCCAATTGATACCAACTCAAAATTGACTACCAAACAGTATGATGAAGAGACATAGATGGCAGAACCTGATCCACTAACTGATCAAGGAGCATATCAAAAGATAGTTGGAAAATTACTATATTTCATTATGACAAGACCTGACATCTCCTATGGGGTTCAGACATTAAGCGAATTTCTACAACAACCTAAGAAGTCATATATGACTGCAGCATTAAGGATTGTGAGGTATGTGAAAAACCAACCAGGACAAGGCCTACTACTGTCCAATTACTCAAAGAATATTATCACCGCTTATAGTGATGCAGATTAGGCATCATGTCCTCTAACAAGAAGATCAATAATGATTACTTTGTGCAGTATGAAGGGTGTTTAGTTTCATGGAAGTCAAAAAAGCAAACAACTGTTTCTAGGAGTTCAGCTGAAGCTGAATATAAGAGTATTGCAATCACTGTGACAAAGATTATATGGCTGAAAGGTTTAATGGAGGAACTTAGCATTGAAGTGTCACTACCTATCAACATACACACTGATAGCAAAGCTGCTATGCAACTTGCAGCCAATCCAGTCTATCACGAGAGAACTAAGCACATTGAAATTGATTTTCATTTTATAAGAGAAAAAATCACACAAGGGTTATTGTCTACCAAGTACATCCTACACAAGATTAACCAACTGACCTGCTAACCAAAGGACTTACAAAAGTACAACTGCAACATCTCAGTTCTAAGCTAGGAGTTCTGAACATCTTCTCACTTCCTAGCTTGAGGGGAAGTGTTGAGAATGAGAAGAATGAACCATAGACAAATGTGTGAACCTGGTCCTTATACATGTTCCCTAAATCACTGTTATAGTGTAACTAATTTACTTTCATTAATTAATTAGTTAGTTATAATTACTTGTAAGTCTGTTAGAATAACTAAGTGTGATCAAGATATCACAACGATCTCTACAATGTAACCAAGCTAAGATTTGGAATAACAACAATATTCTTCTTATCAATTTCTCTCTCTGTGCTTTCTATTCTCCTACATCTTCTTCTTCTTCGCTGCTCATAAATCTTTACAAACCATCCAAAGTGCAGAGAGTAATAGATAGCAGCGAGTAATGCAAAAGTTATGTTGTAGTCTATGAGAGTGCGAGAGTAATATTATAGTGAGTTGTATGAAATAAAAAATTTCGTTTTTTAAAAAAATATTTATCTTTTGACACTACCAAATTATAATTATTAATTAATGTTCCAGATATCATAGTTACCTCGTGATAATATAGGTGCCATTTTTATTCTCTTATCATTGTTATTTAGTGTGGATATCATCCTGAATAGGATTATCATTTTCCTAATAATAGAGTGGAGCCAAGGTTGACCGTCAGAGGTGGCTAAGCCAATATAGTGAACCGTTAGACCGAAGGAGGAAAATGGAGAAGTCATTTTAGGAATGATTCATATAGAATTGCAGACCTATGAAGCACCAACCTAGTATCAACGATTGCATTTTCAAATTAAATATCTTTTTAATGTAAAAATTGCACCGGATTATAAGTTTTTAGCGAATATATTTTTAATGGAAGTAAGCCATACATTCGATATTAAAGCAATAGGAAAGTCCTGCTCGATATTTATTTGAGATGTTTTCATTAGTGGATAGTGACAATATGAACAAGCATATGGTATCGTCTATGTACAGTCGATAAAATTGGAATGATATAGAATAAAAAAATTAGCATGAACCTATGCAAAGATATTTTTTATGTATAGCATCGTTCTCCGATTGAACATATTATGTGTGTTTTGGGCATTTCTTTGTTTGCTTTTCTTTTTTCCTTTAGTAGCCTGATAAGGAACTCCGAATACTTGTTGTCTTTTATAGTTGTCTAACAGAGCCAAAAAAAAATATTTTGACTATAGATATATGTTTTTGAGCTTTCTAAGTATTTGACGGTTGAAAAATTGTCATTTGAGCTTAATTGTGAATTTCAATGTGCAGGGAGCATTTGAGATGAAAGGAAGCAAATTGTGATAGATTTGACGAGTTTAAACTTAAAATGAGGTAATCCCTTAATCAGGCTGCCAGTCACTTTGGATGACTGTTACATATTGGTTCATAATTTATATGTATTATATTATGTTATATTATATCGTATTGATTATTTTAATGAATAAATTTTGTTATATAATTTCACACATAATTTTTTTAAAGACACACTTTTTAAAAAAGAAGGGTGAATGAGGTAAAAGATATTGTAGAAGTTTTGACATAGGTTGAAATTTAACAGAAGACTTTACAATTTTGTGATCTCAAAACAAAGTTAAATCAAAATATCATTTAGTCTTTTGATTTTAAAACAAAATATAAATATCGTTAGAAAGATAAAATATCATTCATTTTTAAATAGTCTAAGAAAAACAATACAACCACACTAAAACAATATTACACAAAAGAAATTAACAATGAATTTGACAATATCATAAACATAATTAATTTGAAATAAGTAAGTATTATATTTAAAGGAATAAAAGTAATAGAATATTTACGGTAGGTGTATAATTTGAGATTCTTTTTAGAGATCTCCTACCCTTTTATATAATGTACACCATAACCAAAGGGAGAGAAGAAACAAAAACATGGGTATTGCAATTTTCATAGCTTTGGCCATATTTTTTGCTTTCAGTTTTTGGTGCCTAAAATTGCTCTACTTTGTATGGTGGCGTCCCAAAACAGTAGAAAATGAACTGCGTCATCAAGGAATATATGGGCGTCCCTATAGATTTCTATTTGGAAATCTAAAAGAGATGATAGAGATGAATAAAATAGCCAAATCTAAACCCATGCCATTGCACCACGATTTCACACCTCGACTTAATCCATTGTTCTATGAACTCGCTACCACTTACAGTAATTATTCTTACTAATAATTTCCATCTTTGTTACATTTAATTTGAACACTGATGGATTGTGGTTATAATTATTGCAGAGAAACTTTACTTGTTTTGGCTAGGACCTATACCTCGATTAACCATTTTGGATCCCAAGTTAATAAAGGAAGTACTGTCAAACAAATCTGGTGAGTTCAGAAAACCAAAAATCAGTGCTTTTCTGAAGCTATTTGTAACAGGGCTGGGGACTTACGATGGTGAAAAATGGGCCAAACATCGAAAAATTCTTAATCCGGCGTTCCACATGGAAAAATTGAAGGTATTAGTTTTCTGGTATATATATGGTACATAATAATTTCGGTGATTTATTGTGTTTGCACTTTTCACAGGTGATGTTGGGATTATTTGTTGAATGTACGGATGACATGATAAGCAGATGGGATAAGCTAACAGGTTCAACGGGTTCTTGTGAATTGGATATTTCTCAAGAATTTCATAATTTAACAGGAGATATGCTATCGAAAGCAGCTTTCGGTAGCAATTTTGAAGAAGGGAAATTGGTATTTTCACTTCTGAGAGAGCAATGTGAACTAATTTTCACTGCAAAGCTTGCTATTAATGTCTTCCCATGGTTAAGGTACTTGTAATTAACAAAATGCTTTCGTCATTTATCTCCTATGGATCTTAACAATTGATGATGTATGTAATAGGTTTGTGCCAACGAAAACTAATAGGAGAAGATTGTACATCTATAACACAGTTCGTAGTTCGTTAAAAGCAATAATTGAGAAACGAGAGAAAGAGGTACAATCTGGTAAATCACACAATGAAGATCTATTGGGTTTGTTAATGAAATCTAATCAGGAAGAACAACAAGGGAATAAGAACTCGAATAAAGGAATGAGTACAGAGGATATGATAGAAGAGTGCAACTCTTTCTATTTTGCTGGTCAAGAGACTACTGCAACTTTGTTAACATGGACTGCAATTGTGTTGACTATGCATCCAGATTGGCAAGAGAAAGCTAGAAATGAAGTTCTTCAAGTCATTGGAAAAGATGAACCTAAGTTTGATCAACTCAACCACTTAAAAATTGTAAGATTTCCCATCCATCAGAATTTTTATTATGATCCTAGTAAAGTAATTAATTTGTTTGTTTGATATGAGGAAAATGGTAATGTAGGTAACAATGATTTTGCACGAGGTTCTGAGGTTATATCCATCAGGTTCTCTCGTTAGAGAAACAAACAAAAGAACAAAGCTCGGTGAGTATACAATCCCAGCAGGTGCGCAACTTTTAGTGCCTCTACAAACAATCCATAGGGATACAGAGGCATGGGGAGAAGATGCATTAATTTTCAATCCCGAAAGGTTTTCAGAAGGGGTATCTAAAGCATCAAAGGACCTCATGTACTTTCCGTTTGGTTGGGGTTCTCGGATATGCCTTGGAATGAATGTTTCGATGATTCAAGGGAAGCTTGTTTTGGCGAAAATCTTACAGAACTACTCATTTGAGCTTTCCCCATCCTATGCTCATGGTCCAACAATGCCAGCTCTTGTTCTACAACCACAATATGGTGCTCCCATGATTGTTCGTAAGCTAGAATGATGAATAAATCACTTCTATGTTGTCAACTATAAGCATAATTACACGATGCTTAAATTAAATGTTTCAATCAGTTTATTGGTTGGTTAATGGTTTACAATCTGTTCCAAGTTTTTTATATGTCATGAAGCTAACTATGCTCCTCTGTTTCCTCTTAAAATAAACAAGAACCAATTATGCAGAGAACGCTCCTTCATTTACTGGTCTTCACTCTTCGTTTCTATCGTCCATTTTTTGTTGTTATGTTACATTTTTCAAAAATCAATTTAATTAATTTTTAAAATTTAATTAGATGAAATTAATTTGATATTTCAAACAAAAAATTTAGATATTTAAAAATTATACAAAAAGTGTTATAAATTATAATTTTTTGCATATCAATGTGTTAAAAAAATATATCATAAAATATTAGTCAAAATTTTTATTATTTGACCTTAAAAAAAGATGATAACTAAGGGTGTATTTGTTAGGAAGGAGAATAATTTTTGAAAAATATTTTCTAACTTTACTATACTTGGTTGGCTTGAAAATTTTGAAAAATATTTTCCAAATCAACTAATTTTTTCAAATTTAAAGAAAAATAACTTCAAAAATTAAAAAAAAAAACATTTTCATGGCTCTAATTTATCCTTAAATACAATATTATTTTCTTACCACATCCTCTACCCCATTCCTGACCCTACCCATCCAAAAAAATAAAAATTTCAAATATTTTTTACTCCTACCTTCAACCCACTCCAACCCCCAAAAAACAAATACAATTTTAAAAATTATTTTTGAATTTTAAGATTATTTTTACCTAATCCAACCCTTACTCCCTACCCCCCACCCCACCCCACCCCATAAAATAAATAATTTTGAAAAAGTATTTCAAATTTTAAAAATTTCATTTTTTACTTCATCTCATACCCTAACCCCCCCCCCCTTCCTCCCCCATAAAAAAATAGTTTAGAAAAAATATATCATTTTTATGTCTCGCACTATCCCTACGCAACCCCCAACCCACCCGGTCTAAAGCTTTTTTTAAAAATAACATTTTTGTAAAAATATTTTAAAACCTAAAAAAAAAAAATTTACGCCAGCCCCCACCCATGCCACTCCGTCAATTTTTTAAATCTTTTTTACAAATATTTTAAATTTTAAATATTTAATTTTCACGTCGACCCCCCCCCCCCCAAATCCCACTCGCTTGACCATCCCGTTAAATTTTATACTATTTTTAAAAAATGTTTTTTATCAATTATCGAGCTAGAAATTATTCTCTAATCTCAAGTCAAAAATAAAAGGTATAATCTAAAAAATATTTTTTATTTAGCAACCAAACATTAAAAAATTACTTTCTAATCTCAAGTAAAAAATAAAAGGTATAATCTAGAAAATATTTTTTATTTAGCAATTAAAATTAAAAAATATTTTCTACTCACCAAGTTAGAGTTCCATTTGTTTTAAAAAATATCTCGTAAGAAAATGTTTTCCATTCCTTGCATTTACGAAATGGGCCCAAATATTATATGTTTCTTGGAGTCAACCTCCTCAAAATGAAGCTATGGATCCATGGGCTATAGGCCAGAAAAATCACTGGGGTGATATTTGATATTTTCGTTCGGTTTCGATTTTTTTTCCGATTTTTTTGGTTTTTGATTATTGTAAAATGTGTATCGAATATCGAATCGAAATATTTCGATTCGATTCGATTTTTGTTGTTTTGGTTCGGTTTTTATTAATTCGATTCGGTTTTTTATTTCGATTTTTTAATGGGCCTGCTTAGTGGGTTTTTTATTAATGGCGACTGTTGCTGGCGGCGGCGGCTGCTGGGCTGCAAGAGGAAGAGCTGCAAGAGAAACTGAGGAAGAGGAAGAGCTGCAAGATGAATATTAAATTAGGAATAGGGACATTGCATAGGGTTTCAGATTCTTTTTTTTTTTTTTAAAGATTATTTAATATTAATAATTATTAATTAATATAATATAAATATAATATAAATTATAATATAATATTTCGATTTAAATCGAAATACCGAAAACCAAAATAATACGTACTAAAAACCGAATCAAAATACCGAAAAATACAAAAAAGTAAACCGAATATCGAACCGAAAACCGAAATACCGAAACCAAAATTTAAAAAAAATTGGTTCGGTTCCATATTTCAGTTTTCCGGTGTTTAATGGGTCAAACATTCGAGAAAATTGAGTCTCTAAATCTGTTTTTTTTTTTTTTATTTCCTTATTTCGGTTGTAATTAATTATTTAATTCGGTTGTAATCTAGTTATCTATTTCTTTTTCTTTTTTTTTTAATTCTATAATTGTAACTTAAATGAATCCTCAATTAGGTTGTCATTTTTTAATTCAAAGTTTCAATTATTTAGTCTGGAATGAATTTCGATACTTCTCATCATTTGCTTAAATTATCTAAATAAATTGAAACGTTCTTTTTTCTCTAAATGAAATCATGTTTTTGGAATAATAAATATAAAAATCATATTATACCGTTTTATAATTACAATTTTATTATTTGTGTTCTATAGTCAAATTATGTTTGCTATGGAACATCGATTTGCATAAATAGCGGCGAATTGTATGAAAATTACAGCGATATATATGAAATATGTGTTTGTATATGTATATGATCTCTGTGTTAGGCTAGAGTGGCGAGCGAGATTAGTAGAAAGAGGAGAGAGGCGAGTAAGAAAGTGGAGAGAGGTTGAATATATATATCGGTTAGATCATTGTATATATATAACTACTATGTATATCTATCAATGATTGTGTTTGTATAATGAAAATTGTGCATTATAGCAAACTATTAATTCGAAATAAGTGTTATAACTACAGTTTAATTTAATTCTAATTTGCAATAATCTTCTTGTCATTCGCCTCTCTCCCCTCTCCTCTTTCTCAGCCATCCCTCACTTGCCTCTTTCACTAAATTTTGTTTGTGTTTGTATAAAGTAAGAGAGACCGTATATATAAATGTCAATACATATCTCTCTGTCCTATATACAAATAATTACATAAATGCAAATCGTTCCGTATTTAGTTCTCTTTCGCCTTTTTATTTCCCTCGCTTTATACAAATACAAATTATACAAAATAAAATGTATAATTTGTGTTTGTATAAAGAGAAAGAGAAGTTTTATATACAAATACAAATGTTTTGACTCGATTTACGTTGTAAAAAAATTTAAATTTTATGTAGATGTACAAACGAGTAAATTTTAGGTTTAACAAACATAAAAGTCATATTTGTATAATTGCGCTTCGTAACAAACTTTATGTTTGCTATAGACATCAGATTTGTATAAATCGTTGGCAGCCTCTCGTTTGTATAAATCGATGGCAGTCTCTAAATTCAATTTTATGTGTCTGTATATCTACATAAAATTTGAATATGTATACACTTAAATCAAAATAAAATATCTGTATATCAAAATATATACATCTCTGTCACTTTATACAACACAAATTATACATCGTAATTTGTATAAGTTATGTTTGTATAAAGAGAGAAAGAGAGAAAGGCAAAGAGAATTGGGCACATAATATGTATTTGTTTAATTATCAGGGTATATATATATATATATATATATATATATATATATATATATATATATATAGTTTTCTCTGCTTTATACAAATACAAACACATTTTATACATTTGTGTTTGTACAAAGTGAGAGAGCCGAGGGAGACTGGCGAGCAAGAAATCTGGGGAGATAGGCGAATGACAATTGTTTGTTACGAGTTACAATTAAATCAAATTGTGGTTATAACATTTGACTTGAATTAATACTTTGCTCTTTTATACAATTTTCCCAATATATTATCCGTCTTTTTTTGTTCCTTACCCGCTGTCTGGAGCCCACATTGAAGCTCCGACTTAATTCGGATCGCGCATTGCAAGACTTATTTGGAGGTGACGCTCCCAACAAGATTTTCTCCTTACCCAGGTTCGAACATGATACCTCTGATTAAGGGTGAAACACTCCCACCAGTACACCACAATTTATATCTATGATACATTATTCGTCAATTTCATGATGAGACCATATAAAAATTACAAAGATAAAATATTAAGAATTGCACCAGTATTACACTAATAAGATGTATACGACATCGCTAAAATATTAGATTTTTTAAAAAGAAAAAGATGTATATAACATCGAAATATTGAAAATTGAATACTCCTAATCTATGTCCTTAAAACTAAATTTAAATGATGGGGAACTCAACTTTGTATTACTATATACTCTAACCATACAAATTTAATGGGTCTTCTCATTTAGTGTTTTGATTCAAGTGTACTACAAATGTTATGTGAAGAGTTAAAGGAGTTGTTAAGTGTGAAATAACATGAGCATAGTGACAAATTTCATAGGGCATAGTGTTTCATAAAGAGGTTGAATTAATTATGAATGAAATTAGTAAATGTTTATAATAAATAACATAATAACTAATTTTGCTTATATGTATATTGAAGCGGTGATGCTTTAAGTAAGACCTAAAGGATTGATCTTACAAGTATTCATGAAATCAAGATTACGAACGTGTTAGAGCAAATATTGACACATGAAATTGTGATTCAAATTTTTTAGGGATCATTTAGTTCGAAATAAGTTATCTCAGGATAAAGTTATTTTGAGATTAACTATCCTGAAATAACTTGTTTCACTATATAAATGAGAAAACTTATTTTATCACTATGATATAATTGAACAACACAACTTCAAACAATTATATCTCTCTTATACGAGTTCAAAAAAAGCAAATTCGATGGCGTTGAAAAGAAGGTTCCAAGATCTTTCATTTGATATGTTGTAGGCCAACTCATCATGTATTGAAAATTATAATCATTTGAAGTTGACACAAAATTCTTATCTTAAGCTTAATTTACAAAATTTCAATTTAGTTCTTTCAGTAAAATAAAAATCTTCTTGGGTCCTCTTTAATAAAACAAAAATCTTTTAGGACCATATAAAAAAATAATGGGGCTCAGTTTTCGAAATATAGCTGTCGAACATAAATAATGGAGCTTTGTTTTAACGTACAACATACATAGAACTGCCAACATAGAAAGATTTTTCTAGTATAAAATTTCACATATTTAATAAAATATTTAAGTTTATTTTTAATTTTTTCATTTCATCTTTTATAAGATATTTCACAAAAAAAATTGTTTATATTTAGTTAAATATCTTCCCGTGATTGAAAAGTATTCAATTTACATGAAACAACAGACTGTAATGAATTCTCATTTCAAGGAGTGGACCAGAGTTCAGAATTGACAAAGACAAATAAAGTTAATGCCACCCCTTATTGGACAAATCACGTATACTACAAAATTATTTCATTTTCCTTGTTTAATTTTGCTTTTATATTTAATTCTTTTTACTTTATCATTTTTAACAAATAAAAAATAATAATATTTTTTTCCTTATCATGTTCTCAATTTATTTATAAATTTGAAAAAGTAAAACCTTTTTAATGAGCATTAAATTGGTTTTGAAATTTTATCAATTACAAGAGATAAAATTGTTGTCAATTATTTTTTTTGGAAAAAGTTTTGAAATATGTTAAATTTTTCATTGAAATTATTATAACAATTCTAAACTTTGAGTATTATTTTTTAATAAATGTATTCAATTAAAAAGTGAAGAACTAAATAGGGTATGAAATATCAAATAATAGAAGTAAATTTAGATTTTTTTTAAAATTATAGTGGATCAATCAAACTAGTACATTATTACTTTTTCGGTTCATTATTTTAAGGAATTGTATTTGTTATGTATATATATATATAAACTCACGACTTACCCCTTTATAGCAATCCGACTAAAGTGGTTGTCAGCCCGCTATAGCGGATTTCACGAACTTTAGAAAATTTTGAAAAGTCCCTTTGTTGCAACATTGGTCTTCGACCCTTGATGTCAGCTAATCTATCAAATATGTTCTATCAGCATTGGTCTGTTTCTTTGGTGCACTATACGTGTATATGATTTTATGGCATATCATACTGCATCGTTCCTCGCCTTCCATATACTTATATTTTCCATTGTGCCCTTCTTGCTAGTCTCTTCCAGTACACTTATATTTCTGGATTCTGAACATGATGTCTTGTCCATTGAGTTATAATGCTCAAACAAGAATCCCGCCACAGCAGCCACAATCCCGCCTTGGTTGGATTAGGAATGCTGACACAGAGAGAAGAGTGGCCTTCATCTGGGAGGAACACCAGGTGCAATAATGGCGCTTCTTCATCCCAAAACCTCCATTTTCGACAGAATTTCAGCAGATCAAGTATAAACTACCCTAGAACATAAATAAGTAATTATTTTGGAAAAATAACTCCTAAATAAGGCATGAAGTGGAGTTTTACACCAAGAGACCGTTCAACTTCCCTCACTCATTTTTATACCGATTTAACTCTTACAAAATTCTTACGCTTAGGACGTTAAGGGAAAGTTGGAGTTGTAAGGAAATTGACCATGCTACGTTTTCCCATCAAATCAAGCAACTTATGTTTATTTTTAAAAACTACCGCCAAAAACATATTCTAAATCAATCGTTTAATGTCATGCAAGCATAGTTAAGTAAATAACAAAGTAAAGAAAGTAAAGAGCGAGAAATTTACCTTGTATTTGTTTTTCAGAAGAGAGTGATTCCGCCTCAATGGGAGATCCCTCTCCATAGAGGCCCCGCCTCAACGGGAAGGATGCCGCCCTGGAGGGGTCAAACTGTGAAAATTTGGACGCGTACCTCAATATTTTTTAGTCATTGGGTATAGTACCTTTTCCGCTGTCAACTATTTGAAGTCACCATCCTTCGTGGTTCTGTGATGGGCACATTCTTTAGCTTGTAAGTACTCCGAATTAGGGCGTGTGAGTATACGTGCACTAGTTGTTCGAAGAAGAACGAGGGGTAAATTGAAAACTATGTAATGACACGAATCATCGTTAATTAGGAATAGCAAAAATTCAGAAACTTCTAGGCCACTGTCCCACTAGGGCGGACATATGCCGCAAGGGAGGCGGCGCCAGCGCGGGATAAGTTATTGCTAGGGCGGGATAGGAAAGGCAGAATGTAAATAACGTGAATTCTTATTCCCTCCTTCTTCCTACATTACCTAAATTAGTCATAAAGTACCTTAGAAATCATCCAAAAACTTCTTTGAACTTGGAGATGAAGGAGAAAGAGAATTCTAGCATGGGGATGGGATAGCTTGCGATTTTCTGGTCAAATTCGTTGTCCGGAAACCAATTTTTATTTGCAAACTATCTACGAAAGTTTAATGCCTAGGTAGGCTAGTTTTTATGAATCGAGTAGTTATAAATCTGTGTTCACTGCACAATATATGTAATTCATCGGTAGGATTTATGCGTAGGTCTTTGTGCACCAAACGGAACATGATTAAATCCTAGGAAGAAGCCTTAGATGATGAACTAAGGTTAGGTATAGTTGAATTAATGCTAACATGCGATATGTGGATGAGTAGTTCGTAGGTGATAGTTCTGATTATATGATTGTGTAATATATGTTAGTTCATGCTTCGTTATGATGCATGTATGCATGTGAATGATGCATTATTGATCACACTCAATGTAAAGGAATATGAACGAACAACTATATGTCATGAATCACTTCTTGATTGTATGAATTTGAGAATATACTTGTGGTTGTGATTGTGGTGTGTTGAATGGATCGGTTTCCACATTCTGACATAACTAACTTGGATCGGTTACCACGTTCCAGCATAATTATTGGATCGGTTGCCACATTCTGGCATAATCTTGGATTGGATGTCGCGTTTCGATATGCTAACAATTTGGTTTTAGGTTTGGGTTCCATTAGAGGACCAATCACTTGACATAATTTTGTACTTGAGAATTGTGAAACTGTAACTTGTTTGTGTATAATATTTGATGTTGTTTTCCCGAAAGTGATTATGATATGATGACCCATTTATGTTGTTCTACTATGTTGGTGTAACCCGCTAAGTATATTATTGTTGGATTGAATCGGGGAGGTCATGGGTACAGAGGTCATAATAACAGAGAGCAAGGGATGTCCATAGATTACAAAGGAGATTCGTGGTCTGTAGTTGGAAAGCTTGATATAATGTACTATGAGGTAAGGGTTGTGTGATAGTAAGAGAAAGTAAGGGTACTCCGCGAGTGCTAGTTGGATTACCGGTAGTTGTATTCGTGCACTCTTCTATATGTTAGGATGCTTTTGGGATAATATCAAGAACCAAGTAGTAAAGTGACTGTTGTGGCTAGTAGTAAGGGTGTTAGTGTAATTTGGAGGTATTCGAGAAAAGGGTAACAGTGGAAAAGTGAGTGGTCTTATTGCATGCTCTTATTATTTTAATTCTTAATTATGATGTAGGCATCAGATTGGCGGATAATGCCTACTAGTATGTGTGATTTTGTACTGAGACTAATCTTGCTATGTCTTTTGACATAAGGATGCAGGGTTGGTGATATCTCATTAGGTAATGACGAAGAAATCTCCAGCAGCTTCTATTTTTCCTTCTGCAAGGTGGAAGTTGTGTCTTTTCATTATCATGATTTTGTACTCTTAATAGCTCTTGTACCTGTAGATCCTTGGAGGTGTTAATTACTTTACAAGTCTTAACCAGAGTGTGTTAAAAGTTCTTATTTATAAAATTTTGTTAGTATATCTTAATTTCGTTTATTAACTTTCTACATGTTTGACTATTGGGATATGAGGGTTCTCCTACTTAGATTTAAGAGTGAGTGCCCCGCACGACCCGGTGGGTTAGATGTGACACTGTGCCAAAGCACCAGAATACCTCAAATCCTTCATCCCACAGGTTTCCATACAGATTTTGAAGTCCCTTATTTCAGCCATTTTCACTTTACTGCCTATCCTTTCATTAGTGTGAAGCACACATCAAAGTCCCCATGATTGTTCATGCTCATTACTTGCCTTTTAATTCAATTATGTGCTTCCATAATGTTCTCCTCATTAAATCCATACACTATTATTATAAGAAACTATTTTCATGTACCTAGATGAATTACCTTACAATGAATCGTTTGCGCTGTTACTTTTTTAATATCAACCTCATAACATTTTGTTTTCATAATAGTCAAATTATGTCTCCCGAATTTTATTAGTAGTGAAAGACCGACCTGTACAAAATTAAGAGCTGCTCCCGTAGCTTAAGCTCTCTTAATCTTTGTTTCCAAGAAGCCAAATATACTGACACTAAAATTATGCATAAACGACTGCATTTACTTTTGCTTGTCAATTCTATTGAGCCCTCTAGAATTCGAGAAAACTAGACTATCCATTTTGGATGGGCCCTCCTCATCCCTTTTGTTTCAGGGTTACGACCATGATCACTTTCTCTTTTTACTAGCTTTCCTTGTTCCTCTACCGTTAAGCCCTTAAAAGAGTTTGTGGGTGGGTGTTGTTATCTCCGTTACTATATTTTTCCTTGTACACATATTTGTATGTTTTCCTGTCATACTGGTGCTTATGTGTTTATTGGTAATCTTTACCACTACTAAAAGAACAGTGTTTAGCGACGGATATTACTGACAACGTATATTCCGTCACTAAATAGCAACAGATCAGCAACGAAATTGCCATTTTGTTATAAATATTACTGACAATTTATAGAGTTATATTATAGCGACGGATTGGCGACGGAATATTTTTTTGGTCGCTATAAAATAGCGCGAAACTTTGGCGCCCTAATTTTCGCTACGAATTTGCAACAAAGTGGGTGTGACGAAATTTATTAATTTCTTGTGATGAAATTTGTGACCGAAAAACGTTGCTAGATTAATAAATATATTTTTATGAATTTTAAATTATACATTGACGAAATTTTCTTCGCTAAAATATATTCTAAATAAATATTTTTTTTAGTAGCAACGGATGTCATAATCCGTCATTAAGTTTGTTACAAATATTTCTTAACTTAGTTGGAACTTTATTAACTCATCTCAAAACAAAAAGGGAAGAACAGAACATTTTCCCTAAAAAAATAGGGTTTTCTTCCTCAGGTGAACTCCCGTTTCTTCCTTAGGTGAACTCTCATCTCAGCTTCCGTCTTCTTCATCCTCAGTCTAGAGATGCTCCCGCGCTTCTACTACCTCAGGTGAAAGGTAATTTATTTTTATTCATCTATGTCCATCTTCTCTATGTAAGGCATGGTGGTGACGTGATTCTCTTGCCGAGATTTATGATTGTGGGGATGGATAACCTTTGAGAAACCCTTGAAAGGGGTGTAAGTGATATTTGTATGAGAAATCAAATATTTTTCATTTTAATTGAATTTCTTACCATGGGAGATGGAGTTTTTTTTACTGTATAAAATATACTTATGTTTATCTTCTCTACACAAATAAGTTCATTTTTTGGAGTGCTTTGTTAGATTTGATTTAATATGGTGCTTATGGTAAGGGTGTTATTTGTACAAGGTTTAATTTTTAGGGATATTGCTTTATTACTCAGGTGGAAAGTTACCGATTTTGTGTTTCTTGGATGAAAACTTGTTGTGTCTTTGTTGATGGTGAAGTTTTGATATTATCTGTATCATCTGAGCAAACTGTATATGTCCTGTGCTGAGTTGTGGTTTGATGTGTTCTTATTTTGGCTGTTTTGGTTCATGAATCAATCAATAATGTCTCAACCCCAATTTTGAAACTAGTTGGTGTCAACTATATGAATCGTTGGTAGTTATTACAGGATTTTTCGTAGTTTAACTATAGTAACACTATTTTCAATATGATAATCAACCAACTGCAATCCTCTGCGTTTATGCTATGCTTATATAGATAAAGTTATTTTTCTGTTCATCGTATTAATCAAACAATGTAGAAGGTGTTGAAAATACTGATTTAGGTGATTTGGGGTTAAAATTATGGTTATGATTGAATTTTTTCTCTGTCTCAGCTTTCCATCTCCGAAGAAAGACATTGTCATTCAGTGTATGTGAAACTAGAAGAAACATATTGACATCCAGTAAGTGTTATATTTCCCCTTTTCTTCTTCTTTCCGTCGTCATCCTTCTTACTGTTCCCATTTTAAGATATCATGAAAAGAATTTTTGTTGAAGTTAGAAAAGAAAAATGTTGCCTCAACCATCTCATATAAGAAATTAATTTTATTTTGAAAGAACAAGTTTTTTAATGTTATTTCTATAGTTTTATACTACTAGTTGTGTACTATCATTTAGCAATTAATTTTCTGTTGTGCGATATTACTAGTTAGAGTCATTGTTGGAAAAGTAGATGTTGATGCAAGACTTGGTGAAATTCTCTCATTAGGAATGGATATTTTTGATGTTTTTGGTGAGGCTTAAATTTCTTGTAAGATTATTTGTTGGTTCAGTAATGGTGACATACTAGATTAATGCATGTTGTTGGAGGTTTTGTTTGAAAGTGTATGAAGGTAATGGTTTAAAAGAAAGCTTCATGATTTAATAATCTAGTTCTCTAGTTATTGTATAAGAATATTATAACTTGTACACTTTAAAAAAGTTTGTTCAAATGAGGTATATCGTTCTTTTTCTGTTAATTCATTCTATTTGGATAATTGAGGTATTAAAAGGAGGCGAGACTCTCTAAATCGATGTGGTCTATTAAGAACAGAACAGAGGAAACATGGAACTATTAAGACCATACCAACTTATAATTAAGGTTTACTTCTTGTTCTTATATATATACTAAGCCTTTTTTTAGTATGATTTGATATTTTTTCATCAGATTGTGGATGAGTGTAAGATAAGAAAACTTCTGATTTAGAGAGCCCACAATTTTTCATAAAAAAAAATTATTCGGAATTTGAATGAAATGTATCTAACTGGAGTGGACTGATCGACTGGTTTTGAAGGGCTGCTGATTCAACACTCACTTCATAAGTGTTTATGAAACTCAATACAATAACTCATTTTTATTAAGTGTTTAGTTGTTACTTGTTTTGTTATTGTTTCATGTTCTTGATAATAACCAAGACAAGTTGATGTGATTGTTAAATGTTCTTGTTAATAAACAAGACAATATGATGTTAAAATATTGTAATGCTTTGGATGCCTAGGAAATCTCCACATTTACTGAATGTTATACATATGAGGTAACTGAATGTTCTATTTGAATGAGAGGTGTTTTGTGATGCTTTGGATGCCTAGGAAATCTCCACATTCACCGTTTTCCCTTTTTGAGCTATTGTCTTTTAATTATCATTGATGGACAATCCAAAGAGAGTTTATGTTCTCTTCCTTGATACAAGGAAAACTGAAACAAATGTTATGCTTTGTGGTCATTTTACATTAGTGTTACACATACCAATTTTGATGAAAGAATGTAAGCATCAGGTCTAGGTGCTTTATTAGAAACACATAATATGATGGTATTCAATTTTTCGGACTCATAAAAGGCTTCTCCAGTTTTTTAATATTCTTTTTTATGATTGTATTCAAATTTTCAGAATCTAATATAGATTTTTGAAGCTCATTCTTTGTGTAAATCTTCTAACCAAACTCAATGATAATTATTTCACTTTTTTGTATGCAGGCGTAAGTTTTTTAACTTGTTCTACAAGTTTTTTAGTTGTACTTTTAATATTTCGTCACACTTCAGTGAGGTAGCTTAATTTGATTTATACTAGTGATAAATGTTTGACTCTAGTAGTTGTTGTAATATTTTTTCATCTACTTTAACTAGTATATTCTCTATCCATGTTCTATTTGTTACATGTTTGTTTCTTTGGTGCCTTCTATATATAGTGAATAACTGCTACAAGCATTGTCAACACTGAATACTGCTCTCATCACATTTTTGGGGAAAATATTGGACTTGCTTTTTTTTTTTAGTGATAATCATTTGCTAGTCTCCTTTCATTTTCATACAACATGATATTATGTAGGTTTGCCTGTATTTTGCATGTTATATAGGTTTGTCAGTATTTTATTTTGACATTGGATAAGAAGCTCACATGCCTGTTGTGTTTGTAGTTCCACATCACTGAAAGTTTCTATGTTTAGACATGATGATACATTTTTCAGGAAGCCAATTACAGTGTTATATTTTCAGGAAGCCAACTACACGCTACACTTCTATATTTTTTTTATAGGTCTGGCTCGAGGTAGAGGTCGTGGATGTTTTGTAGGAGTAGCCCTGCTATTCATGTAAGCATGCCAACTATTCTGATTCGCACTATAGTTTCTCCTCAACAAGGTGGTATCCAAATCGTTGAAATATCAGCTCAAAGTACCATACCAACTATCTCCGAGACACCTCTAGCTACACCAAATCAAAGCAATCCCATAATTCAGGGTCTGTCTACTCAGAGCATCCTAAATAAATTGTAGTAATCCATTTGTTCAAAGGGATCTGTCTACTCAAAGCAACTCAAGAGGTCATACAAACACAATTATTGATGCTGACTTTAGTAGTAGCCACTCACAGATTATTTTTATAAGTTTTACGGGGTTAGTCCACTCTTTTACTTTTATTCTCATAACTTGCTTATACTTAAGTTTAGTTAATACTGGTAGTCTTAGAATTCACAAGTTTCAGTAAACAAGTTATAATTTAAGATTCCCTGTTAAGCAATGTTAATTGATGGATCAGAAAAATCAGTAGCCTGTTATAACCTAAGATTCCCTGTTAAGATTACTAATTGATGATCATGATGGCAAATCTTTGTTGGCTAACGCTCTCGAATTGTCCAAGTTAGTCCAAAACTTTGAAACCTATCTAAAGATATACATGTCATTTTTTATTAGAAGGGAAAACTTAGCTTAAAATGTTGTTGAAAGTAATATACAAAGATATGATTGGTTTATGATCTTTGAATTTCTGTCCTCTTTTTTCTTGTTCTCAGGTTGTTGTTCATTTTTCTGTTCCGGAGGTGCCTGCTTGGTTTTTGTTTCTTTTCTAGCTTCATGCTCCTTTCTCATTTGGTATTCCTCATCTATTTTCTTGATTGTGCATACATCTATCAAGTTTCCTTGATGCTTGCAGTACATATAATAGTCTGATTCATTGCAGGATCATTGACCAATAGTCATTTTCTAGGTGAGGTTTCGAGTACTTCCATTCTTGATGAAGTCGAAAAACTGAATTCAAATTATTTTTTTAGATCAACAGAGAGCAAAAAAATAAATAAATGTAACTTCAAAGAAAAAGCCTTTAAACAGTTTGACATGGCAGGAGTAACCTTCTTCACAAGTTGTTGATTATTGTCATGACCAATTGTTGTTTGCCTTTGTTTCTGTGATCATTGTTTTCATCACCCTTATTTCTTACCTGATCATCTTTCCTGTATGTTTTTATTATGAGAAGTCATCTTCCATGTTGGATTCTGGAAAGCAGAGAAGTTCCAGAATGTCTTCAATGAGTATGGCTAATAAATTTCATGTGTTTGTTATAGACCATAGTTGTCCAGTGTAATTTCACCCAAAGTCTAGCGTATTTCATCTTCTGTTGTAACCTTGTAAATCAATAGTAATAGTTCTTTATTCAAAGTTGATCCCAATTCCATGGGGGTTAATTGCTTTGCTGCACATTCAATTAAGCTAAAAGGTTATGTATGTTTTTGCTTTTTTCTTCCATTATAATTTTATTCCTTATCTTTAATGTTCTCTTTATCGCAATTTATTATAGAAAAAATATGAACAAATATTATGAAAAAAATAACCTCTCAATCTGATATTGATCCATGTGAACCATACTATAAAGCTGTCGGGGAAGAAAAAAAAGAAAAGAATATACAGACTTGGATATGAAGCAAAAACTTACTACGGGTAGAATCTTTGTGCCTCATCATTTGTAGCACCTTCAGTTTCTCAATCAACAACGACAAGAAATATAGATGTGTTTGTAAAGGAAATGATTCTTGCCCTTACTAATAATTTTCTTCAGGTTATTATGGATCGGGTACAACAAATGGTTACTACTGTTGACAATCCATCACTTGTGACACCTATGTGCCTCCTCCTACTACTAATGAGGATGTGGTTGATCCCCTAATTTCAAGTGATGAGGGTATTCCTTAATTAGTCTCTTGTAGTTTTATTTTTTGATGTTGTCTCTCTTTTTGAAAAGTACAAATTGTGCATAGCTGATGAATTGGGTTCTCTTAAGAACAATTGATAAATTTCTTTTGATATTTTGCACCGTAAGTATGTGATTTGTTGTTATCTACAAATTTTGAACCCTCTAAATATTATTTTTATGAAATATTTGTTACTTAGAGGTATTTCATAATATTTTGGCGACAAATTTAGTGACGCTTTCGTGGTTGCTATAAAAAATATTGGTGATGCATTAGCAACGAAATATTTTAGTGACAAATATGCTGGATCAATAGCAGAATATTTTGTGACGGATTAGTGACAGCAATTTCGTCGCAAATTTATTTGAAATGACGAAATTAATGATAAAATTAGCTACAAATATTTTGTGACGGATTAGTGACAAAAATTCAGTCGCAAATTTATTTGAAGTGACGAAATTAATTATGAAATTAGCTACGAATTATATACATATAACGACGGATCAGTCCGTTACTAACAAGTAGCGACGAATATCATTCGTCTCTAATTTGTCGCTAAATTTGCGACGGAACTCATTTTTTGTTGCTAAACGATTACTAACGAGCGAAATAGCAACAACCAACAATCCGTCACAAATCCATTACAAATCGGGTTTAGCGACAGAAAAACATTGATTAGCGACGGATTTTGATAGTCGCTAAACACTATTTTTTTTATAGTGTACCCTTTGATTTGTAGCTGGTTCTATTCTTTGCAATTTTTGTCCTCTTTACTGATCTCCACACATCCTAGTTGTTTGAGTGCCCAGCCTCTTTCCTACTTCTACAACATCATTGTTTTCATTTCCAAAATTCTTGCATTTTGTACATAGAACATGCTTTCTTTCATATTCCACTCTTTGTCCCGCTATGTTTCCGTTCTCATTTTCAAACATTATACATGTAAGGTACTCCTGATTTAGAGGTATCTCCACCAATAGTCTGGCATATGTCATTCTCTCTCCGTTTGTGATTGTTTTATCTGTTCTAAGGGGATTGCCCACCAGCCCAACTATCTTTATGAAAGATTTCTCCCCAGTATTTCACATCCAATCCCACTAGGCGAATCCATATCAGAACTTTATCTATTTTCTCTTTCTTAACATAAATATATGTGTTCCATGGTCATATCACCACTGGTTTTCTATCAAGCATGATTACTCCTTCATCTATCACTTTGTCTCGTTGCTTACTTTCTTGGCTACTAGAGAATATAAGTCAAGCCTAAACATTTCATCCCGTTCATTCCTAGATGGTCCCGGACTTCATCTCGCTCAGATTTTGTTTAAAATCAACCTATCCTAGAACTTTTAAGTCACTATTCAAATTTTTATTTGGCTCGATTTGTTTCAGCATTGGCCTAGTCATAACTATCGGGATAGATTGCTACAAGCATAGAGTCAGGATTGAAGTATAATATGGATATTTTTAGGCAATTAGTTATTGAGCATTGTGTTGTTTTATTTGTTTAGACCAAGAACATGCCAAGACATTGAAAAGGGAGAAAGCCCGAACTCTTTTAAATTTTCAAGGCTTGGTTAAATTATAATAAATAATTAGGAATTAAAAGTGGCGCATCCCTCTAATTTCATTTAATTATATGGTCTAAGTGGTAAAATGATATTAATTAAGCATAACCTACATAAATCTCATAGTATAAGCACATAACTTACATCAGTGTTTTAAAAGACTTTTGTGGACTCGCATCGGGCTCGCCCTGGGCGGGGCTCTAGCAAAACGCCTCGAAACTCAAGTTTGGGACTTAGTTCTACAATACTTACGCCCTAAGCGCCCGACTTCACGCCCTAAGCACGCCCAACGCCCAACGCTCGGGACTCGCCTAACAGATCTTACACAAATTATGTGTTAAAATCTTTAATTAACATTGTTGACCCTCGTAATTCTTGAATAAATGAATGATACACACTTTTTAGTCTATAAATATAACAAGATTGAGAGTAACCTAAACAACAAATGTAGTATCACATATTTACTATTTGGTAACACTATGAAGGAAATTATATATTACGTAACATTTCTCTTAAAAATATATAGCGAATTTTTACATGTTCACTTATCATTGGTCTTTATGGTCATGAAACAGTTATGTTTATACTATAATACTTGTAAGTTTATTGATTATTTTCTTTTAGGGTATTGGGGGGGGGGGGATAAATTGTATAGTACCATATATATAATTTTTTTAAAAATAATGATTCTTTTATTATTAGAAAGTTAAGATATTAGATTATTTATACTTGTATAGTCATGTTTTATTGTTATTGGTGTAATGATATTTCTCAAATAGTAATTATGATACTTTTTTTCTTTATTATAGATTATCATACTTATCGAAAATAAAAATCATAATATAATTTCTATATATTATAGGTTTTTAATAAAAAATTATATGTAAAATCATTGAAAGAAATTTAATTAGTAATAAAACTATAAAATTGAACATACATGAGAGTACGCCCCGTAGATCCATGTGACTTACGCCTCGCCCCGTACTGTATAAAACGCTTCGCCTCACGCCCTCGCCTTTTAAAACACTGACTTACATTATGGGTGTGTTTGGTATGGAGGAAAATGTTTTCCATGAAAAATATTTTCCTAGAAAATGTTTTCGTGGAAAATAAGTAGATTTTGGACTTATTTTCTCATGTTTGGTTGGTGAGTAGAAATTATTTTCCGGAAATGATGTTTTGTGTTTGATTTATGAATGAAAAATATTTTTAAGAGACGTCTTTTATTTTTACTAGAGTAAAAAATAATTTATGAAATTGAAAATATTTTCTAAAAATAAAATTGTTATTTTTTTTGGGGTGGGGGTGGGGGTGGGGTGGGGTGGGGTAGTGGATGGGGGCAGGGGGTAGGAGTGAAAAATAAAAATTTGAGTTGATAGTATTTTTAAAAAATAAAATTAATTTTTGGTGTAGTGGGGGGGGGGGCTGGTAGGGGGACTGGCCGGGGGTGGGGTGGGGGTGGGGGGGGTGGGTTGGAGTTTAAAATAAAAATTTGAAGCTGAAAATATTTTTAAAAAGCAAAATTAATTTTTGGGAGGGGGTGGGGTTAGGAGGGGGCTGGCCGGTGGAGGAGGGGGTGAGGGATTGGGTGAAAAAATAAAATCTTGAAATTGAAAATATTTTTTAAAAATTGAATTTTTTCCCCAAAAAAATGTAACTTGAAATTTGAGGAGAGTTTTTGGAAAATGTTTTCCTTAATTTTTGAAGAGAAGTCATTTTCCTTAATTTTGAGGAAAATGAGTTGATTTGGAAAAGATTTTCCAAAACTTTTGTCTCAACCAAACATGGGAAAATTGGAAAATATTTTCGAGAAAATGTTTTCATTTCATACCAAACACTTGGTATGGAGGAAAATGTTTTCCTGGAAAAACAAGTAGATTTTGGACTTATTTTCTCATATTTGGTTGGTGAGAAGAAAATATTTTTTGGAAATAATTTTTAGTGTTTGATTTATGAATGAAAAATATTTTTGAGAGACATCTTTTATTAGTAGAGTAAAAAATAATTTATGAAATTAAAAATATTTTTTTTGGGGGTGGTGGTGCGGTGCGGTGGGGGTGGGGTGGGGTAGGGGGTATGAGTGAAAAAATAAAATTTTGAAGTTGATAGTATTTTTAAAAAATAAAATTAATTTTTTGGGGGTTGGGGTGGGTGTGGGGCTGGTAGGGGAGGGGTAGGAGTTTAAAAATAAAAATTTAAAGTTGAGAATATTTTTAAAAAGCAAAATTAATTTTTTCGGGAGGTATGGGGTTGGGGGGGCTGGCCGGTGGTGGGTGTGGGGGTCAGGGATCGGGTGAAAAAATGAAATTTTGAAATTGAAAATATTTTTTTAAAATTGTTGTTTTTCACCCAAAAATATGTAATTTGAAATTGGAGGAGAGTTTTGGAAAACGTTTTTCTTAATTTTTTAAGAGAATTCATTTTCCTTAATTTTGAGGAAAATGAGTTGATTTGAAAAACATTTTCCAAAACTTTTGTCCCAATGAAAAAAATGGAAAATATAAATATTTTTCAGAAAATGTTTTCCTTCATACCAAACACACTCTATATCCCTACTCTTTTTCAATTTACAAAAATCCCTCAAAATCAGTGTTATCCGATGCATAGCAAAAAACCTAGATACATTAAATTCGATATATTAAAAGAAAATCAATTATAGACTTGAAGACTTGACCCATTAAATATCTCTATATTAATTATTTTATAAATTCTCCTTAACTAAATAATGATAGTAACGGGTCGTTACAAATTTGAGTGTACCAGAAAACATTAAAAAATAAAACACAAATATAAATCACAAAAATTATCTCAAAAACGAACATGTATGTAAGATAATATATAATCTTCTCTCTAGTCTAATATGAATAAATGGACTGTTGATACTTTTTTATAATTTAAATAAATGAATTCTTTAAAGTTCAATTATATATTATCATTTTAGTTTCTAGTTTTTCTTCCCTTTTATATATATATATATATATATATATATATATTATATATATATATAAATCAAACACTTCTGTTTAGATTGGCTTAACAAACAGCCTCCTAAATCAGTTATTTATGTATCTTTTGGAACATCTACTTCATTTTCAGCGGAACAAGTCAAGGAGCTAGCAATTGGTTTAGAGCTAAGCAAACAAAAGTTCATATGGGTGTTTAGAAATGCTGACGAAGGAGATCCTGTTACTAATAAATGCGAAGACAATAGATCAGGACCACTTGAGTTGCCAGAAGGATTTGAAGAAAGGGTAAAAGGGGTTGGCTTAGTGGTGAGAGAATGGGCACCTCAACAAGAAATTTTCGCTCATCCGTCTACCGGTGGGTTCATGAGTCACTCTGGATGGACGTCTTGTTTAGAAAGCATTCTTGAAAAAAAATAACGACTATTTTTTAAAATTTACAAATAATGACTATCTTTTTATTTTTTTAAAAAAAGAAACAATCACACAACACATCCATTTGCGTCAAATGAAAAGGTATGTAAAATTAAAAAAACAAGTAAATGTGAAAAAAAAAACCGTAAGATAATCCGAAGTTTTCTCAAATTTTTTAAAAGACAATTTAATTATGAGGGTGTTTTATTATTCTATTATTTTTTGTTAATATTTAATTTTAAAAGATAAATATCATCACACACTAATCATTGCGTGATCCGTGATAATTTAATTTAAAATATAATTATTTTATCTTAAGTTTTTCTTTATCCTTTTTCTTTTTTATTTTTTCTCTTGCATTTTGACTAATTCTCAATTTTTTCTTTAATTAAAATTTTAATTTATCTTATATATTTAACTTCACCTGCCGCCCCCCACTTCACCCATCTCCCACGTTAGAACTGACCCTCTGGCCTATCCCATCATTTTTTTTTCTTTCCTCTCCATTACTTATTCTCTTTATTTCTCAAGTACATGTTTGGATGAAAGTCAGTATCATGACTAAAAACTAAAGTAAAAATTTATTTATTATTTTAAATCATCGCTTTTAATTTTAAATTATAACAAAGGACTTTCATCCAAATGTGTACTTAAGAAAATATAGAGTATGTTTGGTATATTTAAGAAAATATTTTTTGAAAAATATTTTCCAATTTTCTCATGTTTGATTGGGATAAAAGTTTTAGAAAATGTTTTCCAAATCAACTCAGTTTCCTCAAAATTAAGGAAAATAACTTCCCTTAAAAAATTAAGAAAAACATTTTTCAAAATTCTCCTCCAATTTCAAATTACATTTTCTTTTGAAAAAAAAAACAATTTTAAAAAGATATTTTCAATTTTAAAATTTATTTTTCACCCGATCCCTGACCCCTCCCCTCCCCCACCAACCACCGGCCACACCCTCAATCCCACCCCACCCCCTCCCCAAAAATTGATTTTACTTTTTAAAAATATTTTCAACTTTAAATTTTAATTTTTAAACTCCTATCCCCCCTTTCCCGACCAGCCCCCCACCCAACCCCAACCCCCAAAAAATTAATTTTATTTTTTAAAAATACTATCAATTTCAAATTTTATTTTTCCACTCCTAACTCCTCCCTCTGCCCCCACCCACTATCCCCACCCCATCACATCCCCCAAAAAAAATTGTTGTTTAAAAATATTTTTTATTTCATAAATTATTTTTTACTCTAGTAAAAATAAAAGATGTCTCTCAAAAACATTTTTTATTCATAAATTAAACCCTAAAAATCATTTCCTAAAAATATTTTTTACTCACTTACCAAATATGAGAAAATAAGTCCAAAATCTACTTATTTTTCAAGAAAACATTTTCTAGAAAACATTTTTTATGGAAAATATTTTTGTGTGTACCAAACACACCCATAATGGAGAAGATATTCATTCACGCAACACATTCATTCGCCCCGAACCCCACACCTATAACATACAGCACACCCATTATGCGCACGTGAAAAGGTAGTAAATTATAATTCTTCTATATAATTAAAAAAAAAAAAAGAGGGAATCCTAAAGGAGCTTAGGATAAAGAGGGTATTTTTGGAATTTTAACTTTTATTATTTATATTATTTCTTTCAATCTTGTAGACCTATTCAATTTGACCCGTATATGTTTATTCTTTTTTTCTACAAACTAGGCCAAAGCTGTTTTTGCAAATTCTATCATCTTCCTCCATTGTTAGTCAATTTTATTTTATTCTGCTCTTTCCATATGATGTTTAAAAAAATAAAAAATAAATCTTTAAATTTTATTTGTGTCATATAAATTGAAATATTTTATTTATTCTGCTCACTCCATATGATGTTTAAAAAATAAAAACTAAAATTTTTAAATTTTATTTGTATCATATAAATTGGAATAGTTAAAATAATGTTATAATATATATTATTAGTGACAATAATTAATGTAGACGATATTGAAAAACATATTAAAATTTGATTGAATTTCAAATTTCACACTTGATACATAAATTGAGATTATTAATTGACAATTACAATTTAAATTAACAAATTATAATAATTGACAACTCAATTTTTATTTTTATTAAAAATTTGATAGAATTTCAAAATTTCATGTGTCGAATAAATTGAGACACAAATAGTCATATATATCAATTGAAAACTACTTTAAAAGTATTATAAATCATAATGATTAATATATAATTTAAAGTACTTAAAATTTAACTTGAAAATTACTTTTAATAAAATATTATATAGGAAAACTTTCACATATAGCCACTTAAAAATAATTAATTACTCTCCATAGCTATAGTTTGATAATTATAATTTGTAGCTACATGTAATTTAGAGAAGAGAGGCGTGCGAGACCGGGAGAGAGAGGAGAGAGGAGAGAGAGGGGGAAAAGAGTGGAAGAAAGGTGAATTGTATATGTATATTGGTTAGATAATTGTATATTATACATTTGTAATTGTATATATGGCAAGAGAGATTGGGAGAGGGAGGAGAGAGGCGAGCGAGATTGAGAGAGGGAGGAGAGAGACGAGCGAGAGAGGGCAGAGAGTGGGAGATAGGTGAATTGTATATGTATATAGGCTAAAAAATTGTAAATTATACATATTTATTTGTATATCCTAGCGAATTATACATATACAAACATGACTAATTATACAAACTCGAAGTCAGCCCACGTAATTAATGTATAATGTTAGTCGTGAGTGGTAATTATAGCAAACTATAGCTATGATGAGTAATTAAATAGTATAAATTTGCTTATCCGCGTAATTTTCCGTATTATGAATCATAATAAATACTACAATAATTCAAAATACTTAAATTAATGGACTCTTTTCCCAACATTTTCTCAACACTTGAAGTATATATTTGTAAATCTAAATTTTAGGGTGGAATTTTTTTAAATTTAGATTAAATAATTATTTTTTTATGCAAACATTAAAAATATGGTTGTTGTTACTTGGTAGTTGTTACTTCCTATCTATATATCCTTGTTTAGAGTAACACTCCCATCAGTCTTGAAATTAAAATAACATCTTCAGACATGGATAACAAAGATGATGTAGCTGTAGTGATTGCTCCATTACATCTTCAAAGCCATCTCCGACAACTTCTCCATTTTGCATGTCGAATGTCCTCCTATGGTCTACCGGTTTACTATCTTGGCTTAGCCATCTCTAACAGTCAAGCTAGGCAACACTCCACTACCTTAAATCCTTCTGATATAGCGAAAATCCACTTCCATGACCTCCAAATTCCTAATCAAGATCCACCTCCCAATATTCCCATGCATATTTGGTATTCTTCTATGCGAACACGCGAACCCATTGCTTCTTTCCTTCGAGATATCTCCTCTAAGGCAAGACGAATTGTTGTTATTCATGATCTTTTAATGTCCTATAATGTTCAGGATATTTCTTCATATCCCAATGGAGAATCCTATGTATTTCATTGCCTACCTATTTTCGATATGTATTGTAGTCACTATGCCCCATATGCAGGGTTGCCTATTCCACTTGAAGAAGAGCTTCTTAAAAAGTTACCCTCTAATGATGGATGTTACAACCCTGAGGATGTGGAGCACCACGCAAAGTATCTAAACCATTGCATGGGCAAGAATGCTGGTGACATCTTTAATACAAGTCAAGTAATTGATGGTACTGCTATTGTTGATTCCATGGCAAATCTTGCAACCATACAAAACAAAAAGTTATGGGCATTAGGACCAATTCTCCTTACTCAAGATCATGATAAGATCCAAATCAAACACTTCTGTTTGGATTGGCTTAACAAACAGCCTCCTAAATCAGTTATTTATGTATCTTTTGGAACATCTACTTCATTTTCAGCGGAACAAGTCAAGGAGCTAGCAATTGGTTTAGAGCTAAGCAAACAAAAGTTCATATGGGTGTTTAGAAATGCTGACGAAGGAGATCCTGTTACTAATAAATGCGAAGACAATAGATCAGGACCACTTGAGTTGCCAGAAGGATTTGAAGAAAGGGTAAAAGGGGTTGGCTTAGTGGTGAGAGAATGGGCACCTCAACAAGAAATTTTCGCTCATCCGTCTACCGGTGGGTTCATGAGTCACTGTGGATGGACGTCTTGTTTAGAAAGCATTCTTGAAGGTGTGCCAATAGCGGCTTGGCCTATCCAATTTGACCAACCAAAAAATGCATTTTTAGTCGCGGAAGTGTTAAAAATAGGGCTCCATGTTAGGGAGTGGGAGAAACGGAATGAGTTAGTGACTGCTTCCACCATTCAGAATATAATAAGCAAATTAATGGCATCGGAAGAAGGTGATATGATTAGGAAAAGAGCACAAGAACTAAGCAAGGCTGTAAAGAGGTCCACGGAGGAAGGTGGTGTTTCTCGAATGAAGTTGGATTCTTTCGTCGCGCATATCACAAGATAAAATGTTACTTGTTTAAGATTGGTGTGTGTCCTCGATGTTCCTATTGTTATCAAGTATTTTGGTGTTGGTAGTTTTCCTAAATAAGGTAAGGTTGCTAGTATTTTCTTGAATTCTACTTTGTAGTGTCTCTTTAGTCCCCTTTGGGAACATCAATAAAACTGAAACAATAGTGAAAAGCAAGAATGACGCCCACAAATTGAGAAATGGTCAAAAAAAGTTTTAAAAAAAAAGGTCTAGTCATTACTTTTTCTTTTCATTCTGTTTTACAATGATTAAGTTTTTCACAATTTTATAATTTTAACTTTCACATGACACGTTTAATATTTATGATTTGATATCGATTAATATTTACTAATCCTACCAGCCTTCCCTCTCTTTTTTTTTAAAAAAATAATTAATTATGACCATGGGGTCATTTTAATTTATATATAAAAAACGATATTCTTACTATCTTTATATAGTATGCTATTCTTAGTTGTTAATCAAAAGCCACATATGCGGGGATATGTAATGATTAAATTGCCCCCAACCTTTTCTATAAATGACAAGAAACAACCATGTTGAAACCACTATTTTCTATAATATATAGTAAGGGAAAAGAGTATTATATCTCTCTCAATTTTTGCTATTTATACATGATATATTAACGTAATTTATATATATTTTTATCGTTATACAAGTGATCCACATATATCTCTATTGTTATAAAAGGAGTTCACATATACAATTTATCTAACAGAAGTGAAAAAATAGTTTTAAATTTATGTTTTTAACTATTAATTATTTAAAAAATCACGTAGGGTCCTTCTAGCAAAGTTTGAGGGATATTTTAATCTTTTATCATACATCAATTGTTTTTTGACTTCATTGATTATCATCATTTAAATTTTTTTTTCTTATTTTTCCATTAATTCTAAGAGTAAAGAAAAAATTTAAAAACTAAACTTTTTTGTGGCTATATTATAATTTAAACTATTTTTCAGCTATATTATACTTTAGTTTTTTTTATATAAAAAAAATAGGTATTCTATAATAAATTTTACAAGAAAATTAGTGAAATCTAAATAAATTTGATCATCAAAATAATGAATTTAAATTAATCGTTGAAACAAAAATATCAAAAAGAAATGTGTGAGAAAGATCAAATATACCTCAATTGGATTATATTTTTAAAAAAAGAATAAATAAGAAATTAAATTAAAATTTTGTTTCATAAAAAGAGCATATATGAGACATTTGTATAACATTAAAGTATATATGAATCACTTTTATAAAAAAACATAAATCTACTCTAAATGACAATATCTAGAGATATTGGACCCTTTACCCTTGTAGAAAAGTACACATTTAAAATTTAAAGGTTATCTTACTAACAGTAAAAATAAAAAGAAGCCAACTAATGAACAATTAACACATGCAGAACATATTTTTACGTAATCAATTAATGAAATTGATCTAGGATTATGAATTAATTAGTCATCATACTGAGTAATCACTTGAACAGATTCTAATTATCTGTCGTGCTACTAGTTGCAAGTTGATAATACTTTATTGAACGTTTTGCTAACAATTTGTCCATTTGAATTAACTTATTTTTAACTTTTAAGTATTTTTTTTTATATAGTTTTGTAGGTGTTTAGAAATGTTATAAAGTTCAATTAAGCACCCACTTTTAGGCTAAATTTTTTTAAGAAATAAGTCCAAAGTAGGTGTCACGATCCAACTCACCGGGTCATGCGGGCACCCACTCTAACACCTAAGTAGGAGAACCCTCATATCCTAATAAAGAAAAAATGCGAAAATTTAACAACCCCAGGGATCTAGTCTAACAGGTACAAGAGCTACTACGAATAACGATGGACAATAATTAAATAAGACACATCTCCCACCATGCGAAAGGAAGAGTCAAAGTTGCTGGAGGAATTCTTCGTCTTCACCTAATGAAACATCACCAATCTTTCATCCAGACTCTGTCAAAAAGACATAGCAAGAGTAGTATCAATACAACCACACGTACTGTAGGCATTATCGGTCAACCCGACGCCCACCTCATAATACAAGAAAATAATAATGGGAGCATGTATGTACTACTCGTTTCTCCATCCTTGCCCTTTTTCTTACAACACCCTTAACTTGTAACAACACTCTAATTACTAACCACTTTATTTCCCAACTACTAACGCTTTCAGTCCTGTTAAGTCATAGCCTAAGCATTGCTAACCACATTAGATAATCCCAACCACCGCTAACATCCTTTTCCTACAAATCAAGCTTGTCACATTCTTAAAGTATTGCCACCTTACCTACCCCAATCATAAGTTTTCCCCTTGCCTCAATCTCTAGCCATTGGCACAATTCTCCTTGGAACACTTATCCCGAAAAACGCCTTAATAAATCACGTCTTTCTGAAAAGTACCCTTCATAAGACATCTACACATCACCCCACACTCACATACATATCCATGCTTCCACCTACACTAGGTCATCCTTAGATAAGAACACAATCATCACAAGTATAACCACATCATAATATCGAAATATAACATGTTTATCACTTCAAGTTATCTAAGTAGTTGGTCCTCTCACGGAACCCAAACTCAAATTGTTAATGCACCGGCGTGGTACCCGATCCAAGTTAGCTTGTCAGAACGTGGCAATTTGATCTCAAAGTTTTGTCGGAACGTGGCAACCCACTTCAATATTTATGCTGGAACGTGACAATTCGATCCAAGTTAGCTTGCCGGAACGTGGCAATCCAATTCCATAGTTGTGCCGGAACGTGGCAACTTGATCTAATATTTATGACGGAAACGTGACAATCCGATCCAAGTTAGCTTGTCGGAACGTGACAATCCAATATCCAATCACACACCAGAATCACAATCAGAAGTATATCATCAAGATCATACATTTACATCATGATTTTGTGGCTAAATTATTCATCTATCTCAGTTACCACAACGTGATCAATATTGCGACATCCCTATACATACAAGTATCATAATGAAGCAAGAACATACATACATCACACAAATCATAAAATCATCACAATCACCTACTAAAATCACCCGATACGATTTTTCATTCAAATAAACAATTGTTCGGATTTAGCTTAAATTATTTTGGAGTTTATAGTGTGGTATCCCAGCCAATCAATAATATGTACCAAACGTGTAATCTGAGCCAACCAAAATTAGCGATATCCCAGTCACAACTATAATGAATACAACCACACTTGTAATACCACAAGTAATTTAAACAAGTTCATTGCATGAGATTGACAACAAAATATTATTTCATATCCATTACTTTATTCTCTAAATATGTATTGTACAAATAATACTAATGAAGAGTTAACATGCACACATAACGTAAATTGAGAAATAAATCATCCATCACCTACCTTGAATCAAGCCTGAATGCTCTACTAGACCCAACATTTTTTCCTTTTGTGAAACTTCAGCTTATGCTTTGGTTTATAAACAACAATTACAACACAAAATTAACTCTGAATAATGTCGTAAGTCTATTGAGTTTTTCATCTTTATATTATATTCTTTTCCTAAGAATTTTTTTATTTTCTTATATTTTCAATAAAATAAATATGTCAATTACTCATTCATTCATATTCTTCAATGCAAAACTTAATGATCTTTAGTTTCACTACTCCCATAATTTTTACTGTCATAACCCCTAAACTAGTTTCATATTCATGACATTACTTGGTATTCATATTGTAGTTCTATAAATTAAGACATTGTAAGACTTTGTAGAAATGATCATATATTCTTTTAAGCCTATATTTTCGATATAGTTTGATTTGAAGAATAAAGTGAAGGCTATTATAGAATGGTGATCGTCTTTTAGAGGGAATGGATGTATCTTGAAAGATTGTGTATTTATTTAGTATTTTCTTCTTTACTCAAATTATTAAGCATCATTTATTTATTTTTGTAGTTTCTCTATGATTTTTTTTTATTTTGTATTATGTAAATTTTAAATCGATTTTGTTATTAATCTAAAATAATAACTTATGACTTTGTTAGAAGTCAGTTAGGTAACTATACTAACCAAATGATTTCCTATAAAAACAATTATACATCCGAGCAAATACATATTACTCAAATATTTTATTATATTTTATAATCGCGCGAAGTATAAACAAAATCACTAACTTATTCATATAATATATTAACAAGAAGTATGAATTTGTGTGAACCCGTGACCAACAGAAGTGAATGAATTCATAAGAAGCAATGTGAGCTTATTTTGTCTTCTCCGTCTTTGGGACCCCAATGCACTAATAATTAATCTATCAGAAGCCTTTGCACATCCTTACAAAAGTGCAAACTCCCATCAAATATTGATTTTGGTCAAATTTATTGAGTTCCACACATCCAAAACACTTTCGAATTCGCATTATCATTTCGAAAATTATATCACTCATCTCCGCAAGTCATAATTCATTCATGTGTGATACTTATATTTAGCTAATTACATATTTTATTTTTCATTAAATATTTAATATTTACATTAAAATTAAATTATATTTAAATTCACGTAAATAGAAAAACTGGTCAAAGAAAAACGCTCGTCCCAAAATCTACCTAACCTTGGGAAAAGTGTTTACTCATCACGTGTTATGTCTCATCCTAATAGTGACACCCTCTCTATCACTTAAACCAAGGACAAAACTTGATTAGAAAAAGCAATGCAAATTTTTAAATTTTTGTACATAAAAGATCCTTATTGAAAATGTAATAGATTTTAATACATTATTTTCTTTTATTTAATTTGATTAAGAATGTTCAAACATAATCAATTCGGATCTAGGCCGAGTAAAAGCAATTAAAATAGTAAAATACTTTAAAGTTTGCCTTCTGATCTGAGATTTTTTTTTTTACTGCATCACACTATACATGTTACTGTTAAAATGTATGTATGATTTTTAGGAGTCGTTTGGTAGGATGTATTAATTAAAATAGTCCTTGGATTAAAACTTAATCCATCCAATACAATATTTGGTAGCATATTTCAACTCAAAACCATCTAATACATGGATAACTTAATACACCATATGTGGTCTTATCTAATACTAAAGATACCTAGGAATTACTAATACCATGTTTCATAAGCTTTGGATAAAGCAACAAATGACTAAACTGCCCCTCACTTTCTGTATACAGTACTCAACTGCCCAAGAGAATTCGGTTAACTTTTTCAAAAATACATAAAAAATGTTGCAAATAAACATTGCCGATGTGGATGTAATAAACTGAAAACTATGGCTATTATTTGTTGTTATAATTTAACACTACATGTTGATAAATAGAGTTACATATAATTATCATTTAAGTAATTTAATTGTGTGAATAATTTGTATATTATTAATTCATAGATCTTAAACTCTTATAATCATTAATTGACAATCTTGTAAAAATGATAATTAACCTACTATTTAAATTAACTAACTGATAATTTGCCACATTGATCCTTTTACTATTTTTACTTCGATGTCATATTCTTTTTTTGATGATTAATGGAAATTGAATATATACTGCAAATTAATTATTCAATAACCATTTTATTTCACATTTTTTTCACAATTAATATGTCATAATGTTTTACATAAAATAAAAAATCACATAATAATTCAAGGGTATAATTGGAAATAAGCCTTTTGTAGAGTCTTCAGCCACACACAAGATTAGATTGGAAATAATGAACCAAACACTTGATAAAAAATAATTCATGCATTACTAATCTATGTATTGCTAATCCCTACATTGTTAATCCCTACATTACTAATCCCTGCATTATCACTCTTTCTACCAAACGACCTCTTAGAATAATATTTCAGCACATAACATAACTTAGTTTTAGCACCCCGAATATTAAAACGTTTGAGTTTTTAATTAAATGTACTTTTTGTTGATATATACAAAATTTTCTAATAATTTATAGTTTGTACTAAAACTACATACATATTAAAGCTATAATTTATAATTTTTATTATAAATGTAGATAAATTTATTCGATTTTACTATTGTTACCGTCTTTTCAGTGTCAAATATAGATGATCTATCTTTTTTAAATTTAAAATTGACGTTTTGTGAGTGATAATTTATTAAGATAAAAATTATTTACCCTCAAATTATGCTAGTAAAAAAATAATAAACTTAGCAACAAAATTGTTCTTTTCTAATTCGTTAGAAGATTATTAAAAAATAATATTATCCAACAATTATTTACTTTGATCCAATTAGTGGTAAATAAACCTCCTAGCCCTAGGTATGCCCTGTCTCCATCTAATAAAGATTATTTCTTCTCGGCTTTATTGTACTATATGGATTTATCTTTTTGGATTTTCTTCAATAAAATAAGTAATCATTTGGGTCCACAGAAAAAATAGAAAAACGATAATGTAGTTTTTATTTTTTTTTAAAATATAGCTGTCCAACATAAATAAACGCGTGTAAAAGTCGTTTAAATTATTGTGAGGTGCTATAGATTGGAAAAATCTTTTTAATTCGAAAATTTATTCAGAATAATATTTTATCTATATTATTTTGAGAATGATAATTTATTTATGTTATTTTATTTTTTAAAATATTTTTATTCTTTTAATTTTAATACCTTTTAACTAAAAATAGATTTTTTTTTGGGTATTTAGCGCTTTCCAAAAAGACAATGTAGCTTTATTTAAAAAAAAAAAAAAAAATTTGGCAGAATTGACTAGAATATATTTTATCTATATTATTTTATCTTTTTAAATATTTTTTTTACTTCAACTTTTATACTTTTAACTAAAATAAAAAATATAATTTAATTTTAATATAAAAAAAAATATGATAGACTTTTAAATTTCTGTTCTGGTCTGGCCAGCCGTGGAACATAAATGAACGTGTGTAACATTGGTTGAAATTATTGTGAGGTGCTATAGATATGCACTGTAATCCATTTGTCTCTTATTAATAATTAAATGATTGATGACCATAACCAACGACAAAAAGAGGTATGTCATTTTCTTAGTCTACATTTTGGTTTCTTTCTTTCTGGTAATTTAAATTTAAGAGACCGTTAAATGATTAGAAAATTTAATTAGTGTTTGGTTATAAAATTAAATAAATTATAATATTTTTTAATTTAAAAATAAATTAATTTTTTTTATCTTTTATTTAAATAGTGTTAAATTTTGCAGGATAAAATATTTAAAAAGATAAAATAATATAGAAAAAATATGATTCTGATCGATTTTCTCGCCATTTCCCCCCCCTTAAATTAATAACTTCGATATTAAATACTCTCACTATTTCATTATTTAAAATTCATGATGGATATTTGATTTTTTATATTCAACCTTTTCTTTTAATGAATTTTTATATTTTTAGAGATAAATTGCATAAAATATAATTTAAATTATGTATTTAAATATTTTTCTTTAACAAATATTGTGGATTATTAGTATAAACAGGACTGAAGGAGTGTTAACATCGGCCATAACACTGACGACATAAATATAGGTAGATATGGTTGATCTTTGATCATATATAAAAAATCAGAATAAGGTTACTCCACTTACTTACTTCTATTATTTAATTATTTATTAAAATCTTTTTCAATATGTCAGTTTTCTAACATTAAATTAAAGTTTTGGAGGTATTAAGGTCTTCTAGAAAAATTGCTAAGTTAAAGCTTGCTTAAAAATAGAGTAAAACTTTTGAAAAATAATACTCGATAAATTAATAAATTTTTAAAATAATATTTTTTTAATCATGATTTTGACCAATAGAAAAAATTATCAATTTTGATAAGATAATATATTTTAGAAGACCTTTATATAAATATATTATCTCATTAATATCATAAATTAATAATTCTTTAAAAGTACAAATATATTTAAGATAATTTAATAAAATATGATTATACTATGTTTTGTTTTTTCTTAAAATTTAAAAGTACAAATATATTTAAACAATTATCATTTCTAATTTTTCTTATTACATCCAAGAGCTCCGATGTTGTCTCTTTGAACTGCACCATAAATTTGTGAGAGTTCTATATACGATAAGGGTTCCTTACGCGTAACTGGTTCCAAAGGTATGTAATCTTCAACTTCATATCAGTATTGCTTTTTTCGATGGTATCTATAATTTCTTCTAAGCTCTGAACCTCTGAACATGTATCACTTCACCCCGGATAATCCAACAGATTTTTGATATCATTTTATTGTGGTAATCGAAATCATTAATTATAACCTCAAGTTAAACTCGTAGATAATTGAGAGTCTATAATTAAATTAATTAGTTGTGTATGCACATTTTCTTTATTTCTATCCTAATTGTTATTTTTACAATAACATATTAATAATAAATTTTAAAATATAATTAATAAAATTATTCCGTAAAATGTATTTGGTGAAAAAAAATAATAAGAACCTTGATGACTATTGAAAACAATGTATCATCTTTCGCTAATATATAAATAGTAATACTTTATATGTACATAAACTGTCGCTTTAAGTATGTAATGGTATAATATTTCCATGAGTATAATAATTTATTATTTGAAAATCAACATCTATTCATGGATTGAGAGCGTATTCAATTTTTAGTATGCAATATTATGAGTATATGATTAATAATTACTCAAGATGTGTTTGTTAAGATTAAAAATATTATTTTATTAATAATTTCTAGGAAAATAAATATGTTTCTTATTTATTTTTTTGCTTTGATTGATTGGCAAAAAATGTTGTTCTAAAAGTATTTTTTATATAATTTAGACAAATACTATGAGAGATGAAGATAGAAGGTAGGAATGTGTGTGGTGATGGAGATGAAGATGGGGGAGGGGGGAGCTCCATATTATGGGGTAAAGCTGCGGTGTGGTTGAAAACGGAGGAAGACATTATCAATATAGAATGTCATGTGTAAATTTTTTTCTTACGTCTATTATAGAAATCATTTCTTATTTTAAAATAAAAAAATTATTTTTTAGAGAAAATATATTGCAAAGATTTTAACCGATCAAATATAGAAAAATTAACATTTTACATAACGAACACCGCCTTAAAATCATTAAATTTCTTTATTTCAATTTCACGTAAAAACAAGCTTAAAAAAAATACTTAATAATATTGGGCTCGTATTGAGACGAGTCATTGTTTTCTAGTATACATAGACAATATAATTTTAAATATTTTAGAAAATAACTAAATGACAATTTTGTTAAGAGTAAACTTTATTTTAGAAAAAAGATCAAAAAAAAAAAAAAATTGTTACAAAATTTCATATATTTAATAATTTTTTTTATTTTACTCTTTGGAAAATATTTTCAGCTTAAATTTATTTATTTTAATTTGTGTGTCTAATTAAACATCGCTGTCATAATTTTTTTAGCAACAAAGGCAAGTACAGATCTGAAGATTTGGACGTTTGCAAATAATTAAACTATTTTTCAGTAATGTGACAAGGAGTTAATAGTTTGATTTTTTAAAAATGTTGGATTAAAAAATATCCCAATTATTATTTAATAACTTAAAAATATATTTTTTCTATTTTTCTTTTTTTTTTTACTCTTTATAAAATATTTTCGGCTTAAATTTGTTCTTTTAGTTTAGGTGTCTAGTCAAATACCTTTATATATCGAACTTTCAGAAAAGACTTATTTATGTCATCAGTTAAAAGTTTGGCTCATTTATGCCATTACCGTTAAATAAAAGGCTCATTAATGCCATTATTTTTTAACGGTGATTTTGCAAAACCATTTTTGATACGTGACCAATTATAATTCGGCCCATCAATTTTTTAAATAAAAAAATCATAATTCTGAAAAAAATTTGAATTAATTTTTTTTTGATTTTGTATTAAATAAATTGATGATGTGACCGAGTTATAATTGACCACGTCATCAATTTTTTAAATAAAAAAATCAAAATTTTGAATTAAAATTAAATTATTATTTTTTAGATTTTTTATTAAAAAAATTGATGATGTGGCCGAATTATAATTGGTCACGTGTCAAAAATAACTTTGCAAAACCACCGTTAAAAAATAATGGAATGAATGAGCCTTTTGTTTAACGGTAATGGTATAAATGAGCCAAATTTTTAACTGATTGCATAAATGAACCTTTTCTGAAAGTTCGATGGCATATTTAAGTCTTTTCCCGATAATTAAACTACTTTTCAGTAATGTGACAAGGAGTTACTTGTTTAATAAAATATTATATATATAATTTATTTTATTATTTATAAAAATTTCATTTTAAATTTATTTTTTAAATTTGTGTGTCTAATCAAACATTATCACATATTTTATTTTATTATTTTTTGAAAAAGACACGGATCTGATTTGGTGCAGATTAAAATAAACTATATTTTTCAGTAATAAGACAAGGAGTTAATAGTTTAATTTTAAAATGTTCAGCGGATCTAAGAATATCCCATATATTATTTGCTAACTCAAAAGTGTCTTTTTTTAATGAAATATTATATTAATTTTTTATTTACTTTTTAAAAAATAGTTTTAGCTTTTATGTGTCTACTCAAACACCTCTCGTATATATTTTTTTTTAAGAAGGCACAGGTCTGATTTGGTGCAGAATAAAGTATTGAAATTTGGACATTTGCTATAAATAATTAAACTATTTTTCAGTAATGTTACAGGGAGTTAATAGTTTGATTTTAAAATATTCAACGAATTCAAAAATGTCACAATTATTATTAAATAAGTTAAAAATATCTTTTTTTTTAAAAGAAGTATTATAATAATTTTTATTTTACTCTTTATAAATATATTCAACTTAAATTTTTTTAATTCATGTGTTTAATCAAACACTTCACATTTTTTTTTAAAGGCACAGGTTTGATTTGGTGCAGATTAAAATATTGAACTATTGAATATTAGGACATTTGTTACAAATAATTAAACTATTTTTTGAGTAATGTGACAAGGAGTTAATAGTTAGGTCAATTTACATAAACAATATATATTACCTTCATAATTATCATTATAGTAATATAATGTATTTTACAATTTATAAGGCTCCCCCTCCCCCCTCCTGCTCCCCCCACCCCACCCCCACCTTTTTTTTAAAAGTATATTTTAGGAATATCAAATATGATAATTATATTAGCATTTTATAACTACAGTTTTTCTATTTGCACTCCATAGCCTTATTATGTTTATTATGAATCATCTAATTTGTATAAATTGAAAAATATGTTTTATTCGTATAATTTTTTTTTTAAAAAACAAATTAACTAAAAAAGTATTAATTTCTATTACTAAAAAGGAAAAATAATTTGATAATACACGCAGATTACATTTACTAGAATTCATTTCCTTCAATGAGCTCTTCGACAAGATGAACTGATCCATTGTTAGTGGGTTCTTCAAATTGACTAATCTAGAGCAATGCAATCAGTAGAGATTAGAAATCAACATTAGGTAAAGGTATTTAATGTAAGAAAAAAAATAGGGAATATAATTGAAGAAGAAGATGGATTTGAGGCGTGTAACACCTTTCTTTAAAGAGACATGACCTATATACGTATTGGGGTAAATACAAACAATTCTATTTAAAGATACAACAGAGCCCTTTGCTTATACGTGTACATTTTTCTTAGGCTACATCTAAAGAGTTTTTCTATTTATAGAACTTAAGAGATGACTCTTAATGATAGTCATGTTCTTTCATGAAGATATGACTTTTCATAAGAGTCATGTTCTTTTATATACAATAACTTTCATAAAGATCGTGTTTTTTCATGAACAAATAATTTTCATAACAGTCGTTGTCTTTCATGAACATATGTGTCTGTTCATTTTAAGACATCCATATATTACAAAATATCCAGCAATTCCCCACTAGTTTGTAATATTTATAATAGTATCATCCATATAACAGAGTATCTTATAATAGATTTGAACTTTCCGCTACTACAAGTACCTTAAAGTTCTGACGAAGTAATTGATATCTTACAAGATTTGAACCACAACTCCACGTGTCAAAATAGAGAATATCATACACATAATATTATTATAGCTTAGAGACCTCAATATTTGCTTTAGCAAGTTTATGGCCATGTGTTCATTCTAATTTCATGAATATTTACAAGATTTACCTTTAGATCTTGTTTGAAGCGACACCCATTCAATAAACATGTCACAACCTGAGCCTACACCCTGGACGTGCTCAACACTCAGAACCATTGTTGGTTCCTAAGCTAATCTTCATTCTGGCTAAATACAAGCGGAAAATTGAGTCAAACATACAAAGCTTAAAAACTAAATAAAATCAATAACTCCATTACAAAGCTTTAACTTAAAAGATTAACTCTAAATAAAAATAACGTATTCAACTGTCCATAATTAAGCTACTTAAATTTTAAAAACATTTAATAAATAAATGATACAAGCTTCTCAACTATACTAACTATCTATGAAGCCTCTAAATGACAAAAATGGAAGTTGGGACAAGACTCATGACATCCTACTAAACTGAAAAGTAAACGAAATCCTCCGAAAGAAAGAAGGCTTACCATAGCTAACTCGAACTCTCGGATGTATCAATGAAGCTCCGGTTAATGGTACTTAATACATGTGCCAGCTTCATCCAAAGATGCAGTCCAAATGGCTCAGTACGTGAAATGCACGAGCATGTAAGGGGAATTCTAAAGCATAAACATAATCTTGAACTTGATAAAAAAGAAACACATGTACCTCTTTTCAACTCAACTCAACTGAAGAATAAGATACTCAACTAAAATATTAGATACTCGATTCTGGATACTCAACTCAATATAAAGACAATACACATGTATTATATGGAAAACTTTTAAAACTGTAGAAAACAACTTAGTTTGTTAAAGAAAATGCAATAACAACTCAACTTTACTCATATAATAAAGTAATATAATTTCTGTGCGAGACTCTCTAACCGATAACCATCACTATGATCTTAAGTGGTGATACAACGTCTTGCACACGCTGCCAGAACTGTCTTATACTTTGCCTTCATATATATCTCTTCACTTAGTGGATCTACTAGCTTAACCTAAGTGATCATCTAATAAGTATGATACTTTAATACTCATGATAGCTACACAGTTTATGAAGACGTGAGTTAATATAAACTTGCATACCATATCGATGCTCAATACTACTCCCAAAAATATACTTAACTCATATGTTTTTAAAGCAACTTCTTTCTTTGATTTGAGATAATAATTACTCAAAACTTAGCTTAAACTCTCTCTTGGAATTAATGTTCCCTTTCTTTCTCAAATGTGAGATAATTACTCATCTCAAAGCTTATGTCTTAAAACAAAGTTAAAATATTTGTAAGAGACTTCTTAAAATATGGTTCATGCCAAATTTTAGACGTAAATTACTCAATGCAAGGTTTGCAATAACCATGGAGACAACTTAACACTTAAAACTTAAGAACTTCAATGATACTACTCATTTCAAGATTGTTCGACTTATAGGGTTCATGCGGAATTATGAGCATGAACAATTCAACTCAAAGACTTCATGCGTAACATGTATAAACTCAAAGGGGATTAGGAACTCAATACTCAAGACTTAGAACTTGAAGATACTACTGATCCTCTCAATGCTACTCAATTTATGGAATTCATGCGGAAGTTATAGGCATGAATAACTCGACTCAAGGGTCAAAATATCAATAAGGAACTCATGTATACGACTCTTCTCATTCTCCTACTTACTTCCCCAAAATTTAGTTCAAATTGATAGTTGATCTCAAAGGATTCACAATTGAGCTCAAACATTTTGTTGAACTCTACTCTTAACTCTCTCCTGAATGTGAATTATGAATTCAAGAAATATGGTTCATAATATGAAGGAGCTCGTGATGACAAAGTAGACTCAAGAATACATTCTTCTTACTCCCATACTCACTTGCTCGAGTCTTGAAACAAGTTATTAGAAGTTGTAGAAGACTCCACAAAAGGACTCAAATGGACTTTCTTAGAATGTTCGAAAGAATTCTCAAAACTTAAATCTCAACTCTACCTTGAATTTGAATTATGATTTCAAGTTTATAATCATGTTAGGAATGACTTTAGGTGTCTAGAAGTATCTTAGACTAGTTGAAATCGAAAGAGAGTGGAGATGCACTTTAAACGAACTCAAACGGAGCAACCGAAGACAAATTGGATGAGGTAGACGATCCTGGTGCACTGAGTGGCGCCGGAGACAACACCTAAACTTCAGAGGAGGGTTTGGGGCGCTCTGGCTGGCGCATCGCACTAGGTCCAAACCCAGAAAATCCAATGAATTTCCTTGCTCGTTTTTTCACCTTAACTCGCCTAGAATCGAACGTTTTCTTTCCCAATAACTTGGATTTGATTACTTAAAATAAGTACACTCTAATCTAGTCATTAAAACCCTCAAAACACTCACTTACATATCAAGAAAATATCAAAACCCTAACACAACAAGATTTAGAATGAACTTCAAGAACATCTATCAAGAAATCTAATCTTTCAAATTCAAGAATGAAATTTGCGCTGAAAATAACATGATGGCGTGTGGGTGAACGAACTCAACACTATGGAAGCTTACATACCTATTAAGCCCATGGCGAAATTCCGCAACAAGACATAAGAATCTCGACGAACGCTTGATCCTCTCCTCTTTTCTGTTGTTTTCTCTACTTGAACTCTCAACAAAAACCCTAGGCATATATTAGGATTATAAAACTGAACCTAATAGGCTTAGACCCCTAAAATATTACTAAAAATGAATTAAATCTGATTGGGTAAGAAAAATATCAAAATACCTCTCACTATTTTTGGCTAACTTTCCTTAACTGGACAACCTAACTTCAAAAGGGTCATATCTCACTCATCCAAACTCGAAACTTAGCAAACTTGGTGGCGTTAGAAAAATAAATTATAGATATTTCCTAAGTTATCTTGTATCACACCTAACTCATCTTGTGCTAGGAGTTATGGCGTTTGAAGTTAACTCAAAACTCATACTTAGCTTAACTCTCCAAATTTCAGATTTTTCTTATTTCAAATTTAGTTCTTTTAGAATTCAAGGTGCTACATCTACTGACCTGGCCTTAATACATAAGAAAATTTTAATTTCTTTGGTAAAAATCTCACTCACTAGAAAGAACGGTTCCAATATCGAAATTTTCTGGGGTGTTACAATACATATAGGTGAAATTAGCTACTAAGTCTCTATTACGGTAGACATTTACTAATTTCATTAAGAATTAATTCAACCTCTGTGTAACAGTATGCATTATGGAGTTTGTCAGTACGCCCCTGTTATTTTAAGCATTTAACAACTCCTCAACTTCTCTTAAGGCTCTAAAAAGAAGACTTTTGCTTTAGAAATACAAAGTAACTTGTTATGACTGGTTGAGCTTGTATTGTTAGAGTGTGTACTAAGTCAAAGTTGAGTTCCTATCACTTGTGTTTAGTTTAAGAATTTTAGCCTTATTAGTTCACTCATTTATTATACTGCATCTTTTGAAACTAGATTTTACAAGATTAATATAAATCATAAACAATCTTTCACACAGACATATAACTGATATCATCAATTTCTCAATAACTTTAAATTATTGCATCAATTGTGGCCACAACATTTCAAAATCATATATTTTTTCAACCATTCTATATTTTTATCAAGTATTTATATGCTAAATATATTCTTATTCCACCATACGGAATTCAAGCCTATTTTGATGCAAACTCTTGACACCTTCATACATGTTATAAATCTAACTTGTATGAATTTCATCATTATAATTAGATGATTCACTATTTATAGATCAACACATTAACTCATCTATGTATGAATGATCATGTCTATAAAAGTTATCTTCCAAAAGATATTTATTTTTCATAAAAAAAGATTACAACATTTCAAGTGATACTATTTCACGAAATTACACAATATTTCTATCAATGTTTATAGCCTAGTCATCATATTAATAATTTTACAACATATATGAATAAATGTACAACATATATATATATATGGAAGTTGCAAAACTTGCATAGTTTATGAAGATTTTAATGTATTCTCTCTAATGAAATTGATAGGAATATGCCTTCTTACTGATAGGAACATGTATAATCAAATGGATGAAAACATATATGAATAAATGTTACAACATTCTAACAAAAGATCATTGTAACATGTTCCATGTAAACATTAGCTAGTATAATAATAAAATTATCTTTTGACTTTGTAAGTGCTCTACTGTTCTGAAATTCATACGCGACTTGTATTTTGAGTGCCTGATTTGATTAATTTTCCAATTAACAGAAATACCAAACTTCCTCTACCAAGTCGAATTTGTTAGTACATATGTCAAATTCCTATTTTGAATTTTTCATAATTGTCAGTATTTTTTTCAAACTCAATGTCCCTTTACAATTGTTAGAAAATATAGTAGGAAATATAATTGAAGCAGAAGATAATTTTTGGCGTGTAACCACAATTTTTATAGAGACATTGCTCATATACATGTTGGGGGTAAATACAAACAATTTTGTTCAAGGATACAACAAAGCCCTTTGTTTATACATGCTGAGTTTTCTTAAGCTACTTCTAAAGAGTCTTTATATTTGTAGAACTTAAGAGATGACTCTTCATAAGAGCATTGGCGGAGTCAGAATTTAATTAACGGTGTCCAAGAATAATGGTTATGGTCGTAAAAAATAAAAATATTGTGTTATTTTGCTTTCGAATCCAAAACTCCTTCACTCAAATGGACACTATTACCACTACGCCAAAGATATAACTTCTGTCAAGGGTGTCCAACTTTAAATATATATCCTTTAAAAGTAGAATTTGACATATGTATAAACACCATATTTTTTCGACGAAGAGTGTCAGTTGGCCACCCCGGGATAGCTCTAGCTACACCCCTCCATAAGAATCATGTTCTTTCATGAAGACATGACTTTTCATAATAGTCATGTTTATTCATGAACATATGACTTTTCATAAGAGTCATGTTTATTCATGAACATATGACTTTTCATAAAGGTCATGCTCTTTCATGAACAAATGACTTTCATAAAGATCGTGTTCTTTCATAAATAAATGACTTTTCATAAAGGTCGTGTTCTTTCATGAACAAATGATTTTTCATAACAGTCATGTTCTTTCATGAACAAATGTAATTGTTCAATTTAAAACCTCTATATATTACAAAATATCCAACACTTAATGCTTGAAATCATTTTGATTTTTCACGAACGGAGCCTACATCCTGGACGTGGCCGACGCTCGAGAACCATTGTTGGTTCCCAAGCAAACCCCCATCCTGGTTGGCTACAAGCGAAAGACTAATTCAAGCATACAAAAGCTTAAAATTGAAACAAATTCAATAAACTCAAATACTCTACCTTTTTAAAAGTCCATACAATACTCAAAATAAAAGTAAACACAGAAACTTCTCAAATTTGTATATCTATGAAGCCTCTATTATTACAAAAAAATATTGGGATTAAGACCCATGGTATCTCAAAACTATTAATTGTATGAAAAGGCGAAGTCCTTCAAAATATAAGTAGGCTCAAAAAAAAGTTGTATGGAATATCATATGGCCTTAAGGAAACGCCTGTTGATGATCCTGAATACCTCTATCTGTATCATGAAATGATGCAGGCCAAATGGATCAATACGTGGAATGTACGAGCATGTAAGGATAATTCTAAACCATAATCATAGGCTTAAACTTGATAAAAAAAAAGAAAACATACTTACCTCTTCTCAACTCACTCAACTAAACTCAACTCAACAAAAAGATGCTCAATTCAAAGATATGATATTCAACTCAAAGGTACTTAACTCAAGATATTCAAGAATAAAGCGACAATAAAAGATGCAATATATGGAAAACTTTTCAAACAATAGATAATAACTCAACCGTATTGAAGATTATAATAATAACTCAATTTGTATATAAAAATACAATATAACTCTGTATATATAAGAATACAAAATATCTTTATGGGATTTTCTCTAATCGGCAACCATCACTATGAGCTATGTGACAATACAACGTCTCACTCACGCTACTAGAAATACTTTGTCGTGGTATAAGACCTACTCACTAAGTGAATCCATTAGTCTATGCTAAAAAGCATTAAGGAATTATCTAAAAAGTATGACTCTTTCTATCGACGTTGACGACATGGTTTATGGGAGATGTGAGTTATCTGAACTCTTTCCATATCGGTTCTCAATACTACTCTCAAAATATACTAGCTTATTGTTTAAGAACATAACTCTTTCTCCATGGTTTTGAGATTATTACTCAAAAACCTTTTTCTTAAAAGAGACCGTACTTATACTGCTCAAATCTCTTTTGGAAATCTCAATTTCCTCTCATCTTAAATGTGAAAATATTTACTCTTTGGAATACTTAGTTTACATATATGATTTTAAAGAAAAGGAACTCAACTATGATTTTTCTCAAAAATATTTCAAAATCATATTATAATATAATCGTTGATGACTGAAAAGTCATACTGCATAAACATTCATGGTATATCTAGATACCATACTGTTCATACATTGATGACATACTCGATTGTCTTACTAATCATGTTTTAGAAAATTCTTTTCTTAAAAATCATCTTTACTTTCTCAAAACTCAGTTTAAGAATTCAAATGTTGACTTCAAAAAACTTTTTAAAATTTATAACTCAAACCATAGGGTTCATGTGGAATTAAAACATGAACGACTCTAACTCTAGAATTTTAATAACAATAAAGAACCTCAGTATTCAGAACTCAAGACTCAATGATACTACTCATCTCTAGACTGCTCGACTCACAGGGTTCATGCAGAATTATGGACATGAAGAACTCAACTAAAGGCCTTCATGAGTAACATGTAGTAGTCCAATAAATAGGAATATAATCTCAAAAGGATTAGGAACTTAATGCTCAAAGACTTAGAACTCGAAGATGCTACTCCACCGAAATTTATGAGCATGAAAGACTCGACCCAGGGTCGAAATAGTAATATGGAACTCATGTATACGATTCTTCTCATTCTCATACTTACAATTCTTCAAAACTCAGTTTAAAACTCAAATGTTGACTTTAAAAATCTTCTCAAGATTTATAATTCAAAATAAGGTTCATGTTAAATTATAGACATGAAAAAATCAACTCAAAGATCTCAATAAATTAGGAATAGAATTTCAAAAAGAACCATGAACTCGATAACTCAAAAATTACTCGTCTCAAGAATATTAAAATCTAGGGATAAAATTCTAGATTTCTCTTTTACTGATTTGAAAGTACATGTTGGGCGTGAGGATGAACTAGTTCAACACTGTGATAGCCTTACATAACTAGAAGAACAAGATTCTTGATGAATCTTGAAAAATCTTAAAGAATTTTGAAAAAGAACTTGATCAGAAACCTTAAAACCCTAACTTGAAGGTAAACAATCAAGAAAGCGTTTCTTTAGATTCTTGAATTAGATTCTTGAAACTCTACGGCCAAGAATTATGATTTTCATTAGTGATTCATAATTATATGGATGAATTTAAATTGGAAAGAAGGAAATTCTTCGATAAGAAATTACCTTGAGGAATAATCTTGAATAATTGAAAGAATATTGAATGAAGTCTTCTACTTTGATTTTTCCTTAAAGTTTTGCCTTAGGGTTTGAGAGAAAAAGAGAATGATGAATTAAAAGATGAAAATATGATTGTTTTGAGCCTTTTATTAGACATTAAATTCGTTTAGAATTTTATTAGAGGTAAAAAAATAAAAACAACCTTTTAAAATATTTTTCCGTCAGATAAATTAATAACAATACTGTATAGGTTACTAAAATAGTCATAACTGTTTACTCATAAATTGAATTAACGTGAAAATGGTGGCATTGAAAAGTAGATTCAAATAGAATTAGTTTAATTTATTATGACTGATGTAACTCTTTATATTCTAATAGATATGTTCGTTTGAAGTTGAGCCAAGTAGAATCTTACATCAAAACTTAATTAATAAGGAAACTTCAAGAACACTTATAAAGAACTCATCAAGAAATTAAATTGCTTAATATTTATGGATAGATTCGCAAAAAAAAAACTCATGATTGACTTGTGGGAGAACTAACCCAACACTATTGAAGCTTACATACCTCTTAGGAATCAAACCTATGGGGAAAATCTGCAATAAAACTCAAGAACCTCGACGAACGCCTTGATCATTTTATCTTTTCTCCTCTTTTCTCTTCTTGAACTCTCAACTAAAATCTTGGGCGTATATTAGGATTATAAAACTGAACCTAATAGGATTAGACCCTTAAAATCTTACTAAAAACGAATTAAGTCTTATTGGGTAAGGAAAAGACCAAAATACCCCTTAATATCTTTGGGTAACTTTTCTTAACTAGACAACTTGACTTCAAAAGGACATATCTCACTCATTCAACCTCGAAACTTAACAAACTCGGTGGCGTTGGAAAGATAATTTAAAGACCTTCCATAATCTATCTTGTATCCCACCGAAAACATCTATATTGAGAGTTCTTTTTGGAACTCAAGGTGCTACATCTAGTGATCTGACCTTAATACTAAAAAAAATTAAATTCCTTGGTAAAATCCTACTCACAATGAAAAATGGTTTGAGTTTTAGTTCAAAAATTTTCTGGGGTGTTACAAATTTTCCTTTTGTGTGAACGAATTGATGTATATCGATATTTTTGAAACTCTAATTTGGTTTTGAACAGTCGAAAAAAGTGATTTTGATTTTATATTGCTATAGTTTCTTCTTTAATCACAGTTCAAATTGTATACTTTTACGTGATAGATTAAAAATATATGATTGAAAAACTCGTAACATATTCAATTTAGTTCGTCATTTTGAATTAACAAAATATCTATGAATATATTTTTTTGGGCAGAAATTGTTGTTCGTCATTTGATTACATGTTTGAATTATTGACAGTCATTATAAGTTTGTACTGTGATATTATAAACATACTCTATAATTTCGTTTTGATTTGTATACTTTTCCACTCTATTTGTATATATGATTGAACATACACAAATACAGTGTTTGGTAGTTTATAAATTCAAGGCTAATGACATGAATTAATATGGTATATACAATTGATAATCCTAAGACGGAGAATATATACATATACAATTTACAGCTAATATAAAATTTTATCGATAGACATACTACACTTATATATACGTATGCATATACAATTGACAAGCCTAACACAAATAATATACATATACAATCTACAACTAAATAAATTATATATATATATATATATATATATATATATATATATATATATATCACAAATCCCACACTTATATAAGCTTATATATATACAATTCCTAAGCTTAAACCCACCATAATACCAATATACAAAATAGAGTCAACATACAAACACATTTTTCATAGATACAAACGAACTCGTACTATATATATGTCACGTTCCGAGCCTACACCCTGGACGTGACTGGCACCTAATGACCATTGTAGGCCTTGAGTGAACCCTTGGTTTGGCTTACTTATCTCAACGGAAGACTTAACTTAACTCAATTATGAAATAAGAATATTATTAAAAAAAATACTTAAAACATAATAGTCTGGCCAAAATGGCTCTTAAACTTTCATAGCAAAACATCTGCAAATTCAAGGAAGAGACTCAAACTGACTATATGATTGTCTATCTATCTATGAAGCCTCTAAAAATACTTTGATGAATGTTGGGACAGACCCACAATATTCTGAAATAGAAAAGACTGGAAAGCATAAAAAGGATCCTCCAAAAAGCAAGGAGGCTCACCACCGACTTTGAGTGCTTAAACTGGATCAATGATGTGCTGGATGCTATCCTGGTTACCTGCGTCTGCATCATAAGACGATGCAGGCCAACTGACATCAGTACATTGAGTGTACGAGTATGCGAGTTGGAATGCTAACAACAACTTAAGATTAAGCTTGATGAGAATAAGATGAACTTACCTTGGCTCTGCTCAACCCAAAAATTTACTCAACTCAATGTATGTATATAAAGAAATTTAAAACACATGGAATATATATAAATCTTGTAAAATAGTAAAACAACTTAGTTCGTTAAAGAAATGCAATAACAAACTCAACTTTACTTATATATGAAAGTAACATAGTTTTTGTGGGAGTTTCTCTAAGCGACAACCACCAAAATAAGCCTGAGTAGTGATACAACGTCTCGGTCTCGCCCACGCTGTCAAAACTTTCTTATACTTTGCCGTAGCATAGAACATCCTCAACCTAGTGGATCCATTGGCTAAACTTACGTGATCATCTAAAAAATATGACTCGTTAATACCCATGATGTCTTCATGGTTTAGATTGTGACTTGAGTTAATATGAACACTCATCCCACATCGGTGCTCAATAATACTCCCAAAATATACTTTAGCTCATGCTTTTGAAATAACTCTCTTCCTCTGGGTTGAGATAATTTGCTCAACCCTTCCTAGCTTTAAAAAGCCCTCTTAGAATCAATGTTCCTTTTCCTTGTTCAAAACTTTGTTGAGAAATCTTACTTTTCTCTTAACTTAAATGTAAAAACATTATAAACTTTGTGGAGAACTTAGTTCCCTTATATCTTTTGAGAATTGAACTCAACTATTTATTCGTTACTTGACTTGAAACTTTTTATCTTAATCAACTCTTTAGGAAATACTTAGTTCCCTTATATCTTTTGAAGGAAAAACTTCAATTTTGACTCTTTTTTTAACTCGAAGCTTGAGCCTTAAAACGAAGTCAAAGCGTTTAAATAAGACTCTTAGAAACTTTTCTTTAACTTACTTCATAGCTTTAGACTTGACTTCTTAACTTCCTTGACTTTGATCCTAACTTTCCTTGAATTAAATTATGGAGTCAAGGTTCATGATTCATGTTTATGGATGATTTCATGATGTTTAGATGTATATTAGAGTATTGTAATCATCTAGGAATTGTAGCTACATCACTTAGGAACTAGTACGAAAAGATAGGGAAAGAACGAGATTTCCAGGTGACCTTGGCGCTCTGAGAGGCGCGGAGCGCCAGAGCCTGACAGATAGACTCTGGTCTGAGGCGCTCTGGCTGGCGAGGCGTTCCAGGGCCTGTCAGACAGAGGCTCTCTTAAGGAGCTCTGGTAGGCGCGGCGCCCCAAGGCCTTTCAAACGGGACCTTCGACTTTTCTTCTCCGTTTTTCATCTCTAAACCTTCAAAACTCCCATGGATCTCACCCTTATCACTTAGGATCACTAATAACCTCAATACCAATAGATTAGACCTGAAAAACAACTCGAAAATACGAATTTAATCAACTAGAACATGTACAACTCAACCAACAAGAATTCAGTAATTGTTCATCAAGAACTTCAATATTCATCAACCAATCTATTCAAAACTCACTGAATTAAACATGTTGGTGTGTGGGTGAACTAACCGAACACAAAAAGATCTCACATACCTTAATAGGGATCACCCCCGACGAATTTCACTCAACGATCTTGGCGTTCTTGATGAATTCGTGGTCTTTTCTCCATTCTCCTTCTTCTCTTCTCTCTTCTCCCATGCCCTAAGCGTATTTCAATTTTCTAAAATTGACTTAAGGTTTAGTTTTACCCCTAATAAACCCTTAAAACAAATTAGGAAATAGTAGGGTGAAAAGACCACTTTTTCCTTACTAAAATTCGGATTGGACTTTCCTCAATCCAACAACCCAACTTCGGATAGGCATATCTCCCTTATACAATATCGAAAATGTGCAAACCCGACTGCGGTTGAAAGTCTCTTCAAGGGCTCTCCAACCATATAAGGAACTGTTCCTAAATCATCCTGAGCTAGAAGTTATGCCGTTTGAAAATGACCAAAAACTTACTTTTACACTTTTTTTTTTCTAGATTTCTCCTGTTCTTTCCAAAAATAACTATTCTTCGTTTCTTTGTTTAATATTAGATATATCGGTTTACGAGATGTTACAATATATATATATATATATATATATATATATATATATATATATATATATATATATATATATATATATATATATATATATATATATATATATATATATATACATATATATATAAAAACGTTCCATACAAATCATCCAATTGTTCAATTCAGTTTATACAAATTTTGATGCCACAATTGAGAGGGATATGATATTCAAACTGATTTGAAGAGATATTTTAGTAGGAATTGGAGGAAGTGGGGAGAGAAAAGAGGCAAAGTGAATTGTATAAAGTCATAACTTTCCTTTAATGGTAGGTCCAAACATATAGCAAGAATCGCTAAACATCAGCTATCGAATATAATTACATGTAACAGTGATTATAACTTTTAATTTTTGATCTAAATATTTTCCATTTAGCACAAATTTTTTCGTTTTTCACTCTCTTCTCTTTTCTCTTTTATTTTTCTGTGTTTCACTTTTTTTTTTTTTTTTCCTCTTTCTCCCTCTATCTGTTTTCTTTTTTTTTCTTTGTTCATCTTTGTCTATTTATAATTTCAATGCAAGTGGTGAATATATAACTAAAATATCTTTAATACAAATATATTATAAATATTATATGTGAATTTCTAGCATTTTGATACTATTTAGACTAGTTCACATTTTTAAAATTTTTAGTAATATATAATATCGAATTTAAATTGTATTATAACTATCGTTTATATTTATATAGTTTTAATTTAAAAAATTCAGAGTTTCACCTTTTTTTTTGGATAAATCACTATTACCAGACCACCGATTGTTCTTATTTAATACAATTTTGATACAACTTTAATACAATTTTTTAGAACTTCACCTAATATATAACTAAAACTTTTTTAAACAAATATATTATAAGTATTATATGTGAATTTCAAATATTTCGGCACTATTTAAATTAGCTTACATTATTAGAAATATATTATATTTGTTCTTCAATAATAACAAAGTTTTGATACAACTTTAATACAGTTTGGATACTTAATAAAGTTTTGATACAACTTTAATACAATTTTGATACAACTTTAATATAATTTTGATACAACTTTGATATAGATTTAAGTGATAATGCACAAGTACCTCCTCAACCTATGCCCGATATCTCAGAGACACACTTATACTATACTAAGATCCTATTATCCCCCTGAACTTATTTTATAAATAATTTTCGACCCCTTTTCGTCCTACGTAACACAATCTTGTGGGCCCAGCGTGTGTTGACATTTTTTCATACTAGTGCCACGTAGGCCGAAAAGGGGTAGAAAATTATTTATAAAATAAGTTTAGGGGGTAATAGGACAATAGTATAAGTGTATCTCGGAGATTTCAGACATAAGTTGAGTGGTACTTATGCATTTTCCCTAGATTTAATATAACTTTAATACAATTAAATATAACTTTAATACAAATTTTAGATTTATGTCAATTGGTTATTAAAGCTAAAATTATGTGTATATGGTAATAAAAATATAGTAACACTGAAAAGCATAATTAATCAAATAAAATATATTATTTATGTAATATTCCTTAATAGTTTGATTTTAAAATGTTTGACGGATAAAAGAATATTCCAATTATTATTTAATAAGTTAAAGTGTTTTTTTCCTAATAAAATATTATAACCTTTTTTTTTTAAAATATATTATTCTTAGTAAAAAATATTACAATTAAATAAGTCAATTCTTATTTCTTTTATTTTAAAAGTAATTTTCTTTTGTTTTCCATCTGGTGTATCCACATTGGAGCCCGACTAATTCGCACTAAAAAGTTTCACGTTTGAGCCTGGCTAATTTGCACCGAGAAGTCTCACATTGGGTGGTAAAACGCTCTCTCACAAAGGCGACAACATACTCAAGGGGACTCGAACCCGAGACCTCTTGGTTAAGGATGAAAGAGTACTTACCTAAGTCACTTAAACTGATAAATAAGTAGAATTTTTTCTTCTTCTTAATTTTATTTTAACACTTAGAGTGTGTTTGATATGAAGGAAAACATTTTCTGGAAAATGTTTTCCAAATCAACTCATTTTTCTCAAAATTAAGGAAAATGACTTCTCTTAAAAAATTAAGGAAAACATTTTCCAAAACTCTCCTCCAATTTTAAATTACATTTTTTTTGGGAAAATCATCAATTTTAAAAAAATATTTTCAATTTCAAAATTTTATTGTTTCACTCGATCCCTGACACCCCACCCCCCACCCCCACCCCACCGACCACCCCCACCCCCTCCCCAAAAAATTAATTTTGCTTTTTAAAATATTTTCAATTTCAATTTTTTATTTTTTTAAACTCGTATTCCCCCCCCCCACCCCACCCCACCCCAACCCCCAAAAAAATAATTTTATTTTTTAAAAATACTATCAACTTCAAATTTTATTTTTTCACTCCTACCCCCTATAGCCTGCCTCCACCCCACCCCACCCCCCATCACCCCAAAAAAATAATAATTTTATTTTTAAAAAATATTTTCAGTATCATAAATTATTTTTTACTCTAGTAAAAATATAAGATGTTTTTCAAAAACATTTTTCATTCATAAATCAAACACAAAAAATTATTTTCGGAAAATATTTTCTACTCACCAACCAAACAGGAGAAAATAAGTCCAAAATCTACTTGTTTTCCAGGAAAACATTTTCTAGGAAAACATTTTCCATGGAAAATATTTTCCTCCATACCAAACACACCCTTAAAATAAAATAACTTCATATACACTTTTAGCTGGTAATATTGATCTTATATATAAGGTCATTATAACTTCATCACGAATTTTTACTTTAAATAAAACTAAAAAGATTTCTAATAAAATAGAAAAACATTAATATGTTTCAAATTGTTTTAAGATAAGTATTTTCTAGCTAAAAAAGATGACCACTAGGAAAATAATGTTTATATATATACATATATATATATATATATATATATATATATATATATATATATATATATATATATATATATATATATAGGATATTTTGACCCATTAAATAGAAAGGATATTTTTGAATCAAACTATAAACGGTAACAACATTTTAAGTCCAAACTTATCTGACAATATATTTATTTAATTTAATATAATATGAAAATGTTTTTGACCATTTTCCATTTTTTTAAAATAATCCAAAACAAATGATCTCTTCAATAAAGAATTGAAAAGAAATTTTAAAAAATGATAAATTTCAAAAAACAACAATTATAATAGATATAATAAGGCTCTATAACTATATTTTTATAATTGTACTTCATAACTATAGCTTCATTTGTTATGGAGGTTGCGGTTTATATTTTGTACCTTTTTATATATTTCGCTTGCAAATATACAAATATGATAAGTGTATACAAATTCTGTATTTACACATTTTTGGATTCTTTTTTCTTCAGACTTTTGTTTGTGTATTTCACTTACACAAACTGGATAATTTATTATAAAATTTTCAAAAATTGTATACTAATAACTAGTGTAAGTATATACAAAATTTTAGATTTTTATAATCAAAAATCGAATTATATAAATTTTGAATTTATATAAAATAGGTGAATTATACAAATTAAGTCAATAATAAGAATTAAGAAATTATAATCGCAAATTATAATTTTCATAAATTGTATAATACCTAATATATGCTAAATGTTTTCTTAATCTAAATTACGTATTAAAAAAAAGAGCAAATTACATTTGGTACGAAATGAAGTTAATGCTAGTAGACTCCAATCCCCATATTGGATTAGAATTCCACCATTTGCACTTGGTCAATAGATATTTTTGACGCGCATCTGTTCAAATAAAAATTACTGAATTTAAATTAATCGTAACTCATTTATTATTTATATAAAAATTTAATAAATAAATATAGATAGTCTTATTATAAAATAGTACTATTTTATAGAAATATTATTTAATTGATAAATTAATATTTATTAATTTAAAGAGTGTTTAATATTATAAAATTTCTCCGGAAATTAAATCTCATAGAATTTGAATGAATCTACTTCTGAAAATGTCATTTACTAACTTGAGGTCATAATTAATGATCTTGGTTACCATAATAAATTAAACGTTGAAGATGATATAATATATTTGGAATCAATTAAGCACTTGTCGCATCTATAATGTGCAGTTCGAAAAGACAATATCAAAACTTTTAAATGCAATAAGAAAAATTAGAAATGGCTTTCATTTAGATTTAAATTTTAACAAAAAAAAAATACAATAAGATCATATTTCGCTAAATTGTCTTAGATATATTTGTATCTTTAAAGAGTTATTAATTAATAATATTAATAGTCCATATATTTATATATGGTTCTTTTGAAAATATATTATCTTATCAAAATATGTAACTTTTTACTCAAAATAAAAAAAAATAAAAATATTATCTCAAATTAAGTGTTAGATTTAGTGAAATTTTATTGTAATTATCACTAATATTAGCAATGAGAGCCAACGAAATTATTTTGATGGTTAGACAAAGCACGTACTACAACAAAATTTATTTCTTTTGAGTATAAAATGATCAAATAATACAAGTAAATTTGGAAATTTATTTTTATTAGAGTGGGTGATGAAACTGTTACTTTTTCAGTTCATTTTTATGCGCTTGTTATTTTAAAAATAACTTTTTATTTGTTGTTTTTGATTAAAAAAAGTATATATTTTTTTATGCTTTACACTTAATATTAATTAATATTTTTAATTATTTTTTAAAATTAAACTAATGTCAATAAATATGAACATCATAGTAAAGATACTTATATCAATCATCTTTTATGGGACAAACAAAATGTATAAACACTCCGATTTAATTTGTCATATTGACATATCGACGAGAAAAATGAATGTGGTTATTTTAGTAGACTATTCCTATATATCACAGTTATCTCGAAGATTAGTAAATTAGAAATAATAAAAAGTCAAAAGAAAAAAAAAGAACTATTCAAGTTCACAGAATCTACTATTAGTCCTTAAAAAATTTAATCCCTTCAAGTACTTGAGGTTGTAGATCAATTACTCACAAGGTAAAATGGATTAACCATTAAAGAAGTAGTGGTGCCTCAAACTTCAATTATTTCCACGAACTCAAAAAGACAACAAATCACACATAGACAATATTTTGTTTTGTAAGAAAAATATATGCAAAAGAAGGAAACATATAGAAAACTTCTCTATTTATAACCAACAAAGGATAAAGATCACAACTCTTTGGAAAAGAGACGATGTTTTAGAAAGATCACACCACTTTGAAAAGACACAATCTTTCAATTGCATTCAACTAAGTATTTTAACGAAGTATATCATTTCCTCTCAAAATCATCAATCTAAACATTCAAGTATCTAGAAATTCTCTCAAAACTCACCTAGGCTTTCTCTTCTCCAACTAAACCCCTAAAATTTCCATGCCAAAACTTTAAGATACATAGAGAAACTTTTCATCTAAGGTCAACCCCCAAGATTTCAAGCTTAAGATAATTAAAGTATCCACCAAAGTTTCTAGTCTAAAAGCTTCATAATCAGCTATGTAAGGCTACCATGGTGTTGGATTAGTTCATCCTCACACTCTACATCTACTTTCAAATTAGTAAAAGAGTAATTTAAGGTTCTATCCTTAGATTTGAATATTCTTGCGATGAGTTGATGTTGAATTCTGAGTTCATGATTATTGAATTTCTATTTCAAATTACTGAATTGTTGTATATTGTACATTGTACATTGAGATTTATAGACTTAATTTTTCATGTTTATTCTTCAACTATCTCTGAGTAATCATTGAGTTTTTATTGAGAAGCTTTTAAGCAAACATTATTGTTTTAAATGAGCTCTCCGAAAGCAGAAAAGAGTCTTGATAAAGTGTTTGAAAAATGATTTTGAGAAAGAGTATAAGGGAACTAAGTCGTCCCAAATGTATCATTTTGTTACATTGAGAAGACAACAATGATTCATGATTAGTAATGACAGTCGAATATGCCATCAATGTGTAAGCAGTATGACATTTAGATATTTCATCAATGTATATGCAGTTTTTTAAGAAAGTTAAGCGGAGCTTGAGTAGAGTTTAAAGAGAATTTTTTAGTTAAGTTTAAGAGAACTAATTGATTCTCAAATGTATTAATTGTACATTCAGAAAAATGAACTTTGATTAAATGAGTTTATGAGTTCAGAGATATTTCAAAACATTACATCTTTTAAGAAAACATTTTAAGAAATTACCTCAAAATAGAAATGAGTATGTTTTATACATTTGCGCATAAATATAAGTATTTATTGAAAGTAGTGTTGAGCATCGATAAGGGGATGAGTTCAGACAACACAAAATTCTCATAAGCATTGTCTACCAACACGGGTATAAGATCATACTTTTTAAATGAATACTTATAGCTTAGTGGATCCACTGAGCTGAGAGGTTCTATACACCGACATGATATAGAAAAATTTCTAGCAACGTGGGCGAGACATTATATCATCACGTAGCGTATAGTGATAACTGTCGGTTAGAGAATCTCTCAAATAAGAGTAAATAGTATTTTATTGTATTTTTATATGTATCCTAAAGTTAAGAATCTTTTATTTATGAAGTTTTAAATATTTTCATCTCTTCTATTGTTTTGTATTGAGTTGAGTTTAGGTAAGTATTCTTTCAGCCTTACATGTTCAGTTATTTATCCATTCAACTATATTACATGCTCGTATATTTGATGAATAATGTCATTATATTTTTATGATGCAGTTACAACCGCTCAGGATTACCAACAAGAGTTTCGTTAGATCACTTTATACTCTAGATAGTTTGGGTGATCCTCCTTACATTTTGAGGGGGACTTCATATTTATTTTGTAAAATTGTGTTGAGATGTCGTTGTTCTTTTTCCGATATCCATCTTGAGTAATAAAGGACTCAAAGATAGATAAATTTGAAGAGTCTCTCAGTATTTTCTTTTTCTTGAGATGTTTTTACAAACTATTATATTTATATTATAGAGTCTTTTATAGACCGTTTGAGTTGAGTATTTACTTTGACTTTAACTGTTCAAAATTCTATTTTAAAGTCTATTAATGTTTGAGTAAGTCTTTCGCTAAGTAGTCAGCCAGGTCAAGAGTTCGTTAGGAGAGCATCAATGATTCTCGAGTGCCAGTCACACCCCGAGTGTAGGCTAGGGGCGAGACATTTAGTGGGCAGTCTGATCCGACATGATCCTGTTAACATGCTTAAGTAATGGTATTTGATAGCTAGGACTGATAACTTGCTGACTACAATAGTTGCATTTGGGCATATATATATATATATATATATATATATATATATATATATATATATATATATATATATATATATATATATATAATGATGTTTTTAATAGAGTTGGGCTTGAATGAGTAAATTTCAGATAATGATCAAATTATATATGCAAATCGAATCGTGAGTAACTTTGTGTAAATAACATTGATGAGATATTGTGTCTGTATAGGATATGATGGGTTCAAGGAAGAAAAAATCTTTAAGTGTAGGGTAATGATCTTAGGTGTAATTATGAATCCAATGACTATATTTTACCCATCATTTAGCTAACTTTTGAATATAAACTTATGAATATTCATGTGCTTAAATATAATTATTATAATGAGCTAATAAATATAATTAGGTTGATTCAAAAAATGGATTGAAGCGAAAAATGAAGTATGTTAGTGTAACGAAACGTCGTTATTTAGGGGAAAAATATCGAGGAAAAACCGGGGCCATCATTCCACCACAGTGAACCCGTTGCCGCTAGGACAACAACGCTAGAGCAATAGAACTCGTGCCATAGCGGGAATAACAGGACAGAACTTAAATAACGTGAAGTTTTATTTTCACCCTTTTTTCAAAACACCAAAAATAGGCGAGAATTATTCTAGAAATTCTGAAAAACTGTCCTAGGCTTGGGAAAAAAAGAGAAAGAAATTTCTAGCGCAAGGATGATGATAACTTCCGAATTCTTGGTCAAATCCACCATCACGAGGTCCAGAAACAAGAAGTGGAGCCATAAATCTGTGCAGATGCTTGACATCCAGTAGACTAGATTTATTTAATTGAATAGTTGTAAGTCAGTGATTCAGTGCGTAGTATACTAATAATTGATGGTAGAATTCATGCGTAGAATTTTACGCACCAAAAAGAAATAGGCATACATGTAATTCTAGTTATTTCATCTGGATTGTACCGTGGGGGGAGACTAATCCTGTGAATCAAGGTAGGTGATGGTTGATTTTTGTTGTGTGATGTATGGTAGCAATTTCTTCGTTGTAATGCATGTATGTATAAGAATGTTGCACTATTGATCACACCTAATGTAAATGAATATGAATGTATGATTGTATGTCAGGAATCAACACTTGATTGTATGATTATGAGAATGTACATTGTTATTGTGATGGTGACTTGTTGAATGGATTTGGTGTTACATTCCAACACACTAACTGGAACTGTATGTCTAGTACCAACATGCATATTGTATTGGGTGTCATGTTCCGGTACACTAACTTGGATCGATGTAACATCTCATAATTTGAAATAGCTAGAAAGAAGCTAAGAACTGGAAATAGTCATTTTTAAAAATAAAGAAAAATTTGGAAATTTGTTTAAGTTAGGAAAAATAAGTGTATGGTCAACTTTCAACGATCATAACTCCTAGATACCGATGATTTATGTGTACTTCCAACACCGCTATGATCTTTCCAACACCGCTATGTTTGCGCGATTTTGAGCTCGTATGAGTGAGTTATCCCTTTGGAAGTTGGGTTATTGAAATAAGAAAAGTCTGAAAACTGAATTTTAGAAGCATAGTTTGGTCCTTTCAATACCCCACTTAATTAATTCATTTTTAGGAGTATAATTGAGGTAAATTCAGATTTTATTCAGTTTAGGAAAGTTAATTTTACGCTAGGGCTTGGAGAAAAGAGAAAATAGGAGAAAATGGAAGAAAGCTCAAGATTCATCATAAACGTTCAAGAATTGCTTGTGGATTTCGTCAAGGGGTGATCCCTACAAGGTATGTGAGATAACATAGCGTTGGGTTAGTTCATCCACACGTCAATCATGATTCATTTCAGCGAATTTAAGTTCTTGAAATCTTAGAAATTGAGTTCTTGAAGTGTTCTTGAAGTTTCCTTATCAATTAAGTTTTTATCTAAGATTTTAGTAGGGTCAAATTAAAACGACCATATCTCTTAGAATATATGGAGATACATTAGTCATAACCTATCCGATTAAATTTAATTTAATCTGCTTTCAAATGCCACCAATTTTGCATCAATTCAATTTCTAACTAAAAAGTTATAACTATTTTAGTAACCTATACAGTTATGTTACAAGTTACCCAACGAAAAAACATTAAAAATGTTGTTTTTGTTTTTATACCTCCAAAAAAATCTTAAACGAATTTCTTGACTAATAAAAAGTTCAAAACAATCAGATTTTCATCTTTACTAATGAAAATCATAATTCGAAATTTTCAGAAACTAATTGAAGAATCTCAAGAAAGTTTTCTTGATCATTTACCTTCAAGCTAGGGTTTAAAGGTTTCTGTTCAAGTTCATATCCAAGATTCTTCAAGAACCTTGTTTTTTCTACCTAAAATCATTTTTAAACATCATGAAATTTTTCCTATCATAAATCATGATCCTTGAATCCATAATTCAATTCAAGGAAAGTCAAGAGTCAAGTCAAGAAGTCAAGAGTTAAGTCAAGATAAGTTCTTAAAGTTTTTCAAAAGTCTTTCACAAACATTTTAACTTGTTTTAGGACTTCAGTTTCAAAGTTAAGCAAAGAGTTCAGATTTGAAGGTCTTTTCTTCAAAGAAGTATATGAGAACTAAGTATTCCTAAGAAGTTTTAAATGTTTTTCACAGTTAAATAAGAACTGAAACTGAGATTTTCAAAGAACCTTTGAGTTAGTTTTCAAAAAAGAGTAAATTCTTTCACAATTGAGCAAAAGGTAAAACTTTGATTTCCAAAATAGCCTTTGAGATAAATTTTTGAGCAATTATCTCAAATCATAGATAGAAGTATGTTTTTAAACATATGAGATAGTATTATATTTTGGGAGTAGTATTGAGCACCGATATGGGGGAGAGTTCAAATAACTCACAACCCCCAAACCATGTAGCCATCATGGGTAGAAAAGGATCATACTTTTAAATGATTTCTTTTGATGTCTTTTAGCATAGACTAGTGGATCCACTTAGTAGTTAAGGTCCTATATCCTTGGCAATGTATAGGATGATCTGGAAGCATGAGAGAAATCACTGTATCATCACGTTAGTTCTTACGTGATGGTTGTCCGTTAGAGAAACTCCCATAATAATATTTTGTATTTTTATATATATCAGAAATATTTGTATTTTTGTATATATTACAGAGTTCATATTGTATCTATGCATATTGTATCTTTGCATACATATAGAGTTATCATTGTATTTCTAAATACACAGAGTTGAAAATCATGTTTTAAACCTTTTCTTCATACTGCATTTATTTACACTACTTTATATTGAAATCAGTTGAGTTAAGTAAAGCTCAAGTAAGTGTTTCTTTCAGAGTTTTTTCAAGCCTATGTTATGTTTAGCATTTCAACTTGCATACTCGTACATTCAATGTACTGATGTCAGTTGGCTTGCACCATCTTATGATGCAGACGCAGGTAACCAGGATGAGCAAGAAGCGCATCATTGATCCAGTGAGCACTTCAGAGTCAGTTGGTTAGCCTCCTTGCATTCCAGAGGATTCTTTTTTATTTCTTTCAGTTATTATATTAGTTCATTAGGATATTGTGGGGCTTGTCCAACGTCCATCTCAGTTGTTTTAGATGATTCATAGATAGTCAGACAGTTTTATTTTTGTATTTAAGATGTTTTGTTATGCGACTTGAGTAGCCATTTTGGCTAGTTTGAATACTTTCTTTAAAGACATTCTAAGATTTTTCATAAGTTCTTTATTTGAGGTTATCTCTTATGTTTAAGTCTTTCGTTGAGTGAGTAAGTAAGTCAGACCAAGGGTTTGCTTGAGCCAGCAATGGTTCTCGAGTGTCAGTCACGCCTAGGGTGTAGGCTCTGGTGTGACAATGGGGTGTCATGTTCCGCCACACTAACTTGGATCGGGTACCACGTTCGGTGCACTAACAGTTTGGTTATTAATCCCATAAGAGGACCACTGAATTGTCATATATGTGTATTTATGTGATATTAGGAATGTGAAATTGTATATTGTGTCTAGAACTGTTTAATTGAATCGTAACTCTGGTTGGTAAATTGTATGAGAATGGTTATATTATAAGCCTTGACAGAGTAAATTTTAAGTCAAGGGTTGAGTGAGTTGGTGAAATGAGTAAGGGCGTGTCGTGAGTTGACCGAATTGGTAGTAGTTTTTTCTGGAATTTTCTCTAACGAATAGAATGATTAAGTATGATCAAGAACGGAGCGAGTAAAGTTTAGAACCTCTAAAGCATTTGGGAATTATAAAGGTAGAGGAATGAACAGTCTTATTGCATGTTTCTTACTAGTCGATTTCTTATATTATGTGGTGAACATCGAATTGACAGATGATACCTACCAGTACGTGTGGTTGTACTGATACTACTTTTACTATACCTTTTTTTGGCATAGTCTGGTTGCAGTATCAACGATGTGACATAGATGAAGACGAAGTCAATCTCTAGTAGCTTCTATTTCTCCTTCCGCATGGTGGGAGCTGCGTCATTTATAATTTTTCTATACTTATACTCTTAGTAACTCTTGTACCTATTTAGGCTAGACCCCTGAGGTGTTAATTACTTTACAAGTCTTAACTTAGATTTGTTTAAAAACTCTTATTTTATAAAACGTTACTTGATTTTCTTTCAATCGTTAGTTTTCTTAATTTCCGCATTTGTTCAAAAGTTTAGGAATTGAGGGTTCTCTTACTTAGGTATTAGAATTGGTGCCCGCACGATCCGGTGAGTTGGATCGTGACACTAAGACTAAAATACAACTAAGGAGATTGCTAAAAGGGAGAATACCACGTGATGTCCCCCACACCACACCTTCTAAGAAATGAGATCACAATATTAAAACTTACATGATAAACTTATAATGCACAAAGAAGGAAGTAGAAGCCCGATATGAACCCTACGGCGTAAACTATTTTCCCCTACGATGGGAATCGCGTTGCAACCCTTTGTTTGGTGGACTTGGGAAGGAAGTTGAAATGAGATTGCAATTTATAGTATTTTTCATATAACTTTTTAATATCAAATTTTTTTATTTAATATATTGAATCAATGTAATCTAATTTAATTTTTAAAATTAATCAAATTGACTTTTGAAAAATATTCTCGAATGAGTCGATCAGAAAGAAAAGGTCTTAGTGTTTCACGAAGGATACTAAAGATTAATGTCATTTAATTAGATTTGAAATACTCCTCTGTTTTAATTACTTGTTTATTTTTAAATTGACACACCAATTAAGAAAAATAGTTATTGACATAGTGAGTTAATCATTTTATCCATACTATTATAAAGTAGATGAATTAAAAAATTAAGATTTTCAAAATTTTTAAATCTTTTTTCAAATAATTATTAAAGATGTAATAGTTAAAATTAATCAACTAAGATTAAACTCACCATTCATTAGTCTATCTATAAATATAAACACGAGTAACAGAGCAAGGTATAAGAGTTGTGAAACAACTACTGTTCTTTGTATTGGGGGTAGTAAAAGTAAAAATGGCAGGAAGCTGCAACAATGGCGAAAACCTCCATGTTCTCTTCCTTCCCTTCTTGTCCGCTGGTCATTTCATCCCATTAGTTAACGCGGCAAGGCTATTCGCCTCCCGCGGTGTTAAAGCCACAATCCTCACTACCCCTCATAATGCCTTACTTTTCAGATCTACTATTGAAGACGATGTTCGAATTTCTGGATTTCCCATTTCTATTGTAACTATTAAATTCCCCTCTGCTGAAGTTGGGTTGCCTGAAGGAATTGAGAGCTTTAACTCTGCCACTTCACCTGAAATGCCCCATAGAGTATTTTATGCTCTTTCTCTTCTCCAAAAGCCAATGGAAGATAAGATTCGTGAACTCCGTCCTGATTGCATTTTTTCTGATATGTACTACCCTTGGACAGTAGATCTCGCTGAGGAGCTTCACATCCCTCGTATTTTGTACAATTTATCTGCTTACATGTGCTACAGTATTATGCACAATCTTAAGCTTTACAGACCTCACAAGCAGCCTAATCTAGACGAATCTCAAAGCTTCGTGGTTCCTGGTTTACCTGATGAGATTAAATTCAAATTAACCCAATTGACAGATGATTTGAGAAAACCAGATGACCAAAAGAGTGTTTTTGACGAATTACTCGAAAAAGTTCAAGATTCGGAGGAGCGGAGCTATGGCATTGTTCATGATACATTTTATGAGCTAGAACCTGCATACATCAATTATTATCAGAAATTAAAGAAACCAAAATGTTGGCATTTTGGTCCACTCTCTCATTTTGCATCAAAAATCCGTAGTAAGGAGCTAATTACTGAGCATAACAACAACGACATCGTTGTAGATTGGTTAAATGCGCAGAAACCTAAATCGGTTCTGTATGTATCTTTTGGAAGCATGGCTAGATTTCCTGAGAATCAGCTGAATGAAATAGCCCAAGCTCTGGATGCTTCAAATGTTCCTTTTATTTTTGTATTAAGGCCTAATGAAGAAACAGCGTCCTGGTTACCAGTTGGTAATTTCGAGGACAAGAGTAAAAAGGGTTTGTTCATCGTAGGGTGGGTCCCACAGCTGACGATCATGGAACATCCAGCAACAGGCGGGTTCATGACTCATTGTGGTACTAATTCAGTTCTTGAAGCAATCACTTTTGGCGTACCAATGATAACATGGCCACTTTATGCTGATCAATTCTACAACGAGAAGGTAGTCGAGGTTATGGGATTGGGGATCAAAATCGGGATAGATGTATGGAACGATGGGATTGAGATCACGGGTCCTGTAATAGAAAGCGCAAAGATAAGAGAAGCAATTGAGAGACTAATGAGCAGTAATGATTCTGAGGAAATTATGAATATTAGGGATAGAGTAATGGCTATGAGCAAAATGGCGCAGAATGCAACAGATGAAGGTGGATCTTCATGGAACAATCTCACTGATCTCATTCAACATATCAAGAATTTTAATCTTAATTAATAGATCTTTTATGTTGGTTACTTTTAATTTGTTGGAAGAAATGAATAAGCCATTGTAGCTTTGGTTTTGGTTTTGGTTTTTTAATAATAATTAAGATGAAGGAATGGATGGATCTTAACTTGATCAAGCGAAATATTAGTCATTCACACTATGATATATTACTAAATGTCACAGTTTTTCATGAATTATTGTAATAGTAATGCAAATGATTTCAACATATCCGATAGATTGATTAATGACGTTAGTATCCTTCTATGTAGTATTTGTTATTTTAAATGAGAGAAGTTGAAATCACTTCTAAATTTCACGCGTATTATTGTTTTATCCTTGATTAATATATTAAAAAAATACAAATGAAAGAATCCAAGCAAAAGTATCCAAACTCACCTAATATGTCTTGAATAAATTTAGGGGTATATGTAAATCCGTGACACAGAGTTTCAATATCTTTTGTATTTATCCAAAGAAATCGCGAAAGCATACAAAAAAAGGTAGATGAGGAAATTACGATCCTAACGAATCTTTTGCCGTAGATTTGCTAAGTAATATTTAGAAAAATATTGGCAAATAGTGTTCGTTCATAAAATTTAATATTATTTGATAAATATTTTGGCAAATCTCTCAAATTCTCAAATACTAATTTTTTTTAGTATTTGGGTCAAATCTCATTATTTTGGTTCTTTTAAAAATAAAAATTTTACACAAAACTTTTATCTTTTACAAAAGCACCCTCTATTGGAGTTATTTATATTGTATTACATATTTTTTTTACCTGAACACCAAAGTAGTAATGAAATATTCAATGAATAAAAAAGTAGTGATATGGTTGTTGATGAAAATGATGAGCAATCGGCTCAGGATAACAAAATCATATGTTTTGTATATTTCAGAATGCATAGAATGATGCTTGTTGCACTCGCTCGAAACTATCACATTGTTCTAGTGTCGCGGACACTACTTATTTTTGTTGCAACGAAGATCTAATTAACTTCTGATACAAACTTATGTTAGTTATGATAATTTTAAATATTTTGAACATAAGTTATATTTTTCTAAAAAACGAAAACATGTGAAATTTTACCTAAATTTTTATTTAAATCATATTTGCCAAGAATATTTTGAAATATATGACCAAATACTAGTTAACTCTATTGTCTGTCACTATCAACACTTGTGGTTGTAATAAATAACAGAAAATAGATATTTTAAGTTAAAGAAATAACACTTGTGGTTGTAATAAAATAACAGAAAATAGATATTTTAAGTTAAAGAAATATAATGCGTAATACCTTTTTTTATATTTTACTTTATCATTGATATAATTTAGTGACATATTACTGGACTTGTCTTGCTCACAAGTTCATAGTTATTTTTTAAAAATCAATTATAGCAACATGATTATTAGATAATTTTTAAATATATTATTTCGTAAGAAGGAAACTTTTTGGAGAATACATAAATATTAAATTAAGAGATATTAGTGATTTGATATTTTATAAAATAATATTATAAGAAATTTGGAGCAAAAATAAAAATATGTGTTAAAAGATATGACATTTGGCCTAACTCAACCACAAAAGTTAGCTCATGAGGAGAGGTTTGTCCAAGTCCATATTAGCAGACCAAATTTTCATCCATCTATCGATGTGAGACTTCTTAACACTTCCCCGCAAGCCCAAACATCAATTGGAACGTGAACACTTCTAAATGGGGGCCCAACATTGGTGAACAACAACTTGGGATGAACTTGACTCTGATATCATATTAAAGATATGATACTTGTGTCTAACTCAACCCCGAAAGCTAGCTAATGAGGGGAGGTTTATCCAAGTCCATATAAGGAGATCAATTTTTTATCGCTCTACCAGTGTGAGACTTCTTAACAATGTGTACCATAAACTTGTAGGGAAATATATTGAATTTACTACCTACTCGAAATATAGGTAACCAATGTATACATGCTAAAACTAATATAACTCATAGAATAATAATAGAGTCGGATATATTAAATAAGAATTATCAAGTTGACTAATTGGAAATTAAATAGATAAGTAAGAACTAAAATATATAAGACATGTATTCATTAAACCTGATATAGAATTTGGAGCTTTGTGCTGATAATATGATATAAAATAAGTATTAATAGTAAGATAACAAGAAAGAAGGATGAGCAAGAAAAGGAGTATATATAATTGTATATACTTGGGTACCAAGTATGATACATGAATATCTTCTTGCCATGTATACACTTTGGACATCAAGTATATCATACGATTAATTAACATACACCACTTAAGATATTGTGTATATAATTAACTTACAACACATACATATTAATGTGGACATCCATTTTACAACAATAAGTAAATAATGTCATTTGGATGTCACATTGCATGTCAATAGGGTTCCACTGCCACATAGACTAAATCCTAATTACTCCCCCCCCCCCATTTCATTATTTTTCGAAATAATTTTACCCCTTCTCCCTCATTTCGCAATTATGATTTCACAGTTTTCTTTGTTGTTGGGTTTCAAAGTGATATTCGTGGATGTAGGTTAGTAATTTTTTCTTTTTTAATTATGTTTACAACTTCAATGCATGATAGTTAGGGTTTGACAACTTTCCACTCATTTCGCGGCTAGGTTTTCAAAGCTTTCTTCGGGGCTGAGTTTCAAAGTAGATATTCGTCTCGCTCGCCACTCTCGTTCTCGCTGACAGTCCCCCTCGCCTCTCTCATTTTTATACAAACGCAAATGTATAAAATGTGTTTTTGTTTGTATAAAGTGAGAGAAAATTGTATATATACATATATTTTCGTTCTCCTCTCTCCCTCTTTCAGATCTCGCTCATCACTTCCACTCGCCTCTCTCACTTTATACAAACACAAATGTATACATTGTGTTTGCGTTTGTATATATAAAGCGAGAGAAAATTGTATATACAGATACAAATGCATATATTTAAGTCTTATACACTTATTATTATAAAAATATAGTCTTTCCCTGCCCAGTTTTCTTTTGTCTTTCTACCTTTCTCGCATTTATATCAAAACAGAATCATATTATACAACTCTTTTCTTTTGTATATGTATAGCGAAATATACATATTTATGTTGCTATGGAGCGCAATTATGCAAACTATGGTTATAACATATAAATATGATTTTGTGTTTGCTATATATGTGAAAATTGCTCTAAATAATAAGCCTACTTTTCGACTAAAATAAAGAAAAGGATAAGTTTTGAACTGACTTTTATGTCCTACAAAGAGAAAGTGCAATTGTAAAATACTCATGTACAATACGTACATTTTCTTTTTTAGTTGTCGCTAGTTATTGTTCATTTTGACAAATAATTTTTTTTAATCTATTATATCCTTAATTAATTACTTTTAAAATGTAGAACTTCTTGAACATCTTAAATTATTAATGGGCAACTTTCACATATAGCAAACAAAAAATCATATTTGTATGTTATAGCAAAGTTTGCATAGTTGCGCTCCATAGCAAACATATAAATATATAATTCGCTATACATATACAATTGTATGATTCGCTGACCTATTTCGCTGCAATTGTAGCTGGCCTATTTCGCTGCAATTGTATAATTCGCTGGCCTATTTCGCTGCAATATCTGTATAAAATTTGCATTTGTAAACAATTGAATCGAAGTAAACTGTTTGTATATTGTATAATTATAAGGGTATAGGAAGAAGATATATGTTTTTGCATGTGTATATACAATTTTCTCTCGCTTTATACAAAACAGAAACACAATTTATACATTTCTATTGTATAAAGCGAGAGAAAATTATATTTCGCTGCAATTGTATAATTTACTGGCCTATTTCGCTGCAATATCTGTATAGAATTTGCATTTGTATACAATTGAATCGAAGTAAAATATTTGTATATTGTATAATTAAGTGTATAGAACGAAGATATATGTTTTTGCGTGTGTATATATAATTTTTCTCTCGCTTTATACAAAACAGAAACGCAATTTATACACTTTTGTTCTATAAAGCGAGAGAGGCGAGCAGAGGGAGAGTGGCGAGCGAGAATGAGAGAGTGGTGAGCGAGAGTTTAGGGAGAGAGGTGTCTGACAAACGTTTGCTATGGAGCACAATTAAATAAAATAGTAGATACTTTATTTATTTTAGACTATTAGTTTGCTATTCTGTACAATTATCCCATTATTAATTCATCTATTTCATAATTAATAGGGGTAACATGGGAGAGTGACGAGCGAGAATGGGAGAGAGGCGAGCGAGTGTTTAGGGAGAGAGGCAACAGACAAACGTTTGATATGGGGCACAATTAAATCAAACAGTAGATACTCCATTTATTTTAGATTATTAATTTTCTATTATGTACAATTATCCCATTATTAATTCATCTATTTTATAATTAATAGGGGTAAAATGGGAGAGTGTCGAGCGAGTATTTAGGGAGAGAGGCGACTGACAAACGTTTGCTATGGGGCACAATTAAATCAAACAGTAGATACTCCATTTATTTTAGATTATTAATTTGTTATTCTGTACAATTATCACATTATTAATTCATCTATTTTATAATTAATAGGAGTAAAATGGTAAGCTCACTATTTTAATTATTATTTATTTAATATGTGTGTCAATTTAAAGTGGACAAACAATTATGAACAAAAAAAATATTATTTCAACATAAAATTATGAAAATTCTAATATTGCCCCTAGCTAGGAAAGCAGGCATGTTGACAAACCGTTGCTTCCCTAGTCTCTTATACTTAATAGTAATATATAGCTATTATAATGTATACAACTGTTTGAATATTGCATACATGCCTTTTATACCTTTGCTCATTAATTTTTGAGTTGTATACATAGTATTGTAGATTGGTATACAAGATATTCTTTAGATTGTATGCATAATCAATTTTAGATTGATATGTATATATAGATTAATTTAAGATTTGTATAAAAAAATTCTTTCTACCCGTGGAGTCTGATGTATATACATCATGTGTGTTAAATTTAATGCAAAGAATAAAATAGACACACAAGGAAAGAAGGCTAAAAGATGATTTGTAATTGATTTTGCTGTTGAACTTAGATTCAGATTAACATGGGATTAAAATAAATTGCAAAAGCGACTAAGTCCACGCCTATTTGTTGTAGATTTACTGGCCCGGATATTTGAATCTATTCATTCGCAACAGTCTATCTCTTAATTTTTCAAACTTAACAAATATTATTGAATAACTATTTTTTAAATAAAATAGACAAAAAAAATGAACAGAGTAAATACTATAAGCCTATTTTCATTATTCAATATAATTGAATTGTTTAAAATTTAACATAAATATTTACATTTATTTATATATTTACCTTTCCCAAGTAGACAAGTCACGTGCTACAACAATAATTTTAGATATAATATTTGGCCCGAAAACAAAGGCATTGCATAATGAAGTACTGAAGAATTCCCTCGAGTTGTGCTTCGTTTTTGTATCTATAATTATTGCACACTCTAATATCAAGGAGTGGACCAAAAATGAAATAACTATTTTTTTCGATAAATAAAAATAAATGGGGAGATATAAATGCTCTTTTTTATTTTATATGATATAATTTGATTAATGTAAATTACAAATTTAAAATAAGTAATAAATATTTGTAATATAATAAATTATTTCAAATAAAAATTTAAAAATCAAATTATTAATAAATATAAAAATATACTATATCTTAGGACATCCTTAAAAAAATATATAAATGAAAAGACTGTGAGATTATTTTACGTGATTTAATAAAGTACAATAAACTATAAATTTAAACACATGACATACATATATTCACTTGTTGTAAACATCCGGTGCGGATAAGTTTTTTTCCATGCATGTGATATCACTAGAACATTTATTGCATCATTTTATGATCAATATGGCACTTGGATTCTCTTATATAAAAAATATCAAATATTGTTTGAGTAAATAGATTATTTTAAATTCAAAAATCATTAAATAGAAAATTAATTGGATTATTTTATTTTTAGCTTAAATTTATAGATTAATTTCACAACGTGAACTTTCATCTGTTTCGTTTTGTAACGACCCGCAAGTACACACTACGAGAAAGGAGCACTCTTGAGTCGTTACACAACGTACTTGACCCTTAGGAGGTCTTGCACAAGCCTCTTAGCTATCATTCATTACATAACTATGAAAAGTAGTGTTGAATTAAAACTTTTCACAACAATATAAATAAGAAACTCTTTTATAACATACTAAGGAATAAGTCTTATCGTCACAAGCAAACTTAAAGACACGTCTTAAATATCTTAGGGTCACGATCATTTACATTGAAAGAAATACATATTAAGTCTTATACAAGTCTTTAAGAATAAACTAAACAAACATAGACTATGACTCGAATATATGAGGACACACCAATCTTGAGAGATTCACTTCCCAAGCTTTGTCTTTTAAGAACCTTCACTTGCCTTCCACCCATATTTATATAGTATAGAAAAGTATGGAGTTAGTACAAACATTATGCTAAGTATGACATTATGCAAAAACACATGCAAAAGAGGACATTTAGTTGGAATAAACCTTTCATGCTATTTTAGTAAAACCTTCATTAATCAAGTCATAAAACATCATATAAATCATCATTTAGCACAAAAGGTAAAACTTCCATAATTTTCACACAAGATCATACTTTACAGTAAACCCATATCATATAGACTTTTCCTATCCAAGTTATCCTAAGACTCACTAAGGTAAGACATGAAGAAACCGCCCATACGATCTCTTCAATACACACCCAAGTGATTCTTAAGACTACCAAAGATAAGTATGTTTCATTTAACTTAACAAGTCAACATTCAATATTAAAGACACTAGAGGAACATACTTGCATTTAGGAACTTCACATAAGAACCATCCTCCAAGACAATCCTAAGTTACAATAATGTGAAAATAGCATCTCATACTACTACTTCCACCTTACTGCTCCTTGAGAATTCCCTTAGACTAGGCACATTCACATTCATCATTTACATAATCTTAATAAATCTTACACATAAATCATCATACTTCATAAATCTTACACATAAATCATCATACTTCATAAATCTTAGACATAGAATCAACATGTTTTAGTTTAGACATAAAGTCACATTACTTCATTTACATCACATAATGACCTCTTCATTCCGTTTCATATAAGAACACACCAAGACTCCCTCCAAATGCCCACTTGTGCAATGGATAGATAACATCTCATTCCACTACCTACCCTAAGTAGTACACCCTTTAAAAGACTTAGTTTATTACATTCATTTGTGGGGGCTAGCTTTTAACCGACATAGACCATGGAGTCTCAGTATTAATCCCTACCAGATGAGGGATCCTCACTTGCCTAAGGTAGGGTCATTCTCTTTAGCCTTTACATGGATTCTCCAATAGCTACACCTATGCGTGCGCATAGTTAAGGGATAAGGAGATTGTTTCTAAGCAACTCATTTTCTACTAACGAGGAGCACTCATCTCAAGAGGTACATTGGATACAACATCTCTACTCTTGAAATGTACCCACCCCTTCTTCAAATCCTCTCGATGCTAACCATAACTCTCCTACGGAGTCTGAAATATTTATTAACTATAGGTTAAGGGATAACTATTTAGCACCACATCTCAACTAACGAAGGGTACTTATCCCCAGAGGTTATCTTTTAACACCACATCTCAACTCACGAAGGGTATCAAACCTCCAACCTATCTCAGAAAGCTCTTGGGAATAATGAGGTTGCTACTAAACACTTCATCTCAACTCACGAAGAGTGTTCACCCCAAAATCCCCCTTTTCATTTCTAGAGGTCTTTAGGAATAGTAGGAAATGATCTAGACACTTCATCCATTAAAACATTTTCATGCAAAGACCTATTCGTAGAGTCAAAGATAGAAGAATTTGGAGTTTGAAACCCTTTTTGAAAAGTTTTTGGAATGACTCCTTGAATGAAAGAAGGTTCAAGGATGAACTATCATATCTCAATGTAAAGAAACCCATGAAATTTGGTGAAGAAAACGTCCAAGACTTTCACTCCTAGCCCTTCCTTGAGTTTTAACTTCAATGGTGTTTTGAGAGAGTATTTCTTGATAGAGGTGTTTTGATTATTGAAAATGAAGACTAACCTAAGTTCTAGGACTATAAACCAACTTAAAATACCCTAAACTAAACGTTCATGCTCCATAAAAGACATGGGGTGAATTTACTAGAACACCCCAAGTGAGGCCGCATCACAACAGCTTTTGCAGGCCACCAACGATGCCTATCAACGATGGACCATCGTTTGATCGATGTCCCATTGATGAGGGCTCGTGCTTTGGGCCTGCAGCTCCAAAACTTACAGACTTGCATGTCCAATCGATGAACCGTCGATTGGTCAACAGGTCGTCATTTGGTTCGTTGATTGACATTGTTTTGGCAGTTTTGTTGCCAAGTCTTGGGTCCTTCTCTAGGCCCCTCATGGGTCCTAGGTGGAGTCGTACTCGGACGTTAAACTTCTAAACATGGTCATCTAGGTCTAAGGTTCCTTCCCTATCAATTTTAACCCCAAACAACTCTCCAAACATACAAAGGCATACCAAAACACATGCAAGCACATAGACGTCTAGTCGTCGAGCGTCTTGGTCGTCCCTTGACGTTTGGATTTCAAACTTACCAAACTGACTTCAAACACTAAGATTCACTATTTCAATACATTATTCACTCATGAAACACTTGCGAAGCTCTAGTTATACCTAGTTCATTATGAGGGTCACTATATTCTCCCCCACTTAGAAAAACATTTGTCCTCGAATGACACTAAACACTTTCAAGGACATCAAGGACTCAACTAGCAACATAAAACACATAACATCAATAGTCAATGCGTCAAACTTACAAGGAACATCAACTACACATTATTAAGCATTTTTAGCAACACAAGCAAATTGGAACAATTTCCACAATTCAAAGTATACACTCACTTCTTCTTTCATTTCATTTATGGAGGAACTATCTTCTCCAACATTAGACATGCTCATCATATCATTTCAAAGCTCAACATGTAATAACCTTCAAATAACACATTGGCACATAGACATAATAATTTTGAAGCAATTTAACAAATACCATTAGCTACACTTTGACATGAGAAATATAGATTAACTATAAATCTACTCATGAAACTATGACAACATCAAGAGCATGCAAAACATCATATCATCCATGAAGCTCATAATATAAGGAGACATGCAACTCATACTTAAATGCAAGACTCGAAAACATAACCAAACTACTAAAAATTTTGGTCTCAAGCTTGAGTAAGAATAGAAGGAAAAGATAAAGGTATCTAACACCTTACTACTCAACTTACTCTCCCCCACTTAGGTTAAACTCATATAAAACAAATCAAATAACCATAAGAAATCATGACTTACCGGGGCCTTTATTCCTAATTAACTTTTTAGCCTATTCCTATCATTTCTTGTTAGGATCCTTACCAAGCATCTTCAAGGCCTCATACTTCATAATCCCACTATAACTCTCATAAGGTGGGCACCCATACTAACCTTAACTCATAAACACCAAGACTAACAATCAACCTTACTAGTCAAGCATAACACCTTCCTCTTAAGATTCAAGCTTAGACAAACTCTCTTAAATATTTCCTCATTCAACTCTTAGGCACCACATAACTCAAACTCATGGAACAAAACTCCCTCTTTCTATTTCCACCCATTAAGGAAGATTCATTTGGGAACCAACAATCTTGCTGTGTTGATTCTAACCTCACAATTACCTTGCTAGGTAAGTACACTATTTTTCCTCCTTAGAGTAAACCTACACAAGAACTTCAATCCCACAAGGACAACTATGAAACGTTATCCACACAAGAGGGCAGCACTCAACTATTACCACTTACCACATTCCTTCAACACTCCTCAAATCTACACTTTAATTTTCTACTATCATTGCACATAACCATAAGATAACTCATTTTCCCCAATAGGACTTCATTCAACCATTATAACTTTTATCATGCTAGAACTAGATCACCATACAACTTCACATCATAATACCTCCAATCTCATAAATCACGCACAGCCATAAATGGCATCACATCACAATCTTCCAAATCCACATTCACATATACACACCTAGTCACAAAACTACAATAAGCATCAAAACTCACCTTCTTCTCCTTCGAACATTTCAACCTCACTCCTTCCAAGCAATCACAACTAGAACACCACCGGACAAGGAAAATAAGAGAGAGATCATATGGAGTGAAGCTCTATGGCACGATACGAGAGTAATGAAGAAAGTGAAACTTCTATCGCCTTATGGTCTCTCGCTCATGGATGTGTCGCGACTCACACCGATGAACAAGACTCTACTAGACTAGGCTTGTGAGACTTTGGACCTTAAACAATTTCCCAAAATCTTATGCTCTGACACCAAGTTTATAACGACCCGGGAGCACCCCCAAGTGTTAAGAAAGAATATCAAATAAGGTACAACTATCTCCATCCACTTTTAGTTGTCAAACTACATTTTTTGAAAGTCAAATTGATTAATTTTCAAAGTTAAATTAGATAACATTATTTTGAATTTAAACAAAAATTTAGATATTAAAAAACTATACGAAAAAGTACTATAAATTACTATTTTTCGCATATCGATATGATGAAAAAATACATTGTAAAATGTTACTTAAAGTTCTTAAAAATTTGACTATTAAAAAGGAAACTATGACAATTAAATATGGATGGGGATGGAGATAGTAGTAATAAAACACAAAGTTATTGCATGCATTATTTTTTCTAATACACTTTACCAAAGGACCTTCTAGTTTCTCTTTTTTCTCTTCTAATAACTAGATGATGGTTGTTTGTGCATGCACGCATAGGCGTATCTAAAGGGGGTACCGTGGTTTCACGTGAACTCATGCTCCCTCTCTAGATCATATATAGTGGTTTTATATTTTCTAAAGGAAAAAAGAACAAATATACCCTCCCCTCCCCCCCCCCCCCGAACTATCGTAAATGGTATGCATATATCCTTCGTTATACTTTTAGTACATCAATGTCCTTACCGTCCAAAAATCAGAACACATTTAGCCCTCACTCTAAAGGAAGAATAATTAATTAGTGACAAGTGGCGCAATCCTACGACTCAACCCGATTTGACCCACACAAATATTGGGTTAATTAATTGGTCAAATCGGGTTAAGCCATAGGATTGCGCCATGTGTCACTAATTATTCTTCCTTAGAGCAGTGGCGGAGCCAGAATTATCAGTAAGGGGGTTCAAAAATTAAAGATATAGACACACGAAGTAGTCGAAGAAGGTTCGACATCTACTACATATACTTAAAAAATTATTTTAACCATGTAAAAATAGTATCTGCTGAGAGGCAAATGTGTTCTGATTTTTGGACGGTAAGGGCATTGATGTACTAAAAGTATAACGAAGGGTATATGCATACCATTTACGATAGTTCGGGGGCATATTTGAACCTAAACCCTTTTTAAAAAATTTGTTTAACTATAGATGTGTGTGTCACGACTGGAATCTAGACCCCAGACGAGATCGACGTCGCTGACCTCTCAGAGGTCGCAAACAAGCCTACTTACGTCATACTTACTTTACATAGGTTAATTTTAGCGGAAAATTTGAAACTTTTTGTTCTTTAAACATGCTTACCAATCATCCTTAAAATTTTATAATCGTTCATCATCAACCATCTAACATTAAAGAGATAAACAACTGAAAGAAATAGTTCATAAGTCTTAATTGTATAATTGCCAAAATGGCCCAATTACAAAGTCTGAATAAAAAGTAGGAAAGAAACGCTAGTGGAACATACTCCACTAGCTCAACTCTAAAGCTACGCTAGAATATAAAACAGTAGTATCCTCGACGCATGAGGACCTATCAAACTCCGGATGAATACTGACATCCGGATAGCTGCAACAATGATCCTGCAACTCTATCGACCACCTGTGCCTGCACCTAAAATAGTATAGATGTATAGAAGTTAGTACACACTTGTACTAAGTATGGGTATATGCAAGCACACACCACGGACATGCATGAGAAAGAATAGCTCTTTCCTAACAACATGATTTTTGGAAGTCAAGTCAACGGACTTGCCAACTTGAGATTAGGAAGGTCATGCCATGAGAGTAACATACATCATATTAAATATCGCATTGCACACAACACATATCATCTTCATATAGCACATATCATAGCACATAACACATAACACATAGCTTCGTTCGTATCATTCATTCATATGCCATGAGACCTTGGAATCATGGACTTAATATTAAGACTTTCCAAAATGAGGGCTCAACATATGGGACCTCAACTAGGGAGTCTTCATTAGCAAACCTAGAGTCTGCTTCATCCATTCATACGTACTTCATTGCATTTCATTCATAGGCCAGTGTGAACACCAGCTATACCTAGGGTGTAGTTTAAGACTTTCGTTGGGTTTGCTGTGCAATGATCAGAAATAACCTAATGTCATTACCTGAGTCTAGCTCAACTCTTGATTATCCTATCCTAACACCTTCGGTATCATTTAATTCTTTATGTGTTTCATTTGAGGCTGGCCTCATTCATTCATTGGGAACTTTAACTTTAACCGACATAGATCATGTGAGTATCATGAAATCCAGTGTCTCCCCCACACCGAAAAGAGGTAGAATCACCGGCCAAAGTGACCCAATAACATGCTAGCGTACATGGGAATTTAACCCCGCCAGATCCCTATGTTGGCAGTATAGGTTCAAAGACTAGGAGATATATGGAGACCCATACCCGGCAGGCCGGACAGTCTCATCTCATGAGAGTTACGTGAACCTTCGCCCTTCCCGAAAGAAGGCATCACCGCTCATATCTAGTCTATTGGTGCTCAGTATAAAGTTCCATTTCATTCATCTCATACGTCATGGAAGCTGGCTTCTAGTATGAGGACATTATAGCTCATTAGATGATTTCTCATCTCATAATTAGTATTAAGTGTGTTAAGCTCAATACTTTCATTAGAGTGTTCATAGAGACTGGTCTCTTCATTATCTTACACTCTCATAGGTGAGTACGTTTTAATAACATTTACTTAGACTCATTTGAGATTGTTCTCATCATTTACATTAGCCTCACATCATGTTGTCACCACATTCTTCATCATTAGCACCTTTACTTTTCATAGTTACTCACCTCTTATTACGTGAATGTTCATTTCATCATATGCCAATGCACTTGGCCTTTTAGTGTATCTTACACTCATACTTAACCCTTCTAGGGTTCGTCATTTCATTACATACATATTAGGTTCACTTACTTTGAACGTATGTTAGACTTATGTGTCTATACATACAAGCCATGGGCTTCATTCATAATTCGTTAAGTGATTCTTACTTTCCTAGAATTATGTAGTACAATACTTATGTATCTTGTATATATGCCAAGATCTTAATTATTATTTTTTTGATCTAAGTAGATGGCATTATTTTTGGATAATTTACTCACGCATGACTTATGCATCAATACGGAATTTTGGGCAAGGAAACCCAAATCTTGAATCACTTGGATATCATTTATTTATTTTTTAATTTTATTTTTAATATTCATAACATTAAACTTTAAATTAAATCTCAACATTTGTAATAAAGGATAAATTTTCTAGTTTAATTTCCCTCTTAATTAATCAAAGGATTGAGGGTTCAAGCCCCCACAACCTCTTAAATTTTTTTTAATTTAATAAAAGTTCAATACAATGGGGAGGTTGTGGGTTCGAACCCCCACAACCCCCTTTATTTTTGTTAAATTTCGCTGAAGGGGGACTGTGAGGTGGTGGGTTCGAACCCCCACAACCCCCTTTATTTTTTTTTTGTTTAAATTTCGCTGAAGGGGGACTGTGAGGTGGTGGGTTCGGACCCCCACAGCCCCCTTTATTTATTTTTTTGTTTAAATTTCGCTGAAGGAGGAGCTGATCGCGAGTTCGATTCCCCCAGCCCCCCTCTTATTTTTTTTCTTTTTTTTCTTTTTCTCTTCGCGCGCACTGGGAGGTCGTGGGTTCGAATCCCACGCCTCCCCTTTAATTTTTCTTTTCTTTTCTTTTCCTTTTCGCGAACTTCAGTGACCAAACGGTCACGTGTTCGATTCCCCGCCCCCTCCCTTATTTTCTTTCCTTTTCGCGAACTCCAGTGACCAAACGGTCACGAGTTCGATTCCCCGCCCCCTCCCTTATTTTTTTCTTTCCTTTCTTGCGAATATGGGGTTGGGTCGCGAGTTCGAACCCCCAGCTCCCCATATATTTTTCTTTTCCCGAGGGGAGCTGGTCGCGAGTTCGAACCCCCAGCTCCCCATATACTTTTTTTTTTCTTTTCGTTTCTTTCACAGGTGAGGTCATGGGTTCGATTCCAATTGACCTCACTTAATTTATTTTATTTTAAAAACTCAGAATTTGACACTTTTGAAGGGTACAAAATCTGGAAATTTTTGTCCTTCTCCAACCATTTTTAGATGCATTTTTTCCCCATAAGTTTAAATAGCTATAAGAGGGTTATTCAATTCACTATCCTTCATCATAATGAACATCACATTGTACACCCATTACATACATAAAATACACAATAAATACACAACTTATACACCCAAAAACAGTGACTAAAACACTGCCCTATACATGCCTATACATCAACTTCTCCGGTCATATTTTGATGATCATTATTGATATTTTCCGCACATAAACACATTCGTATTTAATTTAAACACATCATTCATGTAAAAATCTAGCAGCACAACATACCCATCCTACAAATTCGTTAGGGAGCTAAGGACAAGGACATACGTAGGGGAACAACCTTAGTTTTCAAGAGTTTAAGAAGCGTTCGGAAGAAAGTACTCTTGGAGAAAGAATTCCATGAGAGAAACCCATACCTTTTGACGTTGTTCAAGCTTGAAGCTGCTGCCCGAAAACTCCTCCAAACTACGCCAAATTTACTTCAACGCACATCCTACTCGATAAACCTCTCTTAGCCTTGTTGTTCTTGGCAGAACTAACGTGAGAAAGAGATTGATGACGTGAGAGAGTTGAGAAACGTGAGGGAGAGAGTTGATTTAGGATTAGGAGACTAAATTTAAGACTTAGTCAAAAGTTAGGATTTTAATTAACTAAAAATAAATAAATAAATAAAAATCTGATTTTCCTTTTTATTAATCAGATTAATAATGATCAATTAATTAAATTAATTTATCAACCTTAAATCTTGACACCCTAAGTCTTGATCCTATTCATTTTAGGGTTGTTATAGTGTGAACCCATGTTTAAAGTACTTCCTTCGTTTCAAAAAGAATGACCTACTTTCTTTTTAGTATGTTTCAAAAAGAATGATCTCTTTCTTTTTTTTGGTAACATTTTAAAATCAGGTTTCTACGTGGCATGCTTAAGGCCACAAGATCAAAGTGCAATTTTGTACATTTAACCTAACTTTAATTTAGGACCACAAGATACAAAAGTCTTTTTATACTCTTAAACTCCGTGGCAAGTCAAACCAGACCATTCTTTGTGAAACCGATGGAGTATCATATAATAATAAAATGATGACTAGGTGCACTTGTCTTTTCGAGTAACACCTCTCCAAGTGGTTATCATTTATATTTTTGACTTTTCAACTAATTTTTATTTTGTTTTGTCCCTTTAATCTTTCAAAATTTTCAAGTGTGTTACATTGAAAATTCCTTAAAAAAATTAGCACTATAAATTTTTTATATAATTAAATTAAATGCGTATATTAAAATTTAAAACTAGTAGTACTATATATTTTGGACCTATAATTTTTAATATTTTATGGTTCATATTAAGTACCTAAAAGTCAAATCGGTCAAATTTATATTTAAGATATATTTTTTCATAGTTATGCATTCATCTAACCGAAATCCTGAATACGTCTCTACATGGATCCAATATTTATCTTTTGTATATTATATAACATTGAGTTGGAATATAAATTTAGAAACTGCCGAAACTTGTTTATATTATTTGTTAATAAATGGCAGATTGTTGAGCTGTTAATACACACACACACTATCCGTAGTACTCCCTAGGTGAGGCATTTTGTTTGAACTATTTGTATACCGTATGCACACATATTGCTGATTGTGCTGTGCATACACACACATTATTTATATATGCAAAGTTGCAAATTCATTAACTGATATTTCAAAATTATTATTGCGTTTCATCATAATCATTTTTAAATTGTATTAAATGAAATTAATATAGATACTTCTACTGATATTAAGTTGTTATACTGTAGAAAAAAGGTAAACATATGAAGAGCCCAGAGCCCAGATATAAAAGAAATGTGAAGGAAGTTGCAAAAATCAGCTTTACTCTATTGCTTTGTGGGTAGGGGAAGAAATTTTATATAATTAATTAGGGAGTACTTTTTTTGTCTAGTGTGCTAAGTCCTTGTTGAGAGTTTGAGACAGAAGATAGTATTTATATTTTTCTCCCCTCACAAATTGATTGTCATGTTTCATTTTTATAAGAATTAGTTTAATTAATATTTAAAATTAAATCAAATTAGTTAATTGTTAATATTTTATAATGATATTTAAAATCTATGCAAAAAGTACTACTCCCTCCGTCCAGAAATAATTGTCAGGTTTAGATAATACACATCCCTCAAGAAAAATTTAATATAATATGTAATTTGACTAATATAACCCTACAATTAATTATTGTCAATTAATTAGGAAGTAGCACCCACTTTCTCTTTATTAAGGGTAGAATTGGAAAAAATGAGCTAATTAGTTGTTGATTGTTTAAATTGACAATTAATCTTGGACATCTATTTTTAGTATACCTGACAATTATTCCTGGACGGAGGGAGTATAAGAAAGAAAAAAAATTCAGGTGAGAGATTAAGGTCTGTTTCAAAAACCACTTGGTAATTGGAATTGGTGTAATTACTAGGCAAGTAAATATCAGCCTAGTAAATACATTGTTTAGTAATTACACTGACATGTTTGGATGCCACATGTCCTGTTTGGATGTCACAATTTAATTACATATGTTTCTTTGGATGCACAATTGCAATCATAAATTATATTAATATATTTTAAAAATAAAAATTAATTATTTAAAATTTATACTAGACAAATAAAAAACTTTATAAATAACATTAAATATAATATTTAAGATATAGATTCTTTTTAAAAATATATTAATTAATAAACATATTTTCTGTAACTAATATTATGAAAAAATAATTGCTTATATTTTTTCAAATTAAAATATTTCAATTGAGTTAATTGTAACAACTAAAAGTACGAAATTTCTACTAATATCGTGAAATGCATGTTTGATAATAAGAATAATATATAAATAAAATGTCATAAATTATTAAATGTTTGACAAAAACATAATCTATCAAGTCTAATTAAAAATAATGTGCAATGTAAATTCAATATTACTAAAACAAATGAACTGAAAATATAACATAAGTTATAAATTCAAAACAAAAAATTTAGCACAATACTCTTATAACAAATTTCAACATAGCAAAAAATATGATTCATTTTTTATTTTTTCTTAATAAAGAAAATGTAAGTGTCTATAATCTTACTTAACAATAAATTTTATTTTAATTTAAAAATTAGAATACTAATAAAATTATGCTAATGAGAAAATAAGCATGACACAAATAAATAGATAATACGAAAAAATGACATAAAATGACGTAAAGTAAGGTTGAGAACAAGAAGAAAATAAAATATAATAATAATAAATAAAAAATAAACTTTTACAAATTTTTAGAATGATAATAAAAAAACTTTAAAAAAAATAAAACAAAAAAATTAAAATAGAAATTAAAATAAAATGTAATCAGGTGATAATTATCAGCAATTTACAGTCTTTGCCTGTGAATTATATAATGTAATTACACCTTGTCAATTATACCAATTACCTGCTGACCAAGTAATTATATATTCTTCCAAATAAAATAAGACAAAATGATTACACCAACTTTAATTAGGAGGATGTCCTTCCAAATAAGTCCTAAAGTTACATTGTCAAATGTTGATCCGAGTACATAATTTAACTTTGAGAAGTGAAAGCAAACACTTAAGGAAACATGCCATCGGAAAATTAAAAAGTATCGAAGAATGAAAAATAATGAAATATTATTAATATGAATTGTGGTGTACTAGTAAAATACTTTACTCTTCATTAAAGGTTTTAAATTTGAGTTTGAAATATAGAGAAAAACATGTTAAAAATACTATCCTGTTATAAAACGTAATGTAATGAAATTTCTAATATGAATTGGAACACCAGAAAACCAATAAAACCAAAAAATATGTTGAACCACATCAATATGTGTTTCAAAGTAAGAAAGTGAAAGGACTGCATTCCTTTAATGACACGTAAATTCAAGACTTAAATTGGAGATAGTTGAGTTGTCATAAATGTCCTCAAACAAGTATTGAATTACGAAAAAACAGACACGTTCCTACTAAAACCCACTCTTCTAATGAGAGGTGGGTGTTCAATATTCAGTCCAAGTTTTTTAAATTTGAGATTCGATAATTTAGTAATTGATAATAAATTAAATTTTGATTTAATGGTATTTAATAATACAACCTCACTCTTCCTTGCTGACATGTCAAATTCATGTCACTCACATTAATACCATGTCATAATTATGTATTATCTATTTTAAAATAAAATATTAATTTATTCCAAAATAGTGAAACCACCATCTTCTCAAAGCTGCCACCATCAACCTTCTTCATAACCACCCAAACTCCATTTCCGGCCAGCTTCAACCAACAATACGAAACCCCATTGTTCCGACCTCCATGGATCCACCAGTAACCTCGAGGTTTACCAACGAGCAACAGTGAACCAACGCATTGTTCTTTCATTTTCTCCATTTCTAGCGAATTCTTGAGCTCCAAATCACCGAAAACCAACCACAAAGTCACCAAGGATCCATTTCTCAACCATTTCCAGCTAAAACAACCACCAAAAAATGGATCTCGCTAAAAAAAGCATAAAAATCTGTATCCGATTGCATTTTGCAGAACTGAATCGTCGGTGATACTGAGTATTCAGTTTTCGATCATCTGAAAAAGTACCTAATCGGAAAACCAGACTAAAAACCTTATTTCTGATTAGAATTTGTATGAACAATTGATTTTTTTTGTGTGGGTATAATTAAAATCGGATAAAGATTAAATTTGGATATTTGGGTATTGATAAATAATTGATTTTGCGATCTGGGTTGATTTGTTTTTGCTCTGAATCATCAGTTATGGCAAAAAGTAGTTGGACTTTGGATATATGGAGGGACTATCAGATGAATGTGTATGCAATCGGATACAGATTTAGCGAACAACCGCATAACCCAACATTTTCAGACTGATCCAGCCATGAAATGACAAAAATCCACCGGAGAAAGCTGGCACATCCACCATTTCTTTAAGAAATAAGTACACCACCACCGCTTCTTCTAGCAGCTGATTCCATTTTCTGAGCTTAAAATCTCTTTTAGGTTTTGCTTAGATCTGCTAATTTGAAGAGAAAACAGATGAATCTTGAGAAAATCCGATTATCAATGACATGCCAAGATCTCTTAAAGATGATGACAAGAGTATGAAAAGAGAAAAAAAAGGTCGGGCATGGAGATGGTTGCAATGGTGGAGTGAGCAAGAAGATGGAGATTTTTTAATTAATTTTTTAATTTTTGTATTATTTTATTCTTTTACTAATATTTTTAAAATTGATATATAACACTCACTCGCCTTAAGGAAAAGGCGAGTGAAGTCACACACTTTCGCCAACTCAACCATTTTAAAGACACATAAGCGTGGTCAACGGTCAGAGGGGTTCGATAAATTGTGTTTTATTGAGTTTAAGGGTCTAGATGACAGAGAAGTAAGTACAAGGGTTCAAAATACAAACTGAAACAAGTACAAGTGTCCATCATACTATTTCGCCTATTATTAATACTACTATTTGTCCTATTATTTTCTTTTTTATGTGGAGACAATATAAAAAATTAACAAGTAAAAAGACATCAAATAAAATCAAATTAATTCAACCAAAAGACATGTTTTAAAAAGCAAATTGATCAAGTTGTTTGGTAGAGTGTATAAAAAAAAAAATGCATTAGCCTTATAGGTTACTAGTACCTGGTTTGGTTCTCTTTTCCAACCTAGTACCGTTGATTTCTAGGTATTAGCAATGAAATGTTTTTAAAGCATGCATTAACTCAATTAAAGACCCAATTGCCCCTAATACCTTTTTTATATTTTTTTCCACATAATAGTGAAGCTTATCATTGTAAGTAATTTTTTTTAATGCATCAAATTAAATAATACATAAATATAATCTATGCATAATTTATGCAAGCATTACTAATACACTCTATTTTGCATTATATTAATACACTCTACCAAATAACCATAACTTTCTCTTCAAACCTATACTAATGAGTAATAAATTTGATAATTTAATTTTCGATATTCTATGTCCAGTCCTACTTTCTAATATATTACGTAAAAAAAACTGCTTGTACTTGGCTCACCTACCTTCAGTAACATATCTCTCCGGCTTTGATAGGTTCACAAATGTCTAATTATTTATTTAATGGTTAAGATAAAGGTTAATCAAGGAAATTTAACTGTGGTTCATATAGTTACTAGAGGTGAGGTGGATCCAATTTGTTGTTCTATAAAAAGCTTCTTTTTCATTGAGAAAAAAATACAGAGACACAAATCATGGGAAAGATGAGAATCGTAATGTTGCCATACTTAGCTTATGGCCATATCACACCTTTTCTTGAACTAGCCAAGAAACTCTCAAACAGAAGTTTCTCCATTCACATATGTTCTTCTCCCATTAATCTTAGCTTCATCAAGGCAAAAATCCCAGAAAAATACTCTTCCTCAATTCATTTAGTTGAAATTCACTTACCAAATTTACCTGAACTTCCTCCTCATCACCACACTACTAATGGCCTTCCAAATCATCTTAAACAAACTCTGTTTAAAACACTTAAAATGACCAAACCACAGATTCACCAAATCTTGAGTGATTTAAAACCTGATTTTTTTATTTATGATATCATGTTACTATGGTCAGCTGTAGTTGCATCTTCACTCAACATCCCATCATTAAGATTCTACACTGTAAACGCAGCTATTTTTAGTTATTTTTTCCATTTTTATTTCAATCCAGGAGAGGAATTCCCTTTCCCAGCTCTCTATATGAGGGATTATGAGCTAGCGAAGATGACGCATGAAGTTGCTGATGATGCGGAGGTTGAAGTTGACAGAGACAAAGTTACGGAATCAGACAAATTTGTTCTTGTTCATAGCACTAAATCAATAGATGGGAAGTACATGGATTATCTTTGCGGGACAGGGCAAGCAAAAGTTGTACCAATAGGAACAGAATCTCCTGAAGATGGTGTTGGTGATGTTGATAAGATTGATATGGAACTTCTCAAATGGCTTGAGAAGAAAACAGAGCATTCAACTGTTTACGTTTCATTTGGGAGCGAGTATTTCTTAAGCAAAGAAGAAATAGAAGAGGTAGCTAATGGATTAGAGGTTAGCGGTGTTGATTTCATATGGGTTGTTAGGTATCAAAAAGGGGAAAAAGTAGAACTTCCACAAGGTTTTAAAGAAAGAATTGGGGAGAGAGGAAGGATAATTGAAGGATGGGCTCCGCAACAAAGAATTCTAAAGCATTCAAGTATTGGTGGATTTGTAACGCATTGTGGTTGGAATTCGACATTAGAGAGCATAGAATTTGGTGTTCCAATCATAGCTATGCCTATGCTTTATGATCAGCCTTTGAATGCTAGATTGATGGTGGAAAATGGAGTAGCTGTTGAGGTACCAAGAGATGAAAAAGGGAATCTTGATAGAGTTAATATAGCTGAGAAAATTAAAAATGTGATTCGTGACGAAACAGGGGAGAATTTGAGGAAGAAGATGAGTAATCTTGGTGAGAATGTGAGATCTCAAAGAGAAGAGGAGATGGATGGAGTGGTTGAGGTTATACAACTCTTGATTGATGAGAAGAAGGGCACCTTATCCGAGAAATCATAACAATAACATATTCAGTATTATCGATCGGTAATAAAATTTTTCACTATTTTCCAATTTTATTTTAGTGGTTTTGTACTACTTCAATAAAGGTACAAATGGATTTTATTTTTGTTGTTTTGTACTACATCAATAAAGCCACTTCTCATTTGCTTCCCTTTTCCAATAACAGGCTGAATATCAAATAGGGAAGATACTTAGGTGTTTGTTTGATTTGAAAACAAAGTTTTGATAGACTTATACATTTGTATTATCTTTTCGAACAAAAAAATAATAGAGAAAATTAAACTTTTACTATTATTTATAAAATTGAGGTATTAGATAAAAGATTAAATCACAAGATAATAGAAATATTTTAATATCGCGCAAAGCCCGAACAAGATTACGAATATTAGGTATAAAGTAATGGCTATGAGCAAAATGACTCATGTTTATTTATTATGTTGCTTAATGTGATTGGTTCAAATTAAAATCCTTCTCAAATAAATAATACAAAATATTTTTTATAAAGCCACTTATGATTCATATTTTGGCCTGATACATTTGAAAATATTATTGAAAAATAAATTAATTTCATGATATCTTTTTATTGGTTTATTTTAAATCGACTCTCAATTTATTATAGTGTAACTCAATTCATAAATGAGGATCCAACTAAAATTCATTTTCACCCCAATTGATTGTACATCTAAAATAATTATTATTTTTGTTAATGTAAAATTTTCTATTAATTATCACAATGTCTTTTTTAATCTCTTATTCTTAATTAGGATGTTCGAAACTCCAAATTAAAATGAATTCACATGTTTATGTTAATCTATTTTGTATTATTGTTATGGTGGGATGACGATGGGGATAAGAGAAATGATCATTTTTATTCTTTTACTTTGAATTTGGATACACACAAAAGAAAAATGCAATACTCGTACATATTTGATTAATTAAGTCATCTTTTATTAAACTAAGTATTTTTACATGAATACTTCATTAATTTTCTCCTTTTTTTCTCTTTTGTTTGTCATAAATTGAAAAAAATAAAATTTAAAGGGAACCAACTAGAGAAAAAAAACCTGAAAGAGGTGAGAAGTGAAGGAGTTTGGTTTGGGGTTGTGGGGGTTGTGGGGGGGGGGTTGAGAGTAGATGCAAATCTTTTTTGTTTAATTCACTATGAGTTTCAAAATTAAGGACTTATTTGGCCATGTGATATCGAATCATAATATGAAATCATAAGATAAAATTAAAGTTTTATTCGGATGAGCGATATGAAATTTTTGTGTTGTATATTTTCTTTTGCAAATCTTTTTTGTTTAATTCACTATGAGTTTCAAAATTAAGGGCTTATTTGGCCATGTGATATCGAATCATAATATGAAATCATAAGATAAAATTAAAGTTTTGTTCGGATGAGCAATATGAAATTTTTGTGTTGTATATTTTCTCGTAAACATAAACTCTCATAAGTTGTGAAACTATTAAAATAGCCCCAATTGTTTATTCATTCTTACTAAATAAACAAAAATTTATAAAATTTGCATAATAAATTATTACAAAGCTATTTGTTTTACCTTAACTATTGTTTCGTTTGACTTTGATCAAACTTTAATTCAATAAAAAAAACACGAATTGTAGTGTACTAGCTTTTAATATATTCTCCAACATAGTACGAACAATCTCCTCACCAGGGGCGGACCCACGTTGGGTCCAGGGTGTTCGGGTCGGCAAAAAAATACACGGTATATATAAGGTAAATTTTTTGTATTTTTGTACATGTATATATTTTGAACCCCCTTAATAACAAATAAAATTAGATGGCTCAGTGGTAAGACCCCTGAATATTAAGCTGCATGCCCACGGTTTGAATCCCTGGGACAACATTTATTTTATTTTCCTTTATAGTTTCAGTTTAGTTTTGCTAAAAAAAAATCAATTCTGTTTTTCAAGCATTTTTAGCTTTATTTTTTATTTTAAAAACGTGATAAGAGTGTGGTTTTAAACTCAAAAAAATTCAAGAGACCCATTTCGAAAGACTTATTTACACGTTTATACTTTTATTTTTTGAACCTCCTGAACGAAAATTCGGGGTCCGCTACTGCTCCTCACGTTGAACTTGCATTTCTCGATCATACGACCAAGAAGACGAACCATCATTGTTAGTCTGAGTCATTTGTTGGTCAATATCATTTGCAACTACATTTCATGTTTATAGACCATAAAATTTTTATCATTCCTTTGATATTCTCGCAAATAATTATGTTACACTGCACAATTATGACAATTTTCACTTGTGTGTCAATATCATAATGATTCATGTCTTTTTTCACTTGTGTGCAATTACACATTTTTAGTGCATTAATTTCATACTAAAATCGAACGTATTGAAAGTAGTGATTATCAAACATACATCACCAATTTTATCCTTTTTCATATTAAATTGCTTTAAACATTTTCATATGTAGCCGAAAGAGAAGTTTTTTTTATTATGAAAAAACAAAAAAAATATTACTCCTTCCTTCCGATCTTAATTATATTCATTAAATTTAAAGTACTAATAAATTTTATGTTAGTGAATATAATAAATTTTAAAAAGTAATGATGTGATTATAAATTTTATTTATATATGAAATAAATGGTTAGTAAATATAAGTGTGAGGCTGGTTTAACAACATATAAACTTATGGATCAATTTTTGTATTTAAAAATCTCAAATCGTTATACGAAATTCTCATATCATGATTTCTGTGAATATGGAATTTCCTCTCATGATATGGGCTCATGAGATGGAATAAACATGAAATCGCGTGTTCAAACGTTGATTCCATCTCATATCGTGATATGGTATCGCATGGCCAAACGCCTACTAAGTCAATCATGTGAGCTTATTGTAATTTCAAATTATTTTAACGGAAAAGGGTCTAAAATGCCCTTAACTATGAGATTTGGTACAATATTGTCTTCCACCTGATGACTATGGTCTGTTAGACATAAGGATGTTTTTTAGCCAAAAGATTGATGTGGGTATTTGGAGGACCAAAGATGAATGGAAGGTAGTTTTTTACTAATTCAAATAGTTGAGGGATATTTTAGGCCCTTCTTTATTACTTGTATCATAAATTTTCATGTATTAGTAATGCAAAAGATCTCAACATATACCGTAAATTGACTAATGATATAATTATCCCTATGTGCCATACTTGTTATTTCAAATGGGAGGAGTAATAAAAGCATCCCTGAACTTGGTGCAAATTATTAGTTTCATCTCTGAACTATTAACAGTCTTAAAAACACTTATCTATTTGACTAATTAGACTGATATATACCTCTTATCTATCACATGACATAACAGGTGGTCTCAAACTCTCGTACGAGCATGACCTTATAATAAAAAACTGTGAAAACTTGAAAATACCTTCAAATTTAGAAGAATTTAAGGGTATATTTCACTCAGCTTACAAGATCGAAAGTATATTTATGTTCAATTAGTCACATAATGAATGTTTTCAAAATTATTAATAACACCACTTTCTATTTCTAATACTTCATACCAAACAACATGTAAGAAACAATGTCACTATAACTATTAAGTAGTACTACCAACATTACTACTTCAGAGCATTTTTACCATGTTAATAGCGATAAGGACAATTTTTAAATTCATTAATTAATGTATTAAAAAATACAAATGAAAGAGTCCAATCTCACCTACTATATTTATGATTAAATAAAGGAAAACTAATTAATGTAGGGGGAAAAAGCTCCAATGTCTTTTGTATTTATCGTAAAAATAAAATAAAATGATGAAAGCATACAAAAAAGGTAGATGAGGAAATAACGATCCTAACTCTTTTGGACGTCACCATCAACACTTATTGCTGTAATAATATCACTGAAAATCGATATTTTTATTTTAAGAAATATCATGTGTAATTCAATCTGAGGTGAAGATCGATTTTAATAGGAGAGATTAAGCTGTTACTCAGTAACATTTTCTTGCTCTTTTCAAATCTTTGTTATCTTAATTTAATTCTTTTTTCATAAGAAAAAAAATCAAATTGAATTAGATAAGACCAGACATAACGAATTAGGTCAGGTAATCAAAATAAAATATCAATTAATGCATTTTGTATAAGTTTGTCAATATATAACCTCTTTAGTATAAATAGTTATAGATTTGTACAACTTACAAGCTCAAGTTTCGATTAACGTAACTTTTTCCTTTATAAGTATCTTCTTAGCTAGCGTTTGACAGGGCCGGAGCTACATTGCATTAAGGGTTTCATTCGAATCCCCTTCAGCAGAAAATTATATTATCTATATATGGTTAAAATAAGTTTATATGTATATATAGTAGATGTCGAACCCCCTTTGGCTACCTATTACTATAGATTATGAACCTGGCGTTTGGCCATAAATTTCCAAGTATTATTTGAGTGAAAACTTGGGTGAAATTTCACCATGTGTTTGGCCATAGTATTTGGGAAATATATTACACTTTTTTTAGAAAAATATGATTTATACCCATGAGTTTTAACAACTATACCATAAGTTTGTATTACAAGTCAATTGGATCTTCGTTACAACAACAACAAATAGTGTTCATGATACTAGAGCAATGTGGTAATTTGAAGTGAGTGCAACAAACATCATTCCATACATCGTGAAGTAGACAAAGCACATGACTTTTTTTATCCTTAGCCGATTGTTCATCATTTTCATCAATAACCATATCATCATTAATATTCACTGAATATTTCATCACTACTTTGGTGTTAACGTAAAAAATTATGTAATATAACGCAAGCAACAACTATAGAGGGTGTTTTTGTAAAAGATAAAAGTTTAGGGTAAAATTTCAATTTATAAAAGATCCTAAATAATGAGATTTGGGCCAAATACTAGAAAAAACTAGTATTTGGAAATTTGAGATATTTGCCAAAAATATTTTCCAAATAATGGCAAAGTGTATGCACAAATACTATTTGCTAAGTTTTTTCCCAAATATTATTTGAAAAATCTATGGTCAAACGGGCCATTAGTATCTATTGAATCGAAAGATTTGGCTACAGTTTTGTAATATTCATTTGGAGATTAACAATTCCTTTAGTTGTTTTAAAAATTATATTTATTAATTTTAGTTTCACTAATAATTTCATGTGATAAGAATTTGTGCTAACTAGACAAAATTAAGAAAAAATATTTAGTTCATCAAAATTGTTATGATTCAAGACTATAAAATACAAATTTTATGTAACACCTCGTACTTCTAGAAAAACTAAGAAAGGGAGATAGTGATGAGACAAATTATGTTGTTCTAGTCATGCACCACTAATTAGTTATTAATGACGAATTTTCCCTTATGGGTAGACTAACAAGTGATGAGTTAAACAAAAAAAAAGTGATGAGTTTGTGTAGATTTCATGACAGAAGGTAGAGTAAGAGTTACTAGTATAGATGAGTTTAGAGTATACGTTAACCAGGAGGGAGTTTATGTCGATGTGTCATCGTGTTAGTGAAGACCAAGTAAAGTGTTGAATAAAATAGCATAGTAGTCATAAGGTGATAGATCTAACCTAGGCTTACGATTTTAAGGGAGAGCCCATGACAATAGAAGGGTTATGGAACTAATTAGGATATTATGTACAACGATAGTAGCATGGAATGTGAGGGGATTGAATAAGGTGTATAAACAAAAAGAGATGAAGGAGTTCTTAGTGATGAATAAAGTGATACTTATAGCTATTATAGAACACAAAATTAAGGAGCAAATAGCGCAGAAGGTGATAAATAAGATTGCAACAGGTTGGCTGTGGTGCGACAACTACATTCATAGTACTCGAGGTAGAATATGGATTGTATGGAATCCCAGGTTTGTCATATATACAACGTTGGCTAAACATGCCCAATTTATTCATGTGGAAGTTGTGATACCTTCTAGCAATACACAATTTAGGTTGACAGCAGTGTATGGACTGCATACAATTGAAGATAGAAGAGACCTATGGCAAGAGGTAAAAGAATAAAGCAGAGGAACGCAAGGGGACTGGATTACTATTGGAGATTTCAATGTTGGGCTATTGCCCATGTTCCAGCCAAAGGTCCATGGCCTAATTCTACTTGGAAAATGATTGGAATTATTCTTTTTATTTGGTTTTCAATTCTATTAGGAAAAGGATTGGAATTGTAATCCTATTTGTAATTGGTTTTGGCTTTGTAAGGAAAAGCACAACTCTATAAATAGAGGATGGTCTTGAGAGAATAATTCAATTGCTCATTGGTATTGTCTTTGAAAGACAATAGAACATAAGAGAGGTTTTTTGAGAGAGCTTTCAACAAGAGAAAAGAGAGAAGAAAAAGGATTTTTTTGCTGCAGTCTTTTTCTCCGACCAGCAACGTTCAGATCGTGTTTTCCGATTAACTAACCGTTGGATCAGGCTGAAATTTGGACTGAGTGTTCCTGACAGCTTTCTGGTTGATTTGAACGGTGGAGATCGGATTTCAAGATCGGAAAGATCCTGTTTTAGGTCCCGAACAGAAGTTGGGTTTGGGTGGTGTTTCTTTCTATTTATGTTTTGTTGGTGTAGCTATTGTTTGTTCTCTTTTGGCACTTATTGTGTAGCCATTAGAAGAATATTTGTAACCCTCTTATTGGAATAGTGAAGCAATTCGGATCTTGTCGATCCCGTGGTGGTTACCTTCGATTTGAAGGGTTTTTCCACGTTAAACTTGGTGTTCTTTATTGTTAGATTTTCGTTTTCATTTTTTCGTCACAACAACTGGTATCAGAGCTAAGGTTATCTATATGGAGGGGAATATGAGCAAGATGGTATGTCTAAACGGAAGAAACTACAACATATGGAAAAGCAAGATGAAAGATCTATTGTTCGTGAAGAAGATGCATCTTCCGGTTTTTTCTGCTCATAAACCCGAGAATGTGACCGATGAAAATTAGAAATTTGAGCACCAACAAGTATGTGGATATATAAGACAATGGGTTTAAGATAATGTTCGCAACCATATTGTGAATGAGACACATGCTAGAACATTGTGGGAGAAGTTGGAGACGCTTTACGCTTCAAAAACTGACAATAACAAGTTGTACTTGTTAAAGCAATTGATGACCTTTAAATACAAGGAGGGCAGTCTTATTCTTGATCATATAAATGATTTTCAGGGTATTCTTGATCAGCTATCAGGAATGGGTGTTAATTTTGATGATGAAATACAAGGACTTTGGCTTCTTAATACTCTATCGGATTCTTGGGAAACTCTTCGTGTTTCTTTAACAAATTCTGCCACTGGTGGAAAGGTGACTATGGAATATGCAAAGAGTGGTGTGTTGAATGAAGAGGTTAGAAGAAAATCTCAAGACACATCTTCACATTCAGATGTTCTATATACAGAAGATCGAGGGAGACATAAGACAAGAGATCCGAGGAGTAGAGGTGAAGGCAGAAGCAAGTCAAAATTCAAGAATCCAAATATTAAATGTTATCATTGTGGAAAGAAAGGACATATTAAAAGATTTTGCAAACAATTGAAGCAAGATCTTAAAGAAGGGAAGAAGGAAGAAAACAATGAAAATAATGTTGTTGCTGTTGTCCAAGATGACCTTCTCTTCGCTTGTGATAAAGACGTCATAAATTTTGTATCTCAAGATACAAGTTGGATAGTAGATTATGGAGCCACATCACATGTCACACCAAGAAAAGACTTCTTTTCATCTTATACTTCTGTTAACTCTGAGGTGTTAAAGATGGGTAATGCTGGTGAGGTTAAGGTGTTTGGTGTTGGCACTGTTTGTTTGAAAACCAATACTGGTTCAACGTTGGTCCTTCAGAATGTCAAGCATGCTCCAGACATTCCGATAAATTTGATCTCCGTAGGACAACTAGATGATGATGGCTATCATAATGACTTGTGCAATGGCCAATGGAAGCTCACCAAAGGCTCATTGATTTTAGCTCGAGGAAGAAAGCATTCAAATTTATACGTGACACAAGGATCGATTCTTGTTGACTCTATAAATTTGGTGGAAAGCGAGGCTTTATCAGAATTGTGGCACAAGAGGCTTAGTCATATGAGCGAGAGGGGGATCACCTATTTGGCTAAGAAGAATTTGCTTGCTGGTATGAAACAAGCAAAGGTGAAAAGATGTGTTCATTGCTTAGCACGGAAACAAAAAAGAGTTTCTTTTCACAGTCATCCTCCTTCAAGAAAGTCTGAGCTATTTGAGCTAGTACACTCAGATTTGTGTGGTCCTTTCAAAGTGAAGTCAAAAGGTGGTGCACTTTACTTTGCTACTTTCATTGATGATCATTCTCGCAAGATTTGGGTATATCCTTTAAAATCCAAAGATCAAGTTCTTGATGTGTTTAAACAATTTCAAGACTTATCTGAGAGACAAACGGGAAAGAAATTAAAATGTATTCGCACTGATAATGGTGGTGTGTATATTGGTCCCTTTGATAACTATTGCAAATCTCAAGGAATTCGTCATCAGAAGACTCCTCAATTAAATGGCTTGGCAGAGAGGATGAACAGAACTTTAGTTGAGAGAGTTAGATGTGTGCTTTCAGAGGCTAAACTTTCAAATTCTTTTTGGGCTAAAGCACTTAACACTGTTGCTTATGTTATCAATTTGTCTCCTGCTGTTGCTTTGGATGGTGATGTTCCAAACAGAGTTTGGTTTGATAAGGATGTTTCTTATGATCACTTGAAAATGTTTGGGTGTAAAGCTTGTGTGCATGTTCCAAAAGATGAGAGGTCGAAATTGGATGTTAAAACTAAGCAGTGCATCTTCATTGGTTATGGTCAAGATGAGTTTGGATATCGCTTTTATGATCCAATTGATAAGAAGCTCATTAGAAGTCGTGATGTTGCTTCTTTGAAGATCAAACTATTGAAGATATTGACAAGACTGAGAAACCAGATTCTCAGATTGATGAGAGCTTAGTTAATGTTGATCCAATTCCTATTATTGATACATCTTCTGCACATAAAGGAACCCAAGATAATGATCAGAGTGTAGAACATATAATTGTTCTTACTGATGATGTTGTGGTTGATAATCAACCAACTCATGTTGGGATGACCGCTTCGGATGCTCCAGAAACCTCTTGTAGAAGATCTACTAGAGAGAAGCGAAGCTCAACACGTTATTCTCATGATAAGTATATTCTATTGACTAACATGGGAGAACCTGAAGGTTATGATGAAGTCATGTTAGATACTCATAGAGATAAGTGGAAAGAACTCATCGTAGACAAGCATGAGTTTTGTAGAAGTATGGCAGGCATAAAGTCTGTCAAGAGTTCCTCCACTTGAAGTCCATTTGGCCCCTTGGCTGGAGGGGGAGTTTGTTGGGCTATTGCCCATGTTCCAGCCAAAGGCCCATGGCCTAATCCTACTTGGAAAAGGATTGGAATTATTCTCTTTATTTGGTTTCCAATTCTATTAGGAAAAGGATTGGAATTGTAATCCTATTTGTAGTTGGTTTTGGCTTTGTAAGGAAAAGCACAACTCTATAAATAGAGGATGGTCTTGAGAGAATAATTCAATTGCTCATTGGTATTGTCTTTGAAATACAATATAACATAAGAGAGGTTTTTTGAGAGAGCTTTCAACAAGAGAAAAGAGAGAAGAAAAAGGATTCTTTTGCTGTAGTCTTTTTCTCCGACCAGCAACGTTCAGATCGTGTTTCCCGATTAACTAACCGTTGGATCAGGCTGAAATTTGGACTGAGTGTTCCTGACATCTTGTTGGTTGATTTGAACGGTGAAGATCGGATTTGAAGGTCATAAAGATCCTGTTGTAGGTCCCGAACAGAAGCTGGGTTTGGGTGGTGTTTCTTTCTATTTATCTTTTGTTAGTGTAGCTATTGTTTGTTCTCTTTTGGCGCTTGTTGTGTAGCCATTAGAAAAATATTTGTAACCCTCTTATTGGTATAGTGAAGCAATTCGGATCTTGTCGATCCCGTGGTGGTTACCTTCAGTTTGAAGGGTTTTTCCACGTTAAACTTGGTGTTCTTTATTGTTAGATTTTCGTTTTCATTTTTTCGTCACAACATTCAACTCAGTCCTAAGTGAGAAAGATAGAATTAATGGGAATAAGGTAACTGATCAAGAAGCCAGAGACTTTAATGAATGCATCCTTGAATCCCATCTGACAGAAATTAGAACTGTAGGATGAGATTATACTTGGACAAATGGTAATGTTTACAGTAGAATAGATAAAGCGTTTGGGAATGCAGAATGGATAATGAAGTGGCCACAAGTCGAAGTGACACTACTTAAGCCTTATTTTTCAGCCTGAGTTTTAGAATTGGAGGGCAAACAACATAAGAGAAGAGACCTTTTAAATTCTTTAACCATCTGGCAAATGACCCTTCCTTTATAAAAGTGGTGAAGGAAGGGTAGAGTAAACAAGGAGAGGGTTCAAAATTGGATAGAGTAAGGCAGAAACTAGGGTTGGTCAAGAAGAAACTGAAACAATTGAATAATGTTGAGTACTCGGGGACAAAAGCTAGAATTAATTGAATAAGGAACCAGTTGCATGACATACATGACCAGATGAGAGGATATAATAATGTAACGGAGATGTTTGAGAAAGGAGAAAACTGAAGAGCGAACTGGAAAAATGGGTAATGATTGAGGAAAGTATTCTAAAACGAAGATCCAGAATACAATGGCTGAAATTGAGAGATGCAAATACAACATACTTTCATGCTAGTATGAAGAGTAGAGTTTCCATCAATATGATGGAAATTTGGAGAATAGTCAAGGAGATATGGTTCACACTGAAAAAAAGATAACGCAAGAGGCATTACAGTTCTATAAAAGTCTGTTGGGGTCTAATGCCTGTCAATTGCCTGCAATTAATCCGTGGGTGATGAAGAATGGTCATGTATTGGATAGATCACATCAACTGGGGTTGATTCAACCGATGACAAAGGAGAAAGTATGGAGAGCTTAACAGAATATTGATGATCAGAAGGCACCGAGGGGAGATGGATTCAATGCAGTGTTCTTTAAAAAAGCTTGGAGTATAATTGGAGAGGAAGTTACAGAGGCAATACTGAGTTTCTTCGATCAAGGTGTTCTGTGCCCATATATCAATTGTACATCTTTTACATTGATACCAAAGGTACATAATCCTACTTCAGTTAAACAATTTCGACATATCTCTTGTTGTGATGTAATTTACAAGATTATCTCAAAGATATCGATGGAAAGAATGCATGGAGTTATGGATCAACTAGTGGATAAGGAACAATAAGCTTTGTTCCGGGCAGCGTTATAACTGATAACATAATACTGAGTCATGAACTGATTAAAGGTTATGGAAGGAAACACATTTCTCCCAGGTGTATGATGAAAGTGGACATGCAGAAAGCTTATGATTCAATTGAATGGACTTTTTTGGAGCATGTATTGGAGTGTCTAAATTTCCCAATGCGATTCACTAAATGGATGATGCAGTGCATAAGAAAAGTTTCGTATTTTATTCTTATTAATGGCAAAACTTCAATACCGTTCCAGGCTAAGAAGGGGTTAAAACAAGGCGACCCTATATCTCCCTATTTGTTTGTCATTGCCATGGAGTATTTTACTAGGTTGTTGCGAACTCTCCAAACAAATCCTTATTTTAACTATCACCCTAAATGTGCTAAATTGAAGCTTATTCAGTTAGGGTTCGCGGATGATTTTTTGATGTTCGGTAGAGGAGATATTGGTTCTGTGACACTTCTGAATAATTGTTTTAAAGAGTTTCTATGGCCTCTGGACTCAGAGAAAATCTGGAAAAAATCTTACAGACGCAAGAGCAACAAGCAATCCTGGAGAAATTGGGGTACACGAAGGGAGAACTACCCATACGTTATCTTGGAGTACCTTTGAGCACAAAAAGGATTATAGCGGCACAATGCAAACCTCTCTTGGATAAAATAATGTGACGAATAACCTCCTAGACAACAAAGTTCCTATCATATACTGGAAGGGTGCAATTTATAAAGAGTGTTGTTTTCTCAATTCAGACATTTTGGGCACAAATTCTCCTTTTACCAAAAAAGATTACAAAGATGATTGATTCTTTATGTAGAAGTTTCTTATGGACTGGAGGGGCTGAGATATCAAAGAAAGCTCCTATTACATGTAACACAATATGTTGCCCACAGCCAGCAGGTGAACTCAACATTCTGGGCATCCTAACATGGAATAAAGCAGTTATTTTCAATCTATTATGGAATCTATGCTAAACAAAAGATAAGCTTTGGATCCAATGGATCCACACATACTATGGGAAGGGTAGAATGGTGTGGAGTATGGAGGAAAACAATGCTTCATGGATAATAAAGAATATTCTCAAAGCAAAGGAGACAATGGAAGCTGCAGGGTACGGTGAAGATGAGTTGATCCAGATGCCAAAACTTTCAATACACAAAATGTATACACAACTAAGAGGAGTATTCTCAAACGTATTTTGGAGAAGGTTAGTCTGTAACAACAAGGGGTCGCCAAAATGGATTTTTATGCTACGACTGGCTATTCACGAGAAGCTACTCACCAAAGATAAGCTTCAAAAATAGGGGGTGGTTCAAGAAGCTAAATGCTCATTGTGCAATAAAACGAATGAATCTGTAGCTCATAGGATGTTTGAATGCAGCATATCAACTGGAGTTTGGAGAAGGCTACTGGTATGGCAAGGGGTTAAGCGACAAGTATTGGATCGGAAAAGAGAAGTTTTTTGGTCTAGCACACACCAGAAGGGGAAAACACCAGATGTTGAAGTTTATAGAATGACCATAGCAAGTGATGTATATCACATTTGGCAAGAACGAAATGCAACAATGTTCAAACAGAATCAACAAAGTGAAGACGAGATTGTGAAGATTATAATTCAGGAGATACATCATAGAGGGAATATGTACAGCAAATTGAGAGGAGTGTTAGCTAGATTGAATTATTATCCTTCATAATTGAGAGCTGATGTTGAGGGGACGAAGTAGATGAGGGATGAGGTTGTTGAAGCTCAGGCCTTCGTTTTTTTTCAGTTAGTGTTGTAATGTTTACTTGGTGAATCAATAAATCTATTATTAGCCAAAAAAAAAAGAGTACAATGAATGGTAAATAGTACTTAAGTTGAGAAATAGAATGTGATAGTAATTTATAAATAGATAGACTGAGTATTAATGGTTGCCTACTTATCATGAGATCTTAGTGGGCGAGTGTTTTTTAATTTTTTCTAGTATTCATAAGTTAGTATAGTATGTGAGATCGCGTATTGATAATTGAATTTAATACTAGGCACTAACCTTAAATTTAAGATGAGTGTCGTGAAAAAAGGAGTGGTAACATGAGGGTGATGACGTTAGTTTTGAGATCTGAAGATGTTAGTTGCAATTAGTGGTGGCAAATGAACGGGGTGGGTCAAATTTAGGCAGGTTGAAAATGGGTCAACAAAAAAGGGCAATAGTTCAACCCGTCCATATTTGATATGAGTAAAAATGAATTGGGTAACAAATGGATTGTGTAAAATATGGGTAAATACCAGTTTACCCATATTTTCATGAGACAATAAAACTCTACTTAAGAATTCAACATGGAGAAAATATTTTAATTTTTTTTTAGATGAAAAATATTGAAAATGCTTCTTTTTTAGTTTTATTGTATCATAAAAGTCATTTTTTTTTATAACTTTTCAATATAAAATAAATTTATGTATTAATTAACAAAGGGGACATATTTTAATTCAAAATAAATGAATATCTGAATTTTAAGGCTAAAACATGCTTATTGCACTTTAAGCAATGTCAATACTAATACATGATTTGCTTATTTTACACTATTATTTATTATTCAATCTAAAATTAAACAAATAAAATAATTATTATAATTAATAAAAGAAATGTCCATTTAAAATATATATTTTGAGAGGGTCAAAACTCAAAAACTTCACCTTTTCAATAATAGAGAAACATAATTAGTTTTATAGAATAACATAAAAAGGAAGAGAAACTACAATATTTTTGGTGATATCATGAATTTTGAGTGAATAAAAGTTAGAAGCTTAACCCGTTTGGCTAATCCATATTTTACCCATAGTTTACCCATATTTTTATGGTTGAATATGGGTATCAACCCATATTTTACCCATCTAAAAAGTCAATTGTTACCCAACCAATTAAAATATGGGTGGGTTACAAAAATATGGGCTCATTTTGCCGGCACTAGTTGCAATGCATGTGAATGATTAAAGTGTGATGTTATTACACATAGATGAGAGAAATAAAGTATGACTAAGACCTCATTTGTTTCCATTAAGATTACGACGTCTGAATCTGAACATTCATCTGAATGTTAAAGGAAAAAGACTCAAATATGCCACCGAACTTTCAGAAAAGGCTTATTTATGCCATCAGTTAAAAATTTGGCTCATTTATGCCATTACCGTTAAAGAAAAGACTCATTCATGCCATTATTTTTTAACGGTGGTTTTGCAAAACCATTTTTGATACGTGACCAATTATAATTCGGCCACGTCATCAATTTATTTAATAAAAAAATTAATTCAATTTTTTTTCAGAATTTTGATTTTCTTTATTAAAAAAATTGATGACGTGGCTGAATTATAATTCGTCACGTGTCAAAAATAGTTTTGCAAAACCAACGTTAAAAAATAATGGCATGAATGAGCCTTTTATTTAACGGTTATAGCATAAGTAAGCCAAACTTTTAACTGATGGCATAAATAAGTCATTTCTGAAAGTTCGATGACATATTTGAGTCTTTTCCCAATATTAAATATGCATTTAGATTTTTAGATGTGTAAATCTGAATAAACATCTGAAAATTAAGATGTTGTCTCTGATCTGAACACTAGATTATTGGGACTGTTTATTTTTAATATCTGAATGTACATATGAAATTAAACGTTATATTAATAAAATATTATAAAAACGTAATTTAATAAAATAGTTTTTTATATATAGAAAATAATATTTTGAATATTCTTATCGTAACAAGGTAATATAATTCATCTATTAAGAATTTAACATTAAGTTACATCATTAATATGACTATTCTTCGCACTCAAAAATTTTGAGAATCTAATATAATTCAATGTAAAATAGTTTATATAGAGTAGTAATATAATGTTTATGAAAAAAAACTATTTTCTAATGGACATTTGTTATTGTTATCGATCAAATAATTAATATTTTCTTATTTTTCAGAATCGCTAAATATTATATCATGAAGTACTTATCAATTCAAATATATTGATTAATTTATAAAAGTAAAAGACGTTTATTAAGTTAATAAGAATAAAGAAAATAATAACGGTAAGAATGTGATTAACATTAATTAAATAAGAAAAAAACATTTATGAATTTTTGTGATGTAGTTGAATTAAGATAGAAGTCTTATTTTTGAGTCTGAATGGTGTTAAGAGTATTTTACAGATTTGATTTATTCAGATGTATTCAGGCCCATTAAGATGTTTATAAGAAAATAAAACAAACAAACTCAATGAACTGAATATGAATAATTAATTCAGTCCTAAAAAACAAATACACTGAATGAGATGAATCTGATTGATTAAGATTCAGACTCACATTAAGTGCAACCAAATGAGTCCTAAGTCATATATTAGCAAGAACATTAATGCAATATCGTATTTATCCAGACGAGGTTCCAATTAAGTTTATGATTTTTCATGTGTGTCTAGATATTATATTTAATCTATTAATATGAAATAAGCTAATGTAAGTATTATTTTTTCTTAAAATTTAGATGAAGCGACCTTATAAGCCAATGAGAAAAGGTTAAGAGAAGTATCATAGATAGAAGTCTTAAAAGGAATCTGTCACACGAGCATACTACTTCACTTAAATTTTGTGTAAGAGGTTAGTCCAATGTGAGGCAGTCAAGTCCCACTTAACTCAACTCTTTCACAGCCTAGTCTGCCTAACGTTCAAGGATGTTTTACTGTTTTTACCTTAGATTATTTTCCATACTTTACACAATGAAATCAACACATTAAAATACGGGCGAACCCAACCTTTATATTAATAATCAAAATCAATACAAAGGACTCACTCGTTGGAACAACAATTCTGTCATACTTCGACTTAACGCACTATCACAAGTTGATTGCTGCCTTTGACACTTTTTTAAAACCCTCACATTTTTTCTAAGTGTCTTGGTGAAATTCCAGACTTAGTCTTTCCTCTTTCACCTTTAGGATAACAAGTTTATCCTCCCTAAAACGTCCAACACATAAGGCTATTCATTTATAGAATATGTAGCAGTCTTGTGTTTTACATTGCATAGTGTTGTGACACATGTCTAACACTTGTCAAGCAATCAGCCCACTAAATAATATTTCAGTTGACATTCAAATTTTGAATTCAAAAAGCATTCAAAAGATACGATGAATCTGGACACAAGTAGTTACAAAAAGGTAACGATCGCATGTGCTTTGCATATGACTTGGCTGACTAGATTTTGGCCATATGCTGCATTTTTCCTCCATAATTTTGGTTCTAATACAATGTCTAAACATTGTATATTCATTGTCTCATCAAAGTCCACCCGAATTCATCCGCCCATTTTCCATGCCTGCTCACCACCGACTCTTTGCCACACTACCTTGCCTTGGCCATGTTATCTTTTTATTTACCTGTGTCATTCATTGTTTACTTGCTACATTTCATTCACGTTTGACTATGCTTTAATTTAGCTCAGGTTGATTTCCCGCACGTGACCAGATCATGTGTTTTTCGCATGCCAACTTTGCCCAAAACTAATGTCGGTCAGCGTCCAAGCTATGTCCTGGCCTGCTGCCTTGCCAACATCAATTTCATGTCATGACACTGCATTTACAGCATTATTTGATACCATTAGACCATGCTAACACTTTTCTCACACAAAACATGATTGATTTCACCCGCACTTTGGCCCTTGACAAAGTCATTCATGTCAACCCTATACCGCAACCGTGTCTATGTCGAGTTACTTGGCTAGGACCCTTATAAACTTCCCCCAACCAATGGAACTCGACGTCCTCGTCGAGGACATCCCTCATCTGATCCTATTTGAATTCCGGAGAAGAATCATATCCTGCCCATCATCTTTATCTTCAACCAACGCCGAAGAGTTTAAATTTGAAGTTCATGCCTCATTGTTCGTTTCCTTTCCAATTCGGCAGCAAGCATGACATTTACTTTCACTTGCACCGGATAGTCCCTTTTTAAATGTGGACCACTAAAAGTAAGCATCCCTCAAACTTTCCCTTGTGTTTTGGAAAATAAGACTCCCCTTGTCTAGTTTACCCAACTTCGTCTCCCTTTTCGCTAACTTGGCCCTTCTCGTTTTTCTTTCACTATTTCCCCTTGTACTTCTATTTGAAGTGCGAAAAATCTCTTGGGTCGTCACCCTCATCTAATTCAGCAACTTATCTGCTGTCACTATTGCAGAATTAAGAGTTTGGACATTTTGCCTTCTTAATTTTCTTTGTACCTATCCTTTCAATCCGCTTATAAAATAGTACAACTTGTCTTCCTCAACTATGTTGCCTATGTTCAACATCAAGGATGAAAACTCCTTGATATAATCCCTCACTGTGTTGCTTTGTTTCAATCGTCGCAGCCCGTCCCTTGTCAACCAAGACAAATTGCAATTCTTTCTTTAACATTTCCACGTTTCAATTTGTGGTAGATTCGAACCTTCCACTTCAGCAACCTTTGTTCTCCACCAAACTTTGGCATCATCACTTATGTACAGTGTTGTGACTGATGTCTTTTCACCATTCAAAACTTTTGTTGCCTTGAAGTAGTTTTTGACATCCTAAAGAAAGTTCTCCAATTCCTTGGCACTTCTCACACTATTGTAAGCCTTAGGTTTTAGAACCTTCATCCTTATGGGGTTAATGGCCCGTTACAACGCCCTGTGTAGAAGAAGAACTTCACCACGCAAGTCTTTCGTCTCTTTGCGAATTAGTTCCATCTCTTGTTGGGCAGATTCGTGTTTGGCTACATATTCTGCTCCAATAACAAATTTTTTCGTTCAAGACCTCTTTGGTCAAGGTTAATTTTGCATTCACTCTTTGAATTTGAGTGACCAGATCAATCAAGTCCTCCCTATCATTTGTCCCACCCATTAGTGCTTCCAATCGTGTCACCATCTCCCATAGTTCAGTATTTTCACCACCCATCGAATAATCTAAGCAACGCTTTGATACCAAATTGTCACACAGACAGATTACTTCACCTAAATTTCGTGCAAGAGGTTAGCTCAATGTGAGGCAGTTAAGTTCCACTTAACTCAGCCCTTTCACAGCTTAGTCTACCTAACGTCCAAGGACGTCTTACTGTTTTTTACCTTAGATTATATTTCAAACTTTCAACAATTAAATCAACACATAAACGTACGGACAAACTCAACCTCTATATTAATAATCAAAACTAATACAAAGGTACTCACTCGTTGGAACATCAATTCTGTCCAACTTCAACAGACACAATCAAAAGTCGATTGCTGCCTTTGACACCTTTTTTAAATCCTCATATTTTTTCTAAGTGTCTTGGTGAAATTTCATACTTAATCTTTCCTCTTTCACCTTTAGGATAACAAGTCTATCCTCCCTAAAACGTCCAACACACAAGGTTGTCCATTTATAGAACATGTAGCAGCCTTGTGTTTTACATTTCATAGTGTTGCCTTGCCAACATTCATTTCATGTCATGACACTGACTTTCCAGCATTATTTGGTACCATTAGACCATGCTAACACTTTGCTTAAACAACGCATGATTGATTCCACCCGCACTTTGGCCCTTGACAAAGTCATTCATGCCAACCCTTTGCGGCCACCGTGCCTATGTCGAGTTACTTGGTCAGGACCCTTACAGAATCTTAGTACCTACATATGGAGAGTTCAGTAGTGATGAGATAAGCCTTTCCCGAGTAATAGAGTAAAGCAAATGTAAATCAGTTTAGAGATGATAAAATAGATCCATTGCTTTAAACTGTCAGTTTCAAACCTAAAAGGGAGGTGATAAGATGAGAAATTCAGCCAAGTGTTGAGAATCAGATAGTAGAATGTGTTCAGGAAGAGTTAAAGTATTTTTCGAGATCACTGGTGTTGTGACACCCCCACCCGTCTACATAGATCCACTCATGTATATATTTGTTGTGTTATTACAATATATCTAACTATTTTCATATTTATCTAAAATATATGTTTTTGGATATAATGTATGAAACTGATACCAGATAACTCAAATTATACATATAAAAATACATGAAATAGTATTAAATCTATAACAGATACATGAAATTAATATTAGATCATATAAATAACCACATAAAATTTATGTTAGATCATATAAATAGATACATGAAATTAATACTAGATATTTAATTTATATGATACATATGAATGTACTTGCAAGATACTCATGTATCTAAGTGTTTAGTTAGTTAAATACATTATATGTTGATAATAGATACATCAAATTAATGAATTTATTATTTGACGTGTATTAAAATGAAACTAATCAAATTACATTACAAAAATATACATCAACATATAGATACATCAAATTAATAAAATTATTATTTTAAGTGTACTAAAATGAAACTAATCAAGTTACATTACAAACATGTTTTTATCTTTTACTAATAATATAATAAAATGAAATTAATGAAACATAGATATAATCCTTGATTTTTGCCTTAAATTAAGGAATTTAATTAATTGTCCGTGTATTTTGAAATTCTCATTAACTCCTCTAATTAAGAAAATCAGTTTCAATCAATTAATTTAAAGAAATAAAATATGTATCTTGTGGATTTGAATTCATATATCGTAAGCACGAAATATGATAGAGGAAGTACTATTTGAAACTATTGAAAATCTTAGTAATTAGAACCTAAACCAGTAGTTTTTCCTATGAATTACTCCTTTAAAGTTGTTAGTGCTTAATGTGTCTGCATAAAATACTTTTAGTAGGATTATTTGTTTATTGATACTCTCTTGAGTTGGTGCATTTTTTTATGGGATAATTATATATAATAGTAAACTAATAACCTAAAATAAATGGAGTAGATAGGGTTTGATTTAATTGTGCTTCATAGCAAACGTTTGCCAAAATTTGCCAGTCGCCTCTCTCCCAAATATCTCGCTCGCCACTCTCCCATTCTCGCTCCAATCTCTCGCTCGCTTTCTCACTTTTTATACAAACACAAGTGTATAAAATTTATTTCTATTTGTATAAAGCAGAGAAAATTGTATAAATACATATATTTTTGTTCCCCTCTCTCTCCTATTCCAGATCTCGCTCGCCACTCTCCCAAATCTCGCTCGCCACGCTCGCCTTACTCACTTATACAAACAGAAGCAAAATATATAAATTGCGTTTCTGTTTGTATAAAGCGTGAGAAAATTGTATATACACATGCAAGTACATATATTTCGTCCTATACACTTATAATTATACAATAAAAATACTCTTCTGCCCAGTTTCTTTTGCCTTTCTCTCTTTTTCGTTTTATACAAATTCAAATTGTATCTAATTTCTCTCTTTCTCGTTTTATACAATTCTATTCAATTGTATATTCCCTGCCCAAGTCTCTTTTGTCTTTCTCTCTTTCTCATTTTATACAAATTCAAATTGTATATAATCGTTCTATACACTTATAATCATACAATTCGTTTTATACACTTCGTTTTTATACAATTCTCTGCCCAAGTGTCTTTCTCTTTCTCGTTTTATACAATTCACTTCAATTGTATATGTATAGCGAATTATACAGTTTCTATGTTTGCTATGGAGCGCAATTATGCAAATTTGCTATAGCATACAAATATAAATTTTTTATTTGCTATATGTGAAAGTTGCCCTTTTTTTAATCAGCTCACTCTTGTTGTATTCATCTCAAGTTGAATTATCTGTTAACCCGTTTCGTTTTTTTTTTCTCTTTACTTCGTTTGAATGAGAAAAACTCCACTTGAGTCAATTGTGGGCTCTTTTTTCCCCTTGCATTTAGAAGGGGGCTTTGAAGGCCCCATTATTTTCCTCTCTCGAGTCATACTTAAATTTGAGACCCAATGGACTAATATGTGAAGCAAAGGAAGCTGATGAACAGGTAGAAGGTAGCAAATACAGGCACGAAATTCAAAATAGGTTGTATACATGTAGTATATAACTATCTATACTGATATACTGGTCTAAATAAGGAAATACGGGTATTTAGAAGCTGAGTTACACTGTATATACTTGATATACAGTCTGATGTACAGGAAAAGGTCTAAATATACCTATGTACTGTGGTATACAATGAATGTATACACAGACTTTCAAAGGCAAACTGAGTCCAAGCCCAAAAAGTAATTCCAGCAGGTCCAGGCGAAAAATGGGTCAAAAGCCCAAAAATATGTTCAGCAGCTTGTTGTGATTTAAGGGAAAATTAGCAAATTAGTCATAATTCCTAACTTAATTAGTAAAAATATCTATACTTTAAAATAATTATTGAAAATGTCAAAATGTCAATATTTTAGAAAGTGATTTCTATTCAAATTTTATTTTTCAAAACAGTCCAACTTTGAATCAAATTCTACATCCATTATCTATTTACACTTCTTTATATGCTTTAACACCATTAAATTTATTTTTCTCTTTCACTTTTCATTTTTTTTTCTTTTCATCAACTTTTTCTGTTTTCACCATCCCATCATTCACTTTTTTTTTTCTTTCATCAAAATTTCACCATTATTCTCTCTTATTGTTGAAGAAGAACTAATTATTCAAGTTCGTAACAATTTGTTCAGATCTATCAATTAATCAAAACCTCTCAATTAATAAAGGTATTTTTGAATTCATCATTTATTTTGTGAGATTTTGTTTTCAAATCACACATTACGTTGAATTTTTGGATTGTATGTATTGAGGATTTTCTGTCATTTTTTTTAAAATTTTTATATGAATTTGCTAACATGCTCATCAAATATTTATGTATTTCAGATTTTTAGTATTTAAAATAATTTTTGTCGATTTTTTTTATGATTTATTTTTATATTTCAAATTTAGTAGAATCTACATTAGCATTTTGAATGTTCTGTAGTTTGTAGTCAAATTTGTTTTTACAAAGTGATAATATAAATACAAACTTGTATTTTGATTATTTAAAATTGTGAATGAATACGAAATTAAAGATAAACTAGTTGGTATATACATATAATGAGCAAGTTAAAATACAAAACTATTTGACTGATGCAATTAGGATGAATACACATATAATGAATACATAAATAACTTGTATTTTAGCTATTTATAGTTGAGAATGAATACGAAATCAAAATATAAATACAAAAATTTATGGTATACATTAGGACGAATACAAAATCAAATCTAAATACAAACTTTATGGTATACATTAAGACGAATACAAAATCAAATATAAATACAAACTATTTGGTATACAAAGTGATATTGGAAATAAGCAAATTAAAATACATATGTTAGATGGATTAATACGTATATCATGAATACATGAATATTATATTTTGAATACTGAAAATTTTCTTAAAAGGAGATACATAAACTTCATAACCTTAACATAATAGCCAAATAACTTTATACAATTTCAGACATTTTAAAAGATAAATTATAATTTCATAACGTCAAAATGATGTCTTAGTAGAATAAACTGCTTCAAATATGATCATGTATGGTAAATAAACGTGTTTAGAAACAAAACAAAAATTAAGAAAATTGAATATTGAATTTTTAGAACAATGGTGATAGGCGTGTTTTTTGGAACATGGTGAAAGAAGAAGAAAGAGATGGAAGTTGTATTTGAATAAATTGTCAATTAGTTCTTTATTTTTAAATTTTTGTAACTGATAAGACTTTTAAGCAATTGTTTCTTTTTAATATTTTTATCTTCCCTTAATTTCTCCTTTATGTTTTTAACAATTATTTCATTTTTGACATTTTTACTAAATATTGAAAGTATTGACAATGAATCCTATTAAATGTTAAAATATTGACATTTTAAAAAAAAATCCGTGATTTAAATGGGTCAAAGCCCATTATTTGGCAAATTTTTAGGCTTAGGACAGGTTGGGTCCAAAGCCCAAATTTGTTTGTATTCTCTCATCCTTGTTTGTTTATTGTATCAACTAACCTTTATTTTAATTTGATTTCCTTGAATTTAATTAAATTCCTAAGAGATGGTTTTTTTCCTTTTTATTTTGATTGAAATATTTGATTTTATTTGTTTGATTATTTACTTATTTATAAATAATTATCTCCTTAGAAAAATTATTTCAAATTTGTTCTTTCAAATAATTTTGAAATAGCTTTTATTTACTTATAACTTAATATATTTCAAATTTAGTCAAATCTTAGTCAAGTCGCAGGTCAAATACGTGTTAAAAAACATTTTTGTAATGTAAATTTATACCTCAAAGCCCCTTATTTCAATTGATTATATTTTGTTTTTTTTTTGAAAAATTTAAAGTTATCTTGATTTTTCTTAAAAAATAAGTGAGGACTCTTATGTATAAAAAGTTTTAAAAAATTAAGTTGAATTGATTTTTTTTATAAAATACATCTCTTATGTTTCTTTTTTAGACATTGAAAACATACAATGTAATATTAAATTATGAATTTGAATCAAAGAGTGCAGTTACAAGATTTTAATAGAATATCTTGTAGCTTATTGTGAAACGATAATTCACTAATTTCGAATCAATATCATAATTGAAAGTCTTAAATAATAAATTTGCAGTCCTTATTATGCTTAATTTAAGTAATCAATTTTTAATAAATGAAAAATGTGTGAAAATTAAGAAGAGGTATATTTTAATTACTGGTGTTCTAAAAAAATACAAAAGGATTTTTGTCTATCGAAAGAAAGTTTAATGTTCTAAAAAAATACAAAAACTTTTCAGTCATACTTCACCTTGAAGATAGAAACTTTTATGTTTTAATGGAGGAATATTTACTCAATTTTTTTCAATTTTTTTCAATTGGAAACCATGTATAAAAAAGGATTGGTTTTCCTTTAGAAAAGATACATCTTTTCAGAGAACAAAATATTCACTTGACCATATAAGTAGGTTGGAGTCCTGGATCAATTTGTGCAAAAGCTTCAACAAATTAGTGTTCTTCTATGAATGTTCAGATTATGTCGTTTAGTTGTAATATAAATCATGATTTTAAATACTGCTTCCAATGTGCATATGCTAACAAATATGATCATTCATTACCAACTTCTTATATTGTGACATTTGATTATGAAACCTTTTTCTTTTTTTTTAGTCATGAAAAGTATGTTTAAAGGTAAAATTTTGAAATTTAATTTGATTTTTTTAAAAAAATAGAATAATTAAAAATATTTTTCTTTTTATTTTAAATTACTTATTAAAAGTAAAAGAATAACTCCAATTTGTTATAAACTCATTGTGTTATATGGATTATTCATTAGATTTATCCAACAATTAATTGGATTCATGTACATAGGTGCTTCCAAGGTGATAAGGTCATTTAGGATAACTATGTATCTACTAGCTGGATGACTTTTGGGAGTGATATCTCAACACTATAAATAGAGATATCACTCACTATTTGAAGGACACACTTGAATGAAAAGAAAAGTTCTCTCTTCTATCTACATTTCTTGCCTTCTTCTCTTTACATTTATATTGTACTGAGCTTAGATTTTATAACACGTTATCAGTACGAATATGTTCTAAAAGTTGTAGCACTTCGCAAAAGTGTTGTAGTTGAAACACTTGTGAGCAAGAACATGTTCTATTTATTTTTTCTTGTTACACATTTATATTTTCAAAAGTTCCTTTTATATTAATAATTTATTTTAGTATATATGTGATACATGAAAAGGTAGAACATATTGGTTTGTTTTACTTTAACAATTTTATACATTGATTTATGATTATACTAACAGTTCTTCGTTTCAGAAAAGAATTGAAGGATAGAGAAGTAAATTTTCATGTTGATTTTCTAAGTGTTAATTATGAATAACTTATTAATATTTATAATTGCTAGAGGTGAGAAAACTCTCAATCTTATTTGACTAAATTTGCTTCTACAATTCTTGATTTCTTTTAAAGGCTCATGGTTGAGTTCTATTGGTATTGACTTATATAACATTGATTGAAGGGTAAGATGATGGATTCAACTCCTATCTCACCAAAAAAACAAGACATCAGGTTAAAGTTTGGATGCACATAATGAAAAATATTTGAGGATAAGATGATAGATTCAAGTTCTATCACACCAAGAGGGTAAGGCATTAATTTGAGTTTTGATGCACCATGATGATAAGGTATTGGGTCCAATCTCATAAATTTATGACCTAAGATGACTTTATATGGATAAGACGTTGGATTTAAGTTTTAATGCACCATAATTATGATAATGATGACTAAGACAAAAATAATATATTTTGATGAAAAGTCTTGAATTTATCATATTGAATTTGCTCCTTTCCTTGAAAAGAATGTGGTAGCAACATATGATAACTTTGAAATCCGCATGTTGACTTGCTTCATTCTATCGTATGAATATGGTAGCAGTAAATAATTAGTCTGAAAGATGACAAATGATAAACGATATGAAAAAGAACGTGAAGGAACGGAATTATAATAGTCATCATTGTGGTGACTATAAAAGGAAAAACACTTTGGGCTCTCCAAATAGTCCTTCAAAATGTGAAAATAATTTTTTATCATCAAAATGGTATGAAAAATCATTGAACTTGTGAATGTTGTCGATCTAATTGTTCGACAAGTTTATAAATCTTCCATCAAAACACAAGAAGATAATGTGATGATACACTTGATCTTTCAAAGTGATGTTGAGGTGTGTCATAGAAATATGATGAATGTTAAAGTCATGACAATGTGCTTATAATTCAAATTTATGAAGTACATATAAATGATTAGTCCATTCCTTGAAGAGAATGTGACATGTGATGAGTATAGTGAATGTTCGACCATTCTATATGAGAATTGTCAAGATATGATAAAATCATTATGGGTTTGATATATGTCACGACTCACCTCTATGGGAGGTTTGAGGAAAAAAAATTATATATGTCACAACTCATCTCTACGAGAAGTTTGAGAGGAATAAATAAATTTTTATTTGGCAGAAATGGTCAATAGTCGTGTACGTTTATACGTCATAAATATTATGATATGTTTATTTGCGAACTGCCAAAAGGACAAAAGAAATAAGAACTCCTGCCTATAAAGGTTGTGTCATGACCAAAATAATATTATTATGTGGCAATATAAATTTGTCATTGGTTGTATACCTATGGTACAACAAAGTAAAGCAAGAAACAAGTCTTGCTCGTAATAATTTTGACCATGATAATAATAATATAATTTCTCCTTGAGGAGATATTCACCATATAGATGGTGTCATGGAATATGTGACAATACACAAAATTAATTGCAAGCTCTAACGAGTTGTATTATTACCAGAGGAATAATATTGGGGTTGTAGTAAGTCTCAAAAGAAACTTTTAAGTTTCAGATGAATTGAAAAGAAATATTGAGGCTATAAATTAGGAAAAGATTTATTATCTTCATATTACTACAATTGAAGGGGGTTATTATGTAAAAGATTACCCATTTTTTCCTCTTGTTTGTTGCACACAAACGTGGGCATGCTGATGGAATCACATGCAAAAGTAAATTATAAGTGTACCAAATAAATATTAGTTGGCATGCCCGGTTGACTATTCTAATTTAAATGTGATACAAATGTAATTGAGAATTCAGGCGGCTTATATGATGAAGAAATAAAAGATTCTTCAAGAATTCTTGTGTTGTTTGTTCTCTTGATAAAATTATCATTGTACCAGCTAAGGTTGGGATTGTATTCCCTGAAATTATTTGAAACATATAAAAAGGTGAATATGAGCTCATTCACCTGTCATGTGGATCATTTGTAACTATATGATAGATGCATATATGTTGTGGTCACATGTGCTTTGTTGTCAACTTACATATTAATGTTTGTAAGGTTGTTTCCTCGATTGTTAAATTAAGAGCACAGTTTCAACTATGAAATTATACTGATAATGTTGTTTGATTTAGCATAAATTATATGCCTCCAATTATAGCTAAATCATGGGTGTAAGAGCAAAACTCCCGAATAAGATTTGGTATGAGATAAATTTATTTAACATGTAGCAACACATGTATGCATCAAGCCAACAAGGTTTTCCTCATCATAATTGGTTCAGGGTGAGGAACTAAATAATTTTCATCTGAAAATTTGAATGTTCGGTTATGATTTTAATTGCTTCACCACGCACAAAGATGAATTTCCAAATAAGGTTGGGATGAATGTTAGATTTTCTAACATTAGGGGGAGAGATATGATTGATAGCTGAAAATTATTTATGAGGTAATTATGAATTATTTAGATCCTCGTTAAAGAAAACATGAACTTGAAGTTCAAGGGATAATTCTTTTGCATAATGTTGCAAATCTATTGTCAAATGAATTAACTGGCCCTATGATGTAATTCAGCTGCAAATGCTACAATGTGAAGTCCTTGAAGGACAGAGTCTATGATACGTCGAAAGCGTAATAGACCAATTTGTTTCAAATATAAAATTTTTTGAAGAGGGAGAAGAGCAAATGATCAATATGGTCATGATAATGAGGAAAGTGTTATAAGAGAGCAACACGACATAACACTTCATAAAACCTTGAAAAAGATTCAGGTACCTGAAAAATAATGAAAAATGAAGAGATCTCGATAAGTTATGTCATGTTGGAATCGATATCAAATAACCATCGATGGTATCTTGGATATGACGTGGTGTTCAATGATATAAACTGTGACGAGGATCTTGAATTCAAATCTGTCATATAGTGTGGACAGATAAATGATTGGCCAAGTAAAATGCATAATTCAAGTATATTTTGTTTCACTCAGAAAAGTGATGTTTTGGACTGATAGTCCATAAATCAAGGTATAGTGCCAGTGGGGTACAAATAAATTATTATGCGATAGTATAGCTGTAAGATAGAAAGTACGGCTTGTGCCTTGGGGCATAAAGATTTGTCGTAAAAATCTTGACATTATTGGAGATGTTTTCTCCTATGGTGGATGCAATGAGGTTTGTTTTGATTTGACAACATATGAAATACTTGAATGCATATAATGAATAATTGTCATGTCTAGCTAGATAATGAAGGTTATATGAAAATCCTTGAAGCAATAGATATGTTTGAAGCATATAAAAGTTTGAAGGAAAAATTTTCAATTAAGCTTCAATAATCCTTATATGGATTGAAATAATCAAGGAAGAAAAGGGTAAAAAAAAATGACTCTAATTGTCCTTGAATTTTTATGAAAAGGTCAGGATCTGAATTTGTTATAAATTGTGTATGTTGATGAATTGAACATTACTAACACCCTTAAGGAGCTTTTAAAAGCTATTGAGTATTTGGAAGGGGATTTAAAATGAAAACATTCTGGAAAGACAAATTTTTTGTCTTAACCTAAAATTGAGAATTTGACGAATAAATATTTGTCCATCAATCAACATACATAGAAAAATTTTGATGCGATTTTTATATGGATAAATCACATCCATTGAGTACCCTAATGATTATGAGATCGCTTGACATAAATGATGATTCAGTTTGATCTCAAAATAAGTATGAAGAGCTTCTTGGTGATGAAACTCTATATCTTAGTGCAATAAGGGCACTAGTGCATCTTGCTACAATACTCGACCAGACATTTGTTTTGCAGTAAATTTGCTGGCAAGATTCAGTTCCTTCCCAACAAAAGGACATTGAAATGGTGTTGAGCACATACTTGAATATCCTCGAAGGACCATAGTTATGGGTTTATTCTATTCCGAGGAATCCAAGGCAGAATTGATTGGTTACGCATATGCAAAATATTTATATGATTCGCATAAAGCTCGATCTCAAGAACGCTATTTGTTTGCATGTGGAGACACAATAATATTCTTGGCTATCAATAAAGCAAATGTAGGTGATCTCTTCTTCAAACCATGCAGAAATAAAAGTCTTCCATGTAGCAAGTCGAGAGTGTGTCTGGTTGAAATCAATGACACACCATATTCTTATTTGAAAAACAATTTACCAACCACAAGGTACATAGATAATCAACTGCAAATGAAACTGTCCACAAGATGATTATTGTTGTGAACAAGTTTAATGTGTAATTTACTTGCAACAACGAAGTCATGACGAATAAAATGATATTCAATAATGTATTCGGCTAAGCTCAAAGTCTCGTCATATTCATCAAATCAGAAAATGATATATCAGGATGTGTTCAACGATGCAACATCTTCGTGAATGTGATTTGATCACAAAGACATTGTCAATATCAATATTTGAAAAAAATGATGTACAAGATTGGAGACATCATCGCAAGAAATAAAGTGATGTTTTAATCAGGGAAAGTATTATATGCGTTGCACTCTTTTTTCATTGACCGAGGTTTTGTCCCACTCGGTTTTCCTGGCAAGGTTTTTAATGAGGCAACAAATAGTGTGTATCAAAAGATATGTGTACTTTTTTTCCTTCACTAGAATTTTTTCCCACAGGATTTTTCCTAGTAATGTTTTAACGAGACACATTATATATGGATATCCAAGGGGGAGTGTATAAATCCATTGTATTATGTGGATTATCCATTAGATTTATCCAACAATTAATTGAATTCATGTATAGGTACTTCCAAGGTGATAAGGTCATTTAGGATAACTATGTATCTACTAGTTGAATGACTTTTGAGAGTGATATCTCAACACTATAAATAAAGATATCACTCACCATTTGAAATACATACTTGAATAAGAAGAAAAGTTCTCTCTTCTATCTACATTATATGCCTTCTTCTCTTTCATTTATATTGTACTGAGCTTAGATTTTGTAACACAATTATACTTATGGCCAGTCATAACTTTAATTTTTAAATGTATTATTTTTTCACTTTAAAAATAAAACTATAATTTTCAAATTTCACAATAAGATAAAAATGTGATCAAACATTTACTTAATTAAGACGATATATCAAATCATAGATGGTTTGACACAAAGATTTATTCAAAATATTTTAATTATTATCCAAAATTACGTTGTATATAGCCAAAAAAATAAACTTATACTACTTAATTAGACATCATAGCTATAATTTACAATAATTATCACTCGTGACTAATATTAACTGCTAATTACATGAGTTGAATTTAAGTTTGTATAATAAGTCACGTTTAATTTGTATAAATTATCATGTTTGTATAATTTCAACTAACAATTCTTTATTTGATTTGTATTTTGTATACAATAATTTGTATTTGTATATGACCGTAATTTTCTTTGATTTTTCTGTTTTATTTAAGATACATTCAAATTTTTTTTTAAGGTCCGTATAAACATGTAGATAATTTTTTTTTAAAGTTTTTTAAAAAAAAGTAGTTAGTAGCCGGGTTTGTGCAAGTAAAAGTCAGAGTCAGATATAAGAAAGAAGCTTCCATAGCTAAGCCCACACACGCTTCCGTTTCCCTTTGGCTGTTGGTTTACCCAAACATTCAATCTCTTCAAACAAATATATAACGTTTACTCTTCTTATATTTCAACCAACTACTTTTTGTTTTTCTCAAAACCCTTTTTCGCTATCTTCCATTTACAGGTATCCTCTCTTTTTCTTTTCTTGATTTTGGATCTTTTAATCTTCTTTTCTTGAATTTTTATATGGGTATTTTGACTAAAGTAATGGGGGTCTTTTATTTTGCGTATATATGCTGACAATTATTTGATTCGAACCTTACAAACTTTTAAAGATTCTTTTTTTAAGGGTTTATATGGTTGGATGATGTTTATTGATATGAATTTTTCTGTTTGTTAGAAGTTGTTTGATATAATATGAATGAATACTATGGGAATTCAAGAGCAAGTTCCAGTTCTGCATCTAGTTTGAATAGCAATTCACAGCAGGGTACTGAGGACGATCATGCCATTGCTACTATTTTAGCTGAAGAAGAGGAAAATGCTAGAAAGTATGGTGGCAAACTTGGGAAGAGACTTTCTCATTTGGATTCGATACCGGTATGATTATGTTTTTGTTTTAGTACTAGAAAGCAATTAATTTGTTTTCTGAATTGATGATCATGGACTCACTATCTTGCCATATAGAGGTTTATGTAGAGATTTGTTTGTAATTTCCGAAGACGAATCTAAGATTTTTAAGGTAAATATTTATTAAGTGGAAATTGATCCCTAAATCCGACCAAGTGTACCATTTAGGCAGATAATATTATATCAATTTTAGAAAATACATACATAAAATACTTAGTTTTATGGATAGACCAGGGGTTCACCTGCCCCATATTTTAGCTATACATTCATCCCTGATAACTTCTAGTGTCTGCTATGATCTATAAAAGATATTAAATCCAGGAAATTTTTGACTTTTTTATGAACAAGCATATAAATTTACATTTGTTTCTTATTTTCTGCAATGTGTGTCCTTAGTTTGCATTGCAGTATAATACTTTATGAGCTTTATCCCATGGAAACCTGCGCTGTACTGTCTCTGCATTCTATTTACAGTCTTACTTTCCTGGCAGCACACTCCACGGGTAATTGGGGAGATACCTGACCCAAATGATGCCACGCTAGACCACGGAAGACTCTCCAGCAGGTTATTTATCACTATACTGATCATGCCACAATTGTTCAGCTTGAGGCCTTTGGTTGACTTACTTTTGTGAATCCAACGTATATCAGTTTTGATCCTTGATCCTAAGATATAAATTGTTCAGCTTGAGGCCTTTGGTTGACTTACTTTTTGGTTGACTTACTTTTGTGAATCTAACAATAATTGTCTTGTGATCAAATTCTTCTTATTTTATTTCTATTGTAAAACCGTGTTCTTTGTAACAAAGATAGCTGCAACTATCTTTCATGGTAGATAAGGGAGTTGGTTCACATTACAATTCCATCCACTCATCTGTAAGGTCTTTCTGGAAAGATGAATAAAATAGGCAGTTGTAGCTATATAAAAAAAAAACTGTAAAACCAAAGCTAGGATGGAGCCTTTTTTGTGCTTTCCTATCAAAAGAAAAATAGAAATTAGAAATATACTATAAGAAAACTAGTCACTAAATGCTTAAAACTGTATCTTTCTATCAAAATCACGCTGAATTAGTTTCTGAATTTGATTGACATGATTTTTTACGTCATATATTTCACGGAATTATACTATTTCAATTATTTGTCCAGATTATTACTTTTTGTGCTCATAAGTTCTTCACTTTACAGATATGTGAGTCTCTTTGTGTAACATATATACATATATACACACACTCTGTCCCTTCATTAGAACCTTTAAACATAGCTGAACCCACACTTTACTTGCACTATGCACTTAAAAGGTGACAACTTGTTGATGTTTTTCTACAGTTTTCCCTTTTGACAACTCTGATCCTATGTTTATCTTTGATTCAGGTTGGCGACATATGGTCTCTTTGAAATGCAAATAGAAGGGGATGGGAATTGCCAGGTTGGTCTCTTTTGACTGGTCGACAAACTTCCGTGGCACTTCAGACCCACATGCTACTTATTAATTCACAGGCAATTTGAACCTGGTTTGTGACTGTCTTATTTGGCTTATTGTAGTTTCGAGCCCTTTCAGATCAGTTGTATCATAATCCAGAGTATCACAAGCATGTAAGGAAGGAGGTCGTTAAACAGGTATAGTTGCATGTTTTTAATATTTTCTTCTCATAATTGGAAACAGGATATGTGAAGAGTTGAAAATTACATAATGCTTATGTTTGAGGATTGTGTGCATCTAAGATTGCCACATACTGTACCTGGTAACTATTAAATCCAAACAACTATCGATTGGATAATTTGCCCGAGGACTTACAGACTGTTAACTAAAGTAGGCCAAGAAAAAGGATTGACCTTTTTATTTTTTTGGGAGAAGAGTAGGCTAAGAACAACTATTGTAATATCATAAGTTCAGAGTGTGACATTTCTGGTCAAACTTTCATTTTGCTCCTCCTGGGTGACTTGTGCATAATAACAAAGAAATATTTTCTCGGTTTTTATCTGAGACTCATCAGCTCAATTGCTTGACCTAATTTCTGGATCTAGTAAACATTAATACTATCCTCTACTTGCTTGAGTTTGACGCTATCTCTTTATCTAGTTTTTGTCCTACATGTTTCCTTATCCTAGTTGGCAATTCATTTCAGCTAAAGCAGTTTAGAAAGTTATATGAAGGTTATGTACCCATGAAATACAAAAGGTACTTGAAGAAGATGAAGAGGTAAGCTGTGTGGTCAATTTTCTGTGCTTATAGCGAGAAATCTCAATATTTAACCAACATATTCTCATTCTAACCAGGTCGGGAGAATGGGGAGATCATGTCACTCTACAAGCAGCTGCTGATAGAGTAAGTTGCAAGTTTCTCTTTTGTGTCTTAACAAGCATTGGAGGCATATATGTGGTATCCTTATGAGTATTTAATGCAGCATTTGAACTAAGATTCAATGGCACTGTTGAGGTAGCACAGAAGAAAAATGAGGATGTACTTATGCAGTATTATGACACATTGTGATTTGGAACATTGCATACAAGATAAAGCCAACAAATTCTACTGTCAGTAAAGATGTATTGCTTGGAGCCCTGGACAGAAAAATTGATGCATTGCAAACTTGAGCTTGTTAAATAAGAAAAAGCAATGAAGTAACCTTGTTAGTAGCATCCTATCATTGCATAATATACATAGTGGAAAAGTTGAAAGATTTTAGGAAGTGAAATTTTCAGTTGATGTTGGTATATAATATGGTAGCATCAAAAGTTATGAGTGTAGAGCAATTCTGAAAGCTTCACCATGGTTGAGCTGTTAGCCTTTTACTATTTGGCTTTCATGAAAGTTCTTTTTGTTGAGAGAAAAAACTAGTGAATTAAGAAGGTCCTACTTAGAACTCTTGGACTATGAGTTGTGGAGTTTTATTCTTGACCGAAACTGTCACAGCAAATAACCTGATCATCTTAACATGAACGTTTCTAGTAGTACCTCTCACTTCCTTGCAAACCGGGCATCATCTCATTTGCTTAACCGATCTAGATTTTATGTGGTATACCTGTGTTGCATGTATGTTACTGAAAAGTAACTGTAGGTTTTAGAGCAGAAGTAGGAAAGAGTTAAACTTGGCCTGTCACATCTTGTCAATTTACATTAGATTTTAGAAGGCATACAATTGTTTAAGACATCAAATAGGTCTTTGAAAGATAATCTGTATCACAAAGTGAATTTGGATTGGAATCCCCTTGTGTTTTATTTCTGTTTTATCAACTTCAAGAAGTAAAGCCATATTTGTCCCAAAAGGCAACAGCAGTTTTATGGAAATCAGAAAATGAGTACAAAACCAACAATTCTGGCTCATTTATCGTGTTATTCTGTCACTGAAACTAAAGAAGACGAGATTTAGTACTTGTTAATATTTAGCGACAAATATAAAGAAGAGAAACGGTTTAAAGAAACAATATCTTCTGCCTCTTTTTCTTACTGGTGAAGGGGAAGAAATCAAATAAATTAGTTCCACTGTTTACTGATTGAAGTTCAATATAGCATCAGACATGAAAGCAACTTGAAAGCATGAAAGCAAGTTAATAAGCCTCTCATCCATACGTTTTTATCGGCATTTTTTTTTCGTGTTGTTAGGTGATTGATGTTGCTGTCTTCTAATTCTATGTAATTTCTTGGATTTTATTTGCAGTTTGGGGTAAAAATATGTTTGGTCACCTCTTTCCGGGACAATGGCTACATTGATATCCTTCCCAAGGACATACAACCTTCTAGGGGTATGTACATCCTTTCTGTTACCTAATGATCATGGTCCAATCAATACTTGTGACAATTATTTCATTTATGATTATTAATTCTTAAATTTACTGCATAAATGTTAAAACTCAAAAATACAAAAAAGAGACCTGAAAATTACTAAACAATACTAAGATCATGAGTTGTGATATCAAATCCAGAATTTAAATAAAATAGTACTTGCTGTTTTTGCTTGGGACAAGTATCATCCCAAAGTGAAATGTTGACTTACTGTTAAGTACTAAATTAGATCACCTTCCAGAAGTCGAGAATCACATGAGACACAATTTGATAATGCCAGACACTGGTTAAGTTTTATTTGTTACGAACTGTAAACTTGATCCTATGCGGAAAAAAGTAACATCAGTGGGTCGCTCCTGTTTTATTGTTCTCGTTTTGATGATATGCTGAATTATTTCCCCAAGATATTGAATCATTTTTTTATTAAGTCCTACTGACTCTATTTATATAGACAAACACATAGATTTCACGGTTATTTTAGGAAAGACTAGCTGCCCGTTTGGATTGACTTATTTTAGGTGCAAAATAGTTTTTAAGCAGTTTTGAAGTGTCTGGGTAAAGTTAACAAGTGCTTATAAGCACTTATTTTTTTAAAGCCAAAATAACAAAAATATGCCAAAAGTCATAAGTTAGAAATCCTAACTTATGGCTTTTGGCTTATAAGTCATAAGCCAAAAGCCAATCCAAACAGGCCCTAAGTTTAACCTGATAAGATTAACCTTGTCTGACGCACAATGGTGTGGCCTAGTGGTTCAAAGATATTGAAGACAAAAACACTAGGTGAGTTTTTATTTTTTATTTTTGAAATTAGTAAAGGTGATTTTTTCTCATCTATCCAAGTCTTGGTGGATAAAGTTACTTATATCTATGCTAGTGGGAGGTAGCAGGTACCCCAAGAAACTAGTCGAGGTGCGTACAACTAACCTGGATACCACGGTCATCAAAAAAGTAACCCTGTCTTGAGAAGTAAATAAATTCCAATTCACTAGTTAGTGGATGTATCGTGTTGGCTGATGAACATTGTTGTCTTAATAGGCCGTCAACATGTTTAATCTCTTCAAGGTACAAAACTTTTGACTTGTTGTTCTCGATTTTCAGAACTGTGGCTGAGTTTCTGGAGTGAAGTTCACTACAATTCGTTATACGAAATTGGAGGTACTTGCATTATTGTTTTTGATGTTGCGCAGTAGTTGACAATTTTGGGTCAGCTATACTGACAACACATTTGTTTTTTTTCTTTCAGAAGCTCCAGTTAGAGTTCCCAGAAAGAAGCATTGGCTTTTCTTCTAAGCCCATTCACCAGCAAAAATACTGCATACTGTAAATTGATAACTCTACAGAGCATGGCATGCACATAACAAAATCCTATGTATAATATTGTTTACTCCTCAGTTTGTAGAAGGAAAACATTTATGATTTAATTGTACCCGATTTCGAAATAAATTAAAAAAATATTCTTTTGGATCTTCCGGGGTACGATTCAAGGCATGCTCGATCTGAGGGCCGCTAAACTCTAAATGCCACATCACCTTTTAATACGTTGGGACGTCAAAATCGGATTTCGACCCCCATACAATAATAGATGTAGAAATATTTTGTATATACTTGACGAGCAGAGCTTTGGAAATCATAGTATACGTGTTTTATTACAAGTGTATGTCATTTGTGTCATGTCCTATCCAATTACCTCTTTCAAATATTTCTTCGATCTACATCTAATTTTCCTCATTTCCACTTTATACAATGTCTCGCATCTCCTTATTATCATACATATATCTCTCATGTTTTATAATTTGCAAATCTTCTATGTTTTTTTAAAATTATTTTTGATATGATAATGTGGAAAATATCATAACTAATGTAACATTTGTATAGTTTACAGAACTATAGCTACTTTTTTAATTCAATTCATAGTCTCTTTTAATTTTATTATCTTTTCTATCAACTAGGTAAATATAAAATAATGACAAAAGCTAAGAAGGGTTTAACTTCAGAGTTTAGAAGTATAAAATTATCTTGCTATTAGAAATAACCAAATCAAATGTGGTAAGTTCTTTTTCTTTTTTAGTTCTATCATCTTTGAGCTATATGTTCGAGCTAATGGGATATAATTTTAAAATTAAATTTGAAATAAAATATTTTTTTATAAATACACTAATATATGTGTTAATTACTCAATGCATTGATAGTTTCAATAATTAATACTCCCTTCGTTTAAAAAAGAATGACCTAGTTTGACTTGGAACGGAGTTTAAAAAAAGAAAGAAGACTTTTTAATCTTTTGGTTATAAATTAAAGTTATGTCAAATGTACCAAAATGACCTTTAATCTTGTGGTCTTAAACATGCCACGTGGAAAGTTAAAGTTAAAGTGTTGCCAAAAAAGAAAAGGGGACATTCTTTTTTAAACAGACTAAAAAGGAAATAGGAACATTCTTTTTTAAACAGAGGGAGAGGGAGTATTAATTTTTACATTATAGTGTATCTTGCTTCTAGTTACACTATATCTAGCGAAGTTTTATCATCTTCGAGCTATATGTTTGAGCTTATGGAATTTAATTTTAAATTTAGATTTGAAATAAAATAACTTTTATATAGTACACTAATATATGTGTTATAAATTACTCAATGTAGTGATAGTTTCAATAATTAATATTTGTCTTTACATTATAGTGTATCTTGCTTGTAGTTACACTATATCTAGTGAATGTACCTTTAGCATTGGTGTAACCGATGTACTTATGTATATCAATTTCATTCGGTATATTTAGTATTGACATAATATATAAACATGACATTTAACTTGACTTCAACGGACAATTATGCCCTTCAATTTTTTGTGTGCACAAGTAGGCACTTAAACTTGTATAAAATTGAATAAGTAGACACACGTGTCCTACATGACATAATACACGTATGACACCACGTATGACACAAAATTGACATGTAGGACGAATGTATCTATTTGTTCAATTTTATACAAATTTAAGTGCCTACTTGTGAACACTCAAAGTTAAGGGTCATAGTTGACAGCTGAGGCCAAATTAAGAATCATGTTTATATATATATGGAAATTTTTTAAAATGTCATTATTTTAGTATTTAATAGGGTATAGTGTCAACACTTTCAATATTTAGTGATAATGTCAAATTTTATCTTATTATGTATTTTAATTATATTTTAATTATTTTGTTTAATTAAAAAGAATACATATTTTATATAACAAACTGTAGCTATTTGGAGGAGAGAAAATTTATAAAAAGTAACAGATGCTTAAAACTCTCAACATCAGTTCATTATTCAATATATGAAATATAATATACAATTCCAAATCCATGGATACAAAAATACAATAAAACTATTAAATACAAAAGTACATACTGACTAAAACAACATCAAAATTCAATATACACTTCTAAATTTATGAATACAAAAAATATTAAAACTATGAAATACAAAAATAAATACTAATTGTGATACATTGACATAACTATCACAAAAAAAAATACAAAATGAATTAAATATATGAAATACAATATACAATTTCAAACCTATGGATACAAAAATACAATAAAACTATGAAATATAAAAATACATACTGCCTTAAACAACAACAAAATTCAATATACACTTCCAAATCTATGAATACAAAAACATTAAAACTATGAAATACAAAAATAAATAGTAACTATAACATAATTAAAATTTCATATACACTTACAAATCTATTTGATAATAGTAAATACACAATCAACCTCATAAAATGTGTTACATTGACATAACTAACACAAAAAAAAAAAAAAAAAGAACACAAAATACAATAAATATATGAAATACAAAAATAAATACTAACTATAACAGAATAAAAATTTCATATACACTTCCAAACGGATTGTAACATGTATTTTTTTGAATCTTAAAAATTACTAAACAAATTCAACTAAACATGCAAGACACAGAACATGCAAAAATAAAAAAATACCTCTTCTCCAATAAATTGGTCTTCTTCAACTTCATGGTTATGAATTTGTGTGGAATTTTGTACATCGACGGATTCCTGCATTTTTCTCCGTAGATTTAAAAGTGGAACCTACATTGTTGTTTATTTCTTGAGTGAAAAAAATATTAAATGATGAAAAGTCGGAAGAACTTTGATTATTTTGTCCAATACCTCTAGTAACTCTCTTGAAATCGTCCATTGAAGAGAGAATTTTGTATTATCAAATCCTAAAATATGATTTAAGAACAACAACAAATAAAAAAAAAATTAAAAAAATAGTAAAATCAATAAGCAAATAAATAAGGAATATAAAAAACATAATACCCAAATCAATGTTAATCTTCAAATCCAATCTTGCAATGAAATTAAAGGAAAATAATAAAAAATAATAATATATTGAATATGAAATCTGGGGATTTGATTTGGAATAAATTTAGAGAGAGAAATGGAAAATATGCGTAAGAAATGAGAGAGAAAATTTTATGACATTAATATCTATCCAATTACCCAAATATAGGAAAATGTGTAATCTATGAGAGAGAAAACATGTGTGTAAATACTGAGAGAGAAAATATAATTAATACCAGAATAATTTTTTATTTTCAAAATAATGACATTTTTGACATGTTTACTAATATTATTAAAGTATGAATATTATCACTAAATAAATTATTTTTTTTGACTAGTTAGCTAAATTTTCCTATATATTATGCCTTTAGTATTAGTTTCATGTATCCAACATTAAAATGCAGTGATGTATCTAGTGTATCTATTCATAGTTGTAGATTGATATTAAAGGACACTGATATACTTAGTATACTGTTACTGTATCGAGTATATATGTGCATAAATACATTTGTTTGATATCAAATTTGTGATCTATTTAGTGTATCTATGCACAGATACATACTTAGAAAAATAAGAAAGACCAAAATATAAACATAGACACATGTGTAATTATGCCTTAAATAGTGGTCCTTCAATGACAATATGATATCAATTACGTAACATAAAGAGGAGAGGGAGAGAGAGCGAACGAACGGATGGGAGAAAAAGCGAGAGATTCATTTTTTAAGAGAGAGTATCTATGAACGATTAAGGGTATTTCTGTCATATCAAAAATTGATTAATATAATGAAATTTAATAGATATAATAGGGAATTAGGGATGTTTGTCTAGATAATTTTTTCAACTATTTATATATATTATATACATTTTCAACACTAATATATAGATATAGACCAAAATTATTAAATTTTATCAAATTCGTGAGTGCATTATGGCTCCGCCCTTGACTAACTGTATTTGAAATCATGATTTAATGAAGTAAAACATATGTTAGTTAATTAATGTTAAGTAAAATGACATTAAATTTAAATACATATATATATTGAATTCATGTATACACCAAATATACATAAGTTTTACTCGAATCATCATGAGTGGCCAAATTTTGTAAAGAGCGTCCCATTTAGAGCATGTTTGGCATGACTGTTGGGAGACAAATCCTTAAAACTATTTTTAAAGGAAAGCAAATGCAGTTTTTCTGATGTTGGGAAGAAGTTAAAAATTTCTACTTTAAGAAAACAAAAGCATAACCAAAACAATATTTTGTAAGACTAAGATATCCCCTACATAATATATATTTATCAATGTATCCTTATTAATTAATTAATTAGTATATTTCATAAATTTGGTTAATTTCCACTCAAGAATTTTATATTTACTTTTATTTTGATAAATTTTTATTTTATTTATGTTATTTATATTATTATATATACTTTATATTGTATATATTATTTTAAGTATTATTTTGAAGAATTAGAAATAAAAGTAACAACAATATTTTTGCATGATTAAAAAAATTTAACAATTAAAGATTTAGTCCATCCCAAAAAATTACTCACAAATAACAAAAAAAAAATACTTGATCCACGTATTATTTTATTTTAATTTGAATATTTTAATTAATTCACGTATTATTTTATTTTAATTTGAATATTTTAAAACTATAAAGTATATTATAACAAAAAACGAAATAATTGCTAAGACTGAATCCAAAAGAATAGTAACAAATAACAAAAAATTCCTCTTTTAGATATTTTACAACAATATTTATCTATGTAGAATATGATTGAAAAATTGAATATATACATTTTAATTAATTAAATTAAAATACAATTAAAATTTCTCTATTACGTGTTTAAAATAGCTTTTTTCTATAAAATAATTTCAAAAGTAAAAGCATATTGATAATTGCACTTTTTAGAAATTTGACTCTCAACAACATATTTTTTTTTAAAATAAGTCAAACATAAATTTTTATCAAAAGCATTTTTCAAATGAATTTACCAATCATAAATTACATTTATTCTTTTTTTGAAAAACACTTTTATAAAACAACTATTTTTAAAAAAAAATTTATTAAACATTATCAATTTTTAACATAATTTTTAGTAATAATATCAAACAGGCTCATAATTATTCGTAGATTATAATCACAAAAGGTTAACGTGTTAAACATCAACTCTATTTCAGCATTATTGAAGCATATACATTTTGATTCCACTCATGTTGGATCAACTTTGAATTTTTTGTAAAGCATATTCTTATTCCACTTATAGATTGTTATTATTACATGTAAAAGTAGGGGAGATTATTAAATAAAAGAGGATCCTTAAAAATTGTGATATTTCTTTTTAAATTAAAAATTTCAAATTTTAGTATCTTAAAAATAGAATCGTTTTATCGGTTGCACTATAGTAGTGGGATTACTCCACCGTTAATCATAAATTTCGATTTCGAGCTCTAAATATGAAAAAAATTATGGACGGAACTGCTCTATTTTTAATTATAGATTTCTAGTTCGAGCTCTGGATATGAATTTTTTTTATAATTCATGCAGTACACATTTTGAATTTTAGTTGATCGAAACTCCAATATAGGCATCAAACATCGAATAGAAAATTAAAAGAAAAATCTTTTTTTAATAGAAAGTGTTTTCATCCCATAATCGGATCGATTCCAAAACAAATACTATCATACACCAAGAATATCAAAACAAAATAATAAAGGGGAGTGTGTACTCAAATTTCCTAAAATTTAGAGGTTCGAAGCGTCTCAAAATCACTGAATTAGCCTTTAATTTGTTTATTTTATTGGAACAAAATTAATTTTTATCGTATGAATATTTTGTGAAATCTTAAATGGATTTTTGGTATTAAAGTTTGGGGAAAAAAAAATTGATTGACACCGTCAATTTTAATTACTTTTTTTTAAAGAAAAGTAATTTTCAAATAGTTAGCCGACATCATTTTATGTTCAAATCTTTGTTTGAAAACGACCTATGTACATGCAAAAAATGTTTATAATTTATACTATTGTTGGTTGAGAATTCGAATAGTGCTCTTTAATAGATGACATATTTATTATTAAACTCAATGTATTCACTTGTTTTCAAAGGGGCTTATCTTGTTTACATATTATTGTTGGTTGATTGATGAAATTTACTCATTCAATCTAGAAGTATTTGAATTGGTGAAATGGTAAACAGTCAATATCACCATTATATATATATATATATACACATCTAATTTATATAAATTGAAAAAGACTATTCTACCTTTCAAGAATGAAAAGACCAAGTCAATTTAAATTAGTCAAGATTTTGGTTACCAAATGGTTTAAAAAATGTGGTCCTTAAAAGACGGTGAGAGGCGAGGCATTTTATGTAACGCATGATGAGGTATAAATTTCAAGATATGAGGTGTAAGTCTCATGGATCTATAAGGCATATATCTCATGTATATTCAATTTTATAATTTTATTATTAAGAAAATAAGTAAAATAAAATTCAATTTCAGTGTTTATTCAAATAAATTTTATAAATAAAATAATATAAATATATTATAATTATTATTTGATAAGTGTATTAATAACCAATAATAAAAAATATATTATAATTATTATTTGAGAAATATAACAACTAATAACACAAAAACGGATGAAAGTTAAAATGATCTTTAAATTGAAATCATTATTCATCTTCACAGTTACTAGTCTTTATCAACTAATATTTGTATTGATTTTGGTTTATATATTCCAATAACTAAAGAAGTAAGCAATATACAAAGTATAAGAGTATGTTTGTCTGTTGCGTCTGTCTTTACTAAGTTTTTACGCTCGAACCTCATGCGCCAAGTTATAGGATTTATGCCTTATAAATATAGACATTTAACATGCATATTAAAATATTTTTGGTATACCTCACTCTGAGACTCTTGTAAAACATTTTTCAAAGCAATGATTGTGGTTAGCAACTATGTCAAATAAATTTTATTATGCATTAAGGATAAGCCTTTATACTTTTACGAGAACAAGAATACGAGTGTTTAAGCGTTTATAGAAAATTAAGATGAACAAAAAAAAGGGAAAGACTCAAATATGCCATTGAACTTTTAGAAAATACTCATTTATGTCATCCGTTAAAAAGCGCATTTATGACATCCGTTAAAGAAAAAGCCCATCCATGCTAGTGCCGATGAACCAATAACCCATTACTGATGAACCAATAACTTTTTTTCGATTCAAGTAATCGATTTCCGTTTGATTTTGAATAATCCAATTTTATGTGTTAGACCTCACTTTCACGCCTTTCTCATGCAGCGCCTCATTGAATTTAAACTCCACATACTCTGTCTTGGGCTTGCTCAACCTGAATCCTTTATTTTCCAAACTTTGTCTCCACACCTCTAGCTTAGTATTAACTCCATTGCACGTCTTATCAGTTAGTACTATGTCATCCGCATATAACAAACACCAAGGTACCTTATCTTGAATGTCTCGCGTCAATTCATCTATCGTCATAGAAAAGAGAAACAAACTAAGAATCGATTCCTAATGTAACCCTATCTCTATTAAAAAAAAAACTTGGACTCTCCTCTCCACCCACCTCTCTTATCCGAATTTTAACTCCTTTGAACATTTCTTTTATCGTTCTAATATATACTAGCAATACACCTATTCCCTCTAGGCAACACCACAACACTTCTTATTTTATGAATGTCTTGTCAAGATCGATGAACACAATATAACTTAAGTGTACAAATAAAATAATTTTAAGGTTTCTCTAAAAAGTAGATTTTAAACTTTTACTTTTCTCTATATTTTACCTTTAAGAATTAATATTAAATATTAATTAATATGAGTATTATAATGAAATTTAAAATTTTTTGATTATTGTTTCTTGCAAAATCCAACTAGTACAAGTAATTATATGTGAATTGTGATGTGAGAATCCACTATTGCTTTCGGAGTTAATACCTCATATGGTCACTCAACTATGCACTCTTCTCTCACAAAATCACTCAACTTTCAATTTTAAATCAACATCACTCAACTATGCACTTCTTTCTCAGAAATTCACTCAAATTTAAATTTTAATTCAAAAGTCACTCAACCATCTCCTCTTTGAAAGTAACTCGCAATCTCTCTCTTCCCTAATTCTTCACAACCCTAGAAAAATCTCACTTTTCTTTCTTTGTTGATCTTTGTGTATGTCTTCTCAGCTTTACTACACTTTTTTCTATTTCTTTGGGTTAAGGATCAAAGTGATCCTTGAAGCGCATCGTCTATTGTGATAGCCAGAGTGCAATAGACTTGAGTAAGAACTCCATGTACCATGCAAGAACAAAACACATCGACGTCAGATATCATTGGATTCGTGAGGAAGTGGAGAGTGAATCATTTCACGTCAAAAAGATCCAGACAAGTGAAATCCTGCAGATATGCTGACCAAGACGATACCGAAAGACAAGTTCGAGTTATGCAAAGAACTTGTGGGTATGAGCTCTCTCTAAAGAGAATGAACATGCCTTCCTCCTGTGAATGGGTCTGGAGGGGGAGATTTGTGGGGTTCCAACCCCATATATATTTTTTCAAAGTCTTAATTTGGTACAACAACATACCAACTAAATCTTTCCAAGATAATACTTAAGTTGCAAAGTTTGAAACTTAAGTATTTTCATGATGTCATTGGTGACATCATTAGTTGTAAATTTCTTCTATCAATAGAGCATTCTTGCTCATTCGTAGAGAACACACCAAGTTAGAGAGAAAAAACCATTTTGAGAGCAAAGTGAGGTATTCCATAGAAATAGAGTTTGAGTGATATTTTAGTAAGGCGGAAACCAAAAAAGTGTTGTTCCTTTTGAGTATGTAGTAGTCACTTTGAGTATTGTATTCGTGATTACACGGTGTAAAATTCCTTACTATAGTGATATCAGTTGCTCTTCTTGGCCCGTGGTTTTTCTCTTATTTAGAAGGGTTTCCACGTAAAATTCTTGGTGTCATTATTTTCCCATTTTATTTCCATTACTTTTACCATATATACTTTTGTGTTTATCCGCATTTTTCCAACATGGTTAAGGGTTGGACCACATTGAGTTTTATGCTTGCAGCTACCTTGCATGAGATTCTTCTATGGCTTGAACCCGTCACCTCCTAGTAAGACAATATCCACCTTTACCTCCCCTTCAGATTTTACAAACTGAGAATTAAAAATCCCTTCCGTCAACATGGTCTGCCAATTTGAGCTGTTTAATTTGAAACACTGGAGAGTACCAGAAAGGTCTTCACGAACCGTTGACCGGGGTGATGCCGGAATCCATGACGGAGGAGAAGTGGAAGCTCAAGGATCGCCAAGCTCTTGGGTTGATCCGGTTGACTTTGTCAAGAAACGTGGCGTTCAACATCGTGAAGGAGAAAACCACGTCCGGTCTGTTGAAGGCACTGTCAAACATGTATGAAAAACCATCGGCGATGAACAAGGTATATTTGATGCGCAGATTGTTCAATTTACAGATGTCTGAGAATGGATCTGTTTCTGATCATATAAATGAGTTTAATATGATTGTGAGTCAACTCAATTCTGTGGATATTAATTTCGAAGATGAAATTAAGGCGTTGATTTTGATGTCATCTCTGCCCGAGTCTTGGGATACTGTTGTTGCTGCGATTAGCAGTTCCCGTGGATCTGAGAAACTGAAGTTTGATGAAATCTGTGATGTTGTTCTTAGCGAAAGTATTCGCAAACGATAAGTGGGAGATTCATCCGGTAGTGCTCTCAGCGTTTACCGAAGGGGGAGAAGTAAGACGAAAGGCCAAAATCAACATGGTCGATCAAAATCAAAGAATCGAGGAAAATCCCCGAACAGATCAAATGTGACTTGTTGGAACTGTGGAGAAAAAGGGCACTTTCGGACGAGCTGTACAAAGCCAAAAAAGAAACAGAATCAGAAATTTGGAGATGACAATGATTCTGTGAATTCAGCAGAGGACATTGGGGATGCTCTAATCCTTAGTGTGAACAACTCGGTTGAATCTTGGATTTTGGATTCTGGTGCATCTTTCCATTCGTCTCCAAGCAAAGAGTTGTTCCAAAATTTCAAATCTGGAAATTTTGAAAAGGTATATCTTGCTGACAATAAAGCCTTAGAGATTGAAGGAAAGGGGAATGTTTGCATAAAGACCACCTCGGGAAACCAGTGGACATTGGAGGATGTCAGATATATTCCTGGCCTCAAGAAAAATCTGATCTCTGTTGGTCAGTTGGATAGCACGGGATATGCAGCAGAGTTTGGGAAAGGTTCGTGGAAGATTGTGAAAGGTGCTATGGTAGTAGCTCGTGGCACCAAATCTGGAACCTTGTACACCACTGATGGGTGTATTAATATGGCCGTTGTTACTGAAGGTGCTTCCAGTTCATGTCTGTGGCACAACAGACTTGGACACATGAGTGCTAAAGGAATGAAGATGCTGGTTCCAAAAGGAGCATTAGAGGGTCTGAAGTCTGTTGATATGGGTCTTTGCGAGATCTGTGTTATGGGCAAACAGAAAATGGTCCATACATATGTTTGGGGACCATCTCCAGTATCATCACTTGGAGGATCCAGATTCTATGTTACCTTCATTGATGACTACAGCAGGAAGGTATGGGTTTACTTCTTGAAGCATAAGTCAGATGTGTTTGCAACCTTCAAGAAGTGTAAAGCTGAAGTTGAGAATCAGACCGGTTTAAAAGTCAAATGCCTAAGGTCTGATAATGGAGGAGAGTATGACAAATCAGAGTTCAAGGCATTTTGTGCAGCTGAGGGAATCAGATTGATGAGAACAGTTCCTGGTAAGGCAAGGCAGAATGGAATTGCTGAGAGGATGAACAGAACATTAAATGAGCGTGCGAGGAGTATGAGGATACACTGTGGTCTGCCCAAAACATTTTGGGCGGATGCTATGAGCACAGCTGCATACTTGATCAACAGGGGACCATCAGTTCCTTTAGGGTTCAAGATTCCAGAGGAGGTGTGGACAGGAAAAGAACTCAAGTACTCACACTTGAGGACTTTTGGTTGCACTGCTTATGTTCATGTTGATCCAGAAAAGAGAGACAAGCTTGATGCCAAGGCTGTGAAGTGTTACTTTATAGGCTATGGTTCTGATTTGTTTGGTTACAGGTTTTGGAATGACAGGAACAGAAAGATCTTGAGACATTGTGACGTGACGTTTGATGAGTCTGTCCTGTACAAGGACAGAAAGCAGAAGGTTCTTGAGATTACAAAGCAAGTGGGAGTTGAGGTTGAGTTGGAGAAGAGTAACCCCAAAGATGTCGAAGCAGATACTCAACCAACTCTTACTGAAGAATCTGAAGTGGAGCATGCTACACCTGAGCAGGTGTTAAGGAGATCATCCAGAACCATCAGGGCACCAGATAGGTATTCACCTTTATTACACTATCTATTGCTGACTGATGAGGGGGAACCAGAGTCTTTTGATGAGGCCCTACAGGTGGAGGATTCGATCAAGTGGGAGCAAGCCATGGATGATGAGATGAGGTCACTTGAGGAGAACGACACATGGGTGTTGACTGAGTTACCTGCAGGGAAGAGAGCTTTGCTGAACAAGTGGGTGTTCAGAATCAAGACTGAACCAGATGGCAAAAGAAGGTTCAAGGCTCGTTTAGTGGTTAAAGGATATTCACAAAGGAAAGGTATTGATTATGCTGAAATATTCTCTCCTGTTGTGAAGTTAACCTCTATGCGAATTCTGTTGAGTATTGTTGCATCAGAGAATTTGCATCTAGAGCAAATGGATGTAAAAACAGCAACCGGAAGGATTTGTGGTTCCAGGCAAGGAACACATGGTGTGCAAGCTCACCAGGAGCTTGTATGGACTAAAGCAAGCACCAAGGCAGTGGTACAAGAAGTTTGACTCCTTCATGACCAAGAGTGGATTCTGCAAAGCTGAAAAGGATCCGTGTTGTTACTTCAAGAAATACACTGATTCATATGTCTTTCTACTCTTGTATGTGGATGATATGTTGATTGCAGGATCTAGTATGAGGGAGATTAACAATCTGAAGACAAGGTTGTCTGCAGCGTTTGAGATGAAAGATTTGGGTCCAGCGAAGCAGATTCTGGGGATGAGGATTTCTCGGGATAGATCTGCTTGCACTTTAAATCTATCTCAGGAGTTGTACATTGAGAAGGTGTTGAGCAGATTCAGGGTTAATGATGCTAAACCCAGAACTACTCCATTGGCAAATCACTCTAAATTGTCAAAGGAGCAGTCACCCAAGACAGTCGAGGAGCGTGAGCATATGGAACTTGTTCCATATGCTTCAGCAGTTGGGAGTTTGATGTATGCTATGGTTTGCACAAGACCTGATATAGCACATGAAGTGGGAGTTGTTAGCTGGTACATGGCAAACCCGGGGAAAGAGCATTGGGAAGCGGTGAAGTGGCTTTTGAGATATATGAGAGGTACATCCAGTACTTCACTCTGTTTTGGCAAAGGCAATGTGACTCTACAGGGTTTTGTGGATGCTGATCTTGGTGGAGATGTTGACTCGAGCAAGAGTACATCCGGGTACATTTACACCATAGGTGGAACAACAGTGAGCTGGATGTCCATGCTTCAAAAGTGTGTTTCTCTTTCATCTACTGAAGCTGAGTATGTGGCAATAGCTGAAACTGGGAAAGAGATGATATGGCTGGTAGATTATCTGGAGGAATTGGGCAAGAAGCAGAGCGAGAAGATTCTTTACTCAGATAGCCAGAGTGCCATACAGTTGGTGAAAAATCCAGTGTATCATTCAAAGACAAAGCACATCAGAAGGCGATACCATTTCACTCGCAGAGCAGTAGAGGATGGTGATATGTGTTTGGAGAAGATAGAGGGTGCAAAGAACCCGGCAGACATGTTGACGAAATGTGTTGATGTTGAAAACTGGGTTATGCAAAACCTCGGTTGGTCTTCTGTAGTTGTTGCTACAGATGTTGCGGTGCGGTAAAGATGTTGATGATGGACATATATTGTTTTTTGAGAATGTATTTTTTTGGATGACTGATATAAATATACCGTACCGCCGTGGAAGTTTACTCACGGGGTTTACCACGACACGAAATTCTCTCTCCACGAAATTCTCTCTCTATTTTCTCTCTAGATCTCTCATCTTCTTCATCAGAAAAGTTTTTGTGTTGAGATCTAAATCCTAACAATAGGTGGATTAGATTCAAACATATTTCAATAGGGTGAGATTCAGGATGATTTCTTAAGTTTCAAAATGGACCTTTAGAGACAAATTATCTTCTCAAAATATTAAATGTATTTGCCAAATCTATTTTGGGCTATTGTGGGTGTATTTGGTGAAAAGTGAAAAGAACAGAGAATTCTTACGGAAATGAGTTGTGAGCAAAATATGTGAGGTTTCTGTTTAGGAGATTAAGGAAATTACCTTTTGGGATTCCTAGTTATGGCTTTTCGATAATTAATTATGATTACAATCTTTAAGAATATTTTATACAATTATCCTAGACAGAGAAAGTAAATTTAGCCCATCCAACATGTAACTAAAATAATTCTCCCGACTTTCAATAATGCCTCAAATTCAAAGTGGTAAAGCAACTGATTAAATTAGAAAGTCAAATCGAGTATGTCAGAGAATGTTTTAATTGAAGGAACAATATGATCATCATCACAATCTTTCCTCTTGTCTCTGGCAAAGAAAAGCATTGATCATCACAATCTTTCCTCTTGTCTGCCAAGTTGGACTTTGATACTCCAATTGAAAAGGCAGAAGTTGCATCTGTATTGCTTTGACAAAGGTGTTCTCTTGTCACTGTTATTTCAAAATTGATCTACCTTTCTTCGATGCCACATTCAAACTTTGTGTCCTTTTCTCTACATTGTTACAGTTTGATATCTTTATTTGTCACGGAAGTAGCATTCTAGAAGATCTCAAAATTGGTCAGGTTACTTGCACAAAGATCCATGTGACATAGCATTTAAGCTTTTGGATAGTTATCTTTGTTCTTTGACAAACGAGGTAGCTCTTGTAGTAAGCGAACTCCACTTCCAACCAAGAGTTTGGGAGTTCGAATCTCCAAGGGAAAAAAGTGGGAACGCGTTACTGGTTACTGTTGTCTCCTGGGCAGGGTGGATGTTTCTCTAATTTTATTTCGGGGTGGTGTGTGTGTGATGGAAGTTGTTCTAATTACTTTTAATAATGACAAATACTCTTTGATCATTCATGAACCAGGTTCATTTATTAAAACAGAAAGTAAAAGAAGAATAAAAGAGTTGTCGTGAAGGAGAAGAATTGAGGCATAGATTTATTTATGGAAAGAAGGAAAACAAAAGTATTATGTTTCCATAAATAAATACGATAAAACCTTTTTCCTAAAAAGGTGGTTTACTTTATACGTGAAAGAAGGAAAACAAAACCTTTTCCTAAAAGGTGTTTTCTTTATATAACAAAATAAAAGGAAACCTTTTCATATCAAAGGAGGACACAGAAAACAGAGTTATTGTCAACTTTGAAGAGAGGCAATAATTCTTGATCAAAAAGAGTCTATATAAACAGAGATGGCAAGGCCAAGAGAATTAGTTCTTGCAATCAAGGAGAAACATAAAGAGAGGTGAGAAGAAGAGAGAAATAGCAAGAATAGTTTTTGTGAGTTGTGAGTTTTTGTGAGGCTGTGTGATTTGTAAACAAGGAGTAGGTTTGGCTTCTTGTGGAGAGAGAGTGTTTAACTAAAAAGAAGTGGGTTTCGCTTCTTTTAAGTTAAAGAGTTTCGATTAGAGTTAGTCGAAAAATTGTATTTGAGTTTGAAAACTTAATAAAACAAAGTTGTATTTTTCCTTCCTTGAGAGAGGAAGGTTTTAGTTAAAAGTATATTGCTTTATTTACTTGTTTTAGGCAAATAATCAAGAACCTGGTTCTTGATCTAGGAGTAAGGTTTCTACAATTGGTATCAAAGCAGGATCTTTTCGTTAAAAGATTAACATCTTGAAAAGAAAAAATGGCAGCACCACCTACCCCCCAAGAAGGAGCTTCTCAAACTCGACCACCACTGTTCAATGGAAAATATTATGGATGGTGGAAGAATCGCATGATGGATCATCTTATAGGAGAAAATCCCGATCTCTGGAGTGTAGTCCTAGATGGTCCTACTATTCCTATGAAAAAGGGATCCGATGGAGTAACAATGGTACCAAAAGAGAGAAAGGAGTGGGATGCTGCAGATAAACTAGCAATTCAAAATAATGCAAAATCTAAGAAAATTCTAATTTGTGGCATAGGACCAGACGAGTACAACAGGATATCTTCTTGTCAAGATGCTAAGTCAATCTGGGAAACCTTGCAGACTGCACATGAAGGAACAACTCAGGTTAAGAAATCAAAGATTGATAACTTGAATAGACAATACGAACTATTCAGAATGATGGAAGGAGAAACTATTCAAGATATGCACACTAGATTCACTGCAATCATCAATGAGATCTACTCCTTAGGAGAAGTAATTCCAAACGGAAAGGCAGTCAGAAAACTCTTGAGCGTCTTACCTGAATCATAGGAAAGTAAGGTTGAAGCAATTACTGAAGCACGTGACTTAGATAAACTTGCTATGGATGAGCTCATTGGAAACCTCATAACATACGAACTAAAGAAAAATCAAGAGAGAGAGATTGGTAGTAAAAGAAAAGAAAAAAATTTAGCCCTTAAAACTACTACTTCTGAAGACTTTGAGGATGAAAATATCGCTCTCATGGCTAAAAGATTCTCAAAATTGTTAAAAAAGGGACAAACATTTCAAAAAAGGAATCCTCAAAAAAATGTTGAAAATTCAAGAGAACAACTGTGTCATAAATGTGGTAGTCCAGACCACTTTATAAAATTATGTCCACTATGGGCCCTTGAATACAAGAAAAACAACCCAGAAAAGGCAAGAGAAGGAAAAGGTGACAGATATATTCCTAATAATCGGAGAATGACAAATCAAGAGGCCGACATATCCATGAAAAAGGCATTCGCTGCAATGGGAGGAATATCTGAAGATGAGGAAATCGAGAATCAATCTCTACTTGCAATAAATCAAGAAGACAAATACGACTTTCTTGCACTAGTGGCTGTAACTGAAGAAGCAAACAAAGAAAGCAATTGTCAAACACAAGATACAATTCATGCTCTAATGGCTGGTTCAGATTCTGAGCAAGAAGAAGAAGACCAAAACAAACAGGTTAGCTCAACTTTCACTAAAGAAAACTGTGAAATCTATACTAAAAAGGAGCTAGAGTCACTACTGGAAACTGTCATAAATGCATATCAGTCAACCTGCCATGAAAAGGAATTACTAATGGAAGATTACGCATCTCTAAGAGAAGATAACATGATTCTAGAACAACAAAATTGTTCCCTGCTCAATAAACAACTAGAATTAGAAAAAGAACTGAAGTCTAGCATCTTGAAAAATCAAGCCTTACAAAAGAAACTAAACATGACTGAACAGAAAGCAGAGAACAGTATGAGGTGGACCAGGTCCTCCATAATTCTCGATAGTCTCCATAAAAGTCAATCTAGCACAAAACATGGAATAGGTTTTTCTGAAACAAAAAATCCCAACATAGACTGTCTATGCTCTCACTGTGGCTTGACAAGACATAAGAGTCATGCATGTGATAAAAAACAAATTGCACATCAGAAAAATTTTACCTTTTTAAGAAAAATTCAAAAGAAAATTGATCTTGAACCTGGTTCTACTTCTAAGGTCCTTCCTAGATGGGCTAAAAAGATTCTCATACACCCCCTTAATCACAAACAGGCACTCAAATGGATATAGGTACCTAAACTAACTCTGTCTGAATAAAATTGCAGGCTTCAGTGGGAGAAAAAGGAAAGCACTTGTACTTGGATAGCGCCTGCTCAAGACATATGACAGGAAATCAAGAAAATTTTCTCTCACTGAAAAAGGTTAAGGGTGAAAAAGTAGCCTTTGGAAACGGAAAAACTGGGGAAATACAAGGAATTGGAAAAGTAGGAATCAATCTCAAACAAGTCATTGATGATGTATACTACGTAAATGGACTTCAACATAACTTACTAAGTATTTCTCAAATGTGTGACAAAGGGAACAATGTAGTATTTACTGCAGGTGAATGTAGAGTAATAAACTCAACAACTAAGGAACTGATACTTCTGGAAAAGAGACACAAGAATGTATACACAACTCAGATAATAAGGTCAGAAAATTCACTCACTTGCCTTAGTGCTCTCACTGAAAACTCCGCTCTTTGGCACAAAAGGCTAGGACATATCAGTCTTTCCACAATTAACAAATTAATATCAAAAGATCTGGTTAGAGGATTACCTGAGAAAACTCTGCAAAGTGAACAGTTCTGTGGTGCCTGTGTCAAAGGGAAACAATCCAAATCCTCTTTCAAACCAAAGGGAATGGTTAGTACAACAAAACCTCTAGAGATGCTTCACATTGACTTATGTGGACCAATGCATGTGATAAGTAGAGGAGGCAAAAGATACATTCTTGTAATAGTTGATGACTACTCAAGGTTTACTTGGACTCTATTTTTGGCAACAAAAGATGAAACATATGAAGTATTTGAAATATTTGTGAGACTAGTTCAGAAGAAACTCAATACAGAAGTCATCAACATAAGATCAGATCATGGTTCAGAATTTGAAAACTCAAAGTTCTTAAGTTTTTGCACTACAAATGGAATTGATCACAATTTCTCCGCACCAAGAACTCCGCAACAAAATGGTGTAGTTGAGCGTAAGAACAGAACTCTTGAAGACATCGCTAGAACCATGCTAATAGCAAGCAAAATACCACAATTCTATTGGTAGAGGCTATAAACACTGCTTGTTATCTGATAAACAGGTGCACAATGAGGACTTTTTTAAATAAAACCCCATATGAACTACTTAAAGGAAGAAAGCCGAGCTTAGCACATCTTCGACCGTTTGGATGCATCTGTTATGTGCACAATAATGGAAAAGATAACTTGGGAAAATTTGATGCCAAGAGTGATGAAGGGATATTTTTGGGATACTCAACACAAAGCAACGCATATAAGGTACTCAACAAAAGAACAAATCGAGTGGAAGAAAGCATGCATGTTGTATTTGATGAAAGTACAGTAGAAGAATTTTATAATTCTGATGTACATATTCCAAAACCATTGGAAGATTTACAATCAGATGAGGATAATGCCATAAATGAGCCAAATCTTCAAGAAATTCAAAATATACCAACAGAGATAAGAGTAGAAACATCAGATACTCCAATATCTGAAACAACTCAAAATACTCAGGCTCATGGTTGGAAACATCAGAGTTCTCATCCAATTCAAAACATCCTCACACCACTGGAATCAGGGATTCATACCAGATCTAGAGTACGAAATATGTGTGCCTTCTCAGCTTATCTATCTCTAATTGAGCCCAAAAATATTAAAGAAGCCTTGGGAGATCCGGATTGGATTATAGCTATGCAAGAGGAATTAAGTCAGTTTGAGAGAAGCAAAGTCTGGAAACTGGTTCCAAGACCACATGATCGAACAGTAATAGGTACTCGATGGGTCTTCAGAAACAAATTAGATGACCAAGGTCAGATCACTAGAAACAAAGCTAGACTAGTAGTTCAAGGCTACAACCAGGAAGAAGGAATCGACTATGATAAAACATTTGCACCAGTGGCAAGAATGGAAGCTATAAGAATGTTAATTGCTTTTGCAGCCCATATGGAATTCAAACTCTACCAGATGGATGTAAAAAGTGCATTCTTGAACGGTTTTTTACAAGAAGAAGTATTTGTGAAACAACCCCCTGGTTTTGAGGACCCAGATAAACCTGAACATGTCTACAAACTAGAAAAAGCACTTTATGGACTAAAGCAAGCTCCAAGAGCATGGTATGATCGTCTATCCACATTCCTTCTAACACATGGCTACTCCCGTGGAAAATAGACAATACACTTTTTCTTCAAAAACAACGTTCAGATCTATTCATTGTACAAATTTATGTCGATGACATCATTTTGGTGGAACCAACCCCTCACTTGGAATTGAGTTTGCCAAACTCATGAGTAGTGAGTTTGAGATGAGTATGATGGGTGAACTAACCTTTTTCTTAGGTCTTCAAATTAATCAGTCGCCTACAGGAACTTCAATTCATCAACAGAAGTACATCAATGAATTGCTGAAAAATTTGACATGAATGAGGCAAAAACCATCGACACTCCCATTGGCACTACAACAAAGCTAGATAAAGACGAAACAGGTTCTCCAGTTAATGACACAAAATACAGAGGTATGATTGGATCACTCTTATACCTCACCGCAAGCAGACCCGACATCATGTTTAGTGTTGGACTTTGTGCACGATTTCAGTCAAGTCCTAAAGAGTCTCATCTAAAAGCTGTTAAAAGAATACTTAGGTACCTCACAGGTTCTGTGAACCTGGTGCTATGGTGCCCATCAGGAGACTCGTTCGACTTAGTAGGCTTTGCTGATGCGGACTACGCCGGATACCTAGTCGACCGAAAAAGTACGTCTGGAATGGCAAACTTTCTAGGACCATGTCTCGTCTCATGGGCCACTAGATAACAAAATTCCGTTGCTTTATCAATAGCAGAGGCAGAATATGTAGCAGCTGCATCGTGTTGTGCACAATTATTGTGGATCAAACAACAACTAGAAGACTTTGGGGTCAAAACAGGTTGTATTCCCATCATGTGCGATA
>CM040624.1:82705580-82807196 GCA_022817965.1 Solanum lycopersicoides
GATAGAGAAGTAAATTTCATGTTGATTTTCTAAGTGTTAATTATGAATAACTTATTAATATTTATAATTGCTAGAGTGAGAAAACTCTCATCTTATTTGACTAAATTTGCTTCTACAATTCTTGATTTCTTTTAAAGGCTCATGGTTGAGTTCTATTGGTATTGACTTATATAACATTGATTGAAGGGTAAGATGATGGATTCAACTCCTATCTCACCAAAAAAACAAGACATCAGGTTTAAAGTTTGGATGCACATAATGAAAATATTTGAGGATAAGATGATAGATTCAAGTTCTATCACACCAAGAGGGTAAGGCATTAATTTGAGTTTTGATGCACCATGATGATAAGGTATTGGGTCCAATCTCATAAATTTATGACCTAAGATGACTTTATATGGATAAGACGTTAGATTTAAGTTTAATGCACCATAATTATGATAATGATGACTAAGACAAAAATAATATATTTTGATGAAAAGTCTTGAATTTATCATATTGAATTTGCTCCTTTCCTTGAAAAGAATGTGGTAGCAACATATGATAACTTTGAAATCCGCATGTTGACTTGCTTCATTCTATCGTATGAATATGGTAGCAGTAAATAATTAGTCTGAAAGATGACAAATGATAAACGATATGAAAAAGAACGTGAAGGAACGGAATTATAATAGTCATCATTGTGGTGACTATAAAAGGAAAAACACTTTGGGCTCTCCAAATAGTCCTTCAAAATGTGAAAATAATTTTTTATCATCAAAATGGTATGAAAATCATTGAACTTGTGAATGTTGTCGATCTAATTGTTCGACAAGTTTATAAATCTTCCATCAAAACACAAGAAGATAATGTGATGATACACTTGATCTTTCAAAGTGATGTTGAGGTGTGTCATAGAAATATGATGAATGTTAAAGTCATGACAATGTGCTTATAATTCAAATTTATGAAGTACATATAAATGATTAGTCCATTCCTTGAAGAGAATGTGACATGTGATGAGTATAGTGAATGTTCGACCATTCTATATGAGAATTGTCAAGATATGATAAAATCATTATGGGTTTGATATATGTCACGACTCACCTCTATGGGAGGTTTGAGGAAAAAAAATTATATATGTCACAACTCATCTCTACGAGAAGTTTGAGAGGAATAAATAAATTTTTATTTGGCAGAAATGGTCAATAGTCGTGTACGTTTATACGTCATAAATATTATGATATGTTTATTTGCGAACTGCCAAAAGGACAAAAGAAATAAGAACTCCTGCCTATAAAGGTTGTGTCATGACCAAAATAATATTATTATGTGGCAATATAAATTTGTCATTGGTTGTATACCTATGGTACAACAAAGTAAAGCAAGAAACAAGTCTTGCTCGTAATAATTTTGACCATGATAATAATAATATAATTTCTCCTTGAGGAGATATTCACCATATAGATGGTGTCATGGAATATGTGACAATACACAAAATTAATTGCAAGCTCTAACGAGTTGTATTATTACCAGAGGAATAATATTGGGGTTGTAGTAAGTCTCAAAAGAAACTTTTAAGTTTCAGATGAATTGAAAAGAAATATTGAGGCTATAAATTAGGAAAAGATTTATTATCTTCATATTACTACAATTGAAGGGGGTTATTATGTAAAAGATTACCCATTTTTTCCTCTTGTTTGTTGCACACAAACGTGGGCATGCTGATGGAATCACATGCAAAAGTAAATTATAAGTGTACCAAATAAATATTAGTTGGCATGCCCGGTTGACTATTCTAATTTAAATGTGATACAAATGTAATTGAGAATTCAGGCGGCTTATATGATGAAGAAATAAAAGATTCTTCAAGAATTCTTGTGTTGTTTGTTCTCTTGATAAAATTATCATTGTACCAGCTAAGGTTGGGATTGTATTCCCTGAAATTATTTGAAACATATAAAAAGGTGAATATGAGCTCATTCACCTGTCATGTGGATCATTTGTAACTATATGATAGATGCATATATGTTGTGGTCACATGTGCTTTGTTGTCAACTTACATATTAATGTTTGTAAGGTTGTTTCCTCGATTGTTAAATTAAGAGCACAGTTTCAACTATGAAATTATACTGATAATGTTGTTTGATTTAGCATAAATTATATGCCTCCAATTATAGCTAAATCATGGGTGTAAGAGCAAAACTCCCGAATAAGATTTGGTATGAGATAAATTTATTTAACATGTAGCAACACATGTATGCATCAAGCCAACAAGGTTTTCCTCATCATAATTGGTTCAGGGTGAGGAACTAAATAATTTTCATCTGAAAATTTGAATGTTCGGTTATGATTTTAATTGCTTCACCACGCACAAAGATGAATTTCCAAATAAGGTTGGGATGAATGTTAGATTTTCTAACATTAGGGGGAGAGATATGATTGATAGCTGAAAATTATTTATGAGGTAATTATGAATTATTTAGATCCTCGTTAAAGAAAACATGAACTTGAAGTTCAAGGGATAATTCTTTTGCATAATGTTGCAAATCTATTGTCAAATGAATTAACTGGCCCTATGATGTAATTCAGCTGCAAATGCTACAATGTGAAGTCCTTGAAGGACAGAGTCTATGATACGTCGAAAGCGTAATAGACCAATTTGTTTCAAATATAAAATTTTTTGAAGAGGGAGAAGAGCAAATGATCATATGGTCATGATAATGAGGAAAGTGTTATAAGAGAGCAACACGACATAACACTTCATAAAACCTTGAAAAAGATTCAGGTACCTGAAAAATAATGAAAAATGAAGAGATCTCGATAAGTTATGTCATGTTGGAATCGATATCAAATAACCATCGATGGTATCTTGGATATGACGTGGTGTTCAATGATATAAACTGTGACGAGGATCTTGAATTCAAATCTGTCATATAGTGTGGACAGATAAATGATTGGCCAAGTAAAATGCATAATTCAAGTATATTTTGTTTCACTCAGAAAAGTGATATTTTGGACTGATAGTCCATAAATCAAGGTATAGTGCCAGTGGGGTACAAATAAATTATTATGCGATAGTATAGCTGTAAGATATAAAGTACGGCTTGTGCCTTGGGGCATAAAGATTTGTCGTAAAAATCTTGACATTATTGGAGATGTTTTCTCCTATGGTGGATGCAATGAGGTTTGTTTTGATTTGACAACATATGAAATACTTGAATGCATATAATGAATAATTGTCATGTCTAGCTAGATAATGAAGGTTATATGAAAATCCTTGAAGCAATAGATATGTTTGAAGCATATAAAAGTTTGAAGGAAAAATTTTCAATTAAGCTTCAATAATCCTTATATGGATTGAAATAATCAAGGAAGAAAAGGGTAAAAAAAAATAACTCTAATTGTCCTTGAATTTTTATGAAAAGGTCAGGATCTGAATTTGTTATAAATTGTGTATGTTGATGAATTGAACATTACTAACACCCTTAAGGAGCTTTTAAAAGCTATTGAGTATTTGGAAGGGGATTTAAAATCAAAACATTCTGGAAAGACAAATTTTTTGTCTTAACCTAAAATTGAGAATTTGACGAATAAATATTTGTCCATCAATCAACATACATAGAAAAATTTTGATGCGATTTTTATATGGATAAATCACATCCATTGAGTACCCTAATGATTATGAGATCGCTTGACATAAATGATGATTCAGTTTGATCTCAAAATAAGTATGAAGAGCTTCTTGGTGATGAAACTCTATATCTTAGTGCAATAAGGGCACTAGTGCATCTTGCTACAATACTCGACCAGACATTTGTTTTGCAGTAAATTTGCTGGCAAGATTCAGTTCCTTCCCAACAAAAGGACATTGAAATGGTGTTGAGCACATACTTGAATATCCTCGAAGGACCATAGTTATGGGTTTATTCTATTCCGAGGAATCCAAGGCAGAATTGATTGGTTACGCATATGCAAAATATTTATATGATTCGCATAAAGCTCGATCTCAAGAACGCTATTTGTTTGCATGTGGAGACACAATAATATTCTTGGCTATCAATGAAGCAAATGTAGGTGATCTCTTCTTCAAACCATGCAGAAATAAAAGTCTTCCATGTAGCAAGTCGAGAGTGTGTCTGGTTGAAATCAATGACACACCATATTCTTCTTTGAAAAACAATTTACCAACCACAAGGTACATAGATAATCAACTGCAAATGAAACTGTCCACAAGATGATTATTGTTGTGAACAAGTTTAATGTGTAATTTACTTGCAACAACGAAGTCATGACGAATAAAATGATATTCAATAATGTATTCGGCTAAGCTCAAAGTCTCGTCATATTCATCAAATCAGAAAATGATATATCAGGATGTGTTCAACGATGCAACATCTTCGTGAATGTGATTTGATCACAAAGACATTGTCAATATCAATATTTGAAAAAAATGATGTACAAGATTGGAGACATCATCGCAAGAAATAAAGTGATGTTTTAATCAGGGGAAGTATTATATGCGTTGCACTCTTTTTTCATTGACCGAGGTTTTGTCCCACTCGGTTTTCCTGGCAAGGTTTTTAATGAGGCAACAAATAGTGTGTATCAAAAGATATGTGTACTTTTTTTCCTTCACTAGAATTTTTTCCCACAGGATTTTTCCTAGTAATGTTTTAACGAGACACATATCCAAGGGGGAGTGTATAAATCCATTGTATTATGTGGATTATCCATTAGATTTATCCAACAATTAATTGAATTCATGTATAGGTACTTCCAAGGTGATAAGGTCATTTAGGATAACTATGTATCTACTAGTTGAATGACTTTTGAGAGTGATATCTCAACACTATAAATAAAGATATCACTCACCATTTGAAATACATACTTGAATAAGAAGAAAAGTTCTCTCTTCTCTCTACATTATATGCCTTCTTCTCTTTCATTTATATTGTACTGAGCTTAGATTTTGTAACACAATTATATTATGGCCAGTCATAACTTTAATTTTTAAATGTATTATTTTTTCACTTTAAAAATAAAACTATAATTTTCAAATTTCACAATAAGATAAAAATGTGATCAAACATTTACTTAATTAAGACGATATATCAAATCATAGATGGTTTGACACAAAGATTTATTCAAAATATTTTAATTATTATCCAAAATTACGTTGTATATAGCCAAAAAAACAAACTTATACTACTTAATTAGACATCATAGCTATAATTTACAATAATTTTCACTCGTGACTAATATTAACTGCTAATTACATGAGTTGAATTTAAGTTTGTATAATAAGTCACGTTTAATTTGTATAAATTATCATGTTTGTATAATTTCAACTAACAATTCTTTATTTGATTTGTATTTTGTATACAATAATTTGTATTTGTATATGACCGTAATTTTCTTTGATTTTTCTGTTTTATTTAAGATACATTCAAATTTTTTTTTAAGGTCCGTATAAACATGTAGATAATTTTTTTTTAAAGTTTTTAAAAAAAAAGTAGTTAGTAGCCGGGTTTGTGCAAGTAAAAGTCAGAGTCAGATATAAGAAAGAAGCTTCCATAGCTAAGCCCACACACGCTTCCGTTTCCCTTTGGCTGTTGGTTTACCCAAACATTCAATCTCTTCAAACAAATATATGACGTTTACTCTTCTTATATTTCAACCAACTACTTTTTGTTTTTCTCCAAACCCTTTTTCGCTATCTTCCATTTACAGGTATCCTCTCTTTTTCTTTTCTTGATTTTGGATCTTTTAATCTTCTTTTCTTGAATTTTTATATGGGTATTTTGACTAAAGTAATGGGGGTCTTTTATTTTGCGTATATATGCTGACAATTATTTGATTCGAACCTTACAAACTTTTAAAGATTCTTTTTTTAAGGGTTTATATGGTTGGATGATGTTTATTGATATGAATTTTTCTGTTTGTTAGAAGTTGTTTGATATAATATGAATGAATACTATGGGAATTCAAGAGCAAGTTCCAGTTCTGCATCTAGTTTGAATAGCAATTCACAGCAGGGTACTGAGGACGATCATGCCATTGCTACTATTTTAGCTGAAGAAGAGGAAAATGCTAGAAAGTATGGTGGCAAACTTGGGAAGAGACTTTCTCATTTGGATTCGATACCGGTATGATTATGTTTTTGTTTTAGTACTAGAAAGCAATTAATTTGTTTTCTGAATTGATGATCATGGACTCACTATCTTGCCATATAGAGGGTTTATGTAGAGATTTGTTTGTAATTTCCGAAGACGAATCTAAGATTTTTAAGGTAAATATTTATTAAGTGGAAATTGATCCCTAAATCCGACCAAGTGTACCATTTAGGCAGATAATATTATATCAATTTTAGAAAATACATACATAAAATACTTAGTTTTATGGATAGACCAGGGGTTCACCTGCCCCATATTTTAGCTATACATTCATCCCTGATAACTTCTAGTGTCTGCTATGATCTATAAAAGATATTAAATCCAGGAAATTTTTGACTTTTTTATGAACAAGCATATAAATTTACATTTGTTTCTTATTTTCTGCAATGTGTGTCCTTAGTTTGCATTGCAGTATAATACTTTATGAGCTTTATCCCATGGAAACCTGCGCTGTACTGTCTCTGCATTCTATTTACAGTCTTACTTTCCTGGCAGCACACTCCACGGGTAATTGGGGAGATACCTGACCCAAATGATGCCACGCTAGACCACGGAAGACTCTCCAGCAGGTTATTTATCACTATACTGATCATGCCACAATTGTTCAGCTTGAGGCCTTTGGTTGACTTACTTTTGTGAATCCAACGTATATCAGTTTTGATCCTTGATCCTAAGATATAAATTGTTCAGCTTGAGGCCTTTGGTTGACTTACTTTTTGGTTGACTTACTTTTGTGAATCTAACAATAATTGTCTTGTGATCAAATTCTTCTTATTTTATTTCTATTGTAAAACCGTGTTCTTTGTAACAAAGATAGCTGCAACTATCTTTCATGGTAGATAAGGGAGTTGGTTCACATTACAATTCCATCCACTCATCTGTAAGGTCTTTATGGAAAGATGAATAAAATAGGCAGTTGTAGCTATATAAAAAAAAAACTGTAAAACCAAAGCTAGGATGGAGCCTTTTTTGTGCTTTCCTATCAAAAGAAAAATAGAAATTAGAAATATACTATAAGAAAACTAGTCACTAAATGCTTAAAACTGTATCTTTCTATCAAAATCACGCTGAATTAGTTTCTGAATTTGATTGACATGATTTTTTACGTCATATATTTCACGGAATTATACTATTTCAATTATTTGTCCAGATTATTACTTTTTGTGCTCATAAGTTCTTCACTTTACAGATATGTGAGTCTCTTTGTGTAACATATATACATATATACACACACTCTGTCCCTTCATTAGAACCTTTAAACATAGCTGAACCCACACTTTACTTGCACTATGCACTTAAAAGGTGACAACTTGTTGATGTTTTTCTACAGTTTTCCCTTTTGACAACTCTGATCCTATGTTTATCTTTGATTCAGGTTGGCGACATATGGTCTCTTTGAAATGCAAATAGAAGGGGATGGGAATTGCCAGGTTGGTCTCTTTTGACTGGTCGACAAACTTCCGTGGCACTTCAGACCCACATGCTACTTATTAATTCACAGGCAATTTGAACCTGGTTTGTGACTGTCTTATTTGGCTTATTGTAGTTTCGAGCCCTTTCAGATCAGTTGTATCATAATCCAGAGTATCACAAGCATGTAAGGAAGGAGGTCGTTAAACAGGTATAGTTGCATGTTTTTAATATTTTCTTCTCATAATTGGAAACAGGATATGTGAAGAGTTGAAAATTACATAATGCTTATGTTTGAGGATTGTGTGCATCTAAGATTGCCACATACTGTACCTGGTAACTATTAAATCCAAACAACTATCGATTGGATAATTTGCCCGAGGACTTACAGACTGTTAACTAAAGTAGGCCAAGAAAAAGGATTGACCTTTTTATTTTTTTGGGAGAAGAGTAGGCTAAGAACAACTATTGTAATATCATAAGTTCAGAGTGTGACATTTCTGGTCAAACTTTCATTTTGCTCCTCCTGGGTGACTTGTGCATAATAACAAAGAAATATTTTCTCGGTTTTTATCTGAGACTCATCAGCTCAATTGCTTGACCTAATTTCTGGATCTAGTAAACATTAATACTATCCTCTACTTGCTTGAGTTTGACGCTATCTCTTTATCTAGTTTTTGTCCTACATGTTTCCTTATCCTAGTTGGCAATTCATTTCAGCTAAAGCAGTTTAGAAAGTTATATGAAGGTTATGTACCCATGAAATACAAAAGGTACTTGAAGAAGATGAAGAGGTAAGCTGTGTGGTCAATTTTCTGTGCTTATAGCGAGAAATCTCAATATTTAACCAACATATTCTCATTCTAACCAGGTCGGGAGAATGGGGAGATCATGTCACTCTACAAGCAGCTGCTGATAGAGTAAGTTGCAAGTTTCTCTTTTGTGTCTTAACAAGCATTGGAGGCATATATGTGGTATCCTTATGAGTATTTAATGCAGCATTTGAACTAAGATTCAATGGCACTGTTGAGGTAGCACAGAAGAAAAATGAGGATGTACTTATGCAGTATTATGACACATTGTGATTTGGAACATTGCATACAAGATAAAGCCAACAAATTCTACTGTCAGTAAAGATGTATTGCTTGGAGCCCTGGACAGAAAAATTGATGCATTGCAAACTTGAGCTTGTTAAATAAGAAAAAGCAATGAAGTAACCTTGTTAGTAGCATCCTATCATTGCATAATATACATAGTGGAAAAGTTGAAAGATTTTAGGAAGTGAAATTTTCAGTTGATGTTGGTATATAATATGGTAGCATCAAAAGTTATGAGTGTAGAGCAATTCTGAAAGCTTCACCATGGTTGAGCTGTTAGCCTTTTACTATTTGGCTTTCATGAAAGTTCTTTTTGTTAAGAGAAAAAACTAGTGAATTAAGAAGGTCCTACTTAGAACTCTTGGACTATGAGTTGTGGAGTTTTATTCTTGACCGAAACTGTCACAGCAAATAACCTGATCATCTTAACATGAACGTTTCTAGTAGTACCTCTCACTTCCTTGCAAACCGGGTATCATCTCATTTGCTTAACCGATCTAGATTTTATGTGGTATACCTGTGTTGCATGTATGTTACTGAAAAGTAACTGTAGGTTTTAGAGCAGAAAGTAGGAAAGAGTTAAACTTGGCCTGTCACATCTTGTCAATTTACATTAGATTTTAGAAGGCATACAATTGTTTAAGACATCAAATAGGTCTTTGAAAGATAATCTGTATCACAAAGTGAATTTGGATTGGAATCCCCTTGTGTTTTATTTCTGTTTTATCAACTTCAAGAATTAAAGCCATATTTGTCCCAAAAGGCAACAGCAGTTTTATGGAAATCAGAAAATGAGTACAAAACCAACAATTCTGGCTCATTTATCGTGTTATTCTGTCACTGAAACTAAAGAAGACGAGATTTAGTACTTGTTAATATTTAGCGACAAATATAAAGAAGAGAAACGGTTTAAAGAAACAATATCTTCTGCCTCTTTTTCTTACTGGTGAAGGGGAAGAAATCAAATAAATTAGTTCCACTGTTTACTGATTGAAGTTCAATATAGCATCAGACATGAAAGCAACTTGAAAGCATGAAAGCAAGTTAATAAGCCTCTCATACATACGTTTTTATCGGCATTTTTTTTCCGTGTTGTTAGGTGATTGATGTTGCTGTCTTCTAATTCTATGTAATTTCTTGGATTTTATTTGCAGTTTGGGGTAAAAATATGTTTGGTCACCTCTTTCCGGGACAATGGCTACATTGATATCCTTCCCAAGGACATACAACCTTCTAGGGGTATGTACATCCTTTCTGTTACCTAATGATCATGGTCCAATCAATACTTGTGACAATTATTTCATTTATGATTATTAATTCTTAAATTTACTGCATAAATGTTAAAACTCAAAAATACAAAAAAGAGACCTGAAAATTACTAAACAATACTAAGATCATGAGTTGTGATATCAAATCCAGAATTTAAATAAAATAGTACTTGCTGTTTTTGCTTGGGACAAGTATCATCCCAAAGTGAAATGTTGACTTACTGTTAAGTACTAAATTAGATCACCTTCCAGAAGTCGAGAATCACATGAGACACAATTTGATAATGCCAGACACTGGTTAAGTTTTATTTGTTACGAACTGTAAACTTGATCCTATGCGGAAAAAAGTAACATCAGTGGGTCGCTCCTGTTTTATTGTTCTCGTTTTGATGATATGCTGAATTATTTCCCCAAGATATTGAATCATTTTTTTATTAAGTCCTACTGACTCTATTTATATAGACAAACACATAGATTTCACGGTTATTTTAGGAAAGACTAGCTGCCCGTTTGGATTGACTTATTTTAGGTGCAAAATAGTTTTTAAGCAGTTTTGAAGTGTTTGGGTAAAGTTAACAAGTGCTTATAAGCAGTTATTTTTTTAAAGCCAAAATAACAAAAATATGCCAAAAGTCATAAGTTAGAAATCCTAACTTATGGCTTTTGGCTTATAAGTCATAAGCCAAAAGCCAATCCAAACAGGCCCTAAGTTTAACCTGATAAGATTAACCTTGTCTGACGCACAATGGTGTGGCCTAGTGGTTCAGAGATATTGAAGACAAAAACACTAGGTGAGTTTTTATTTTTTATTTTTGAAATTAGTAAAGGTGATTTTTTCTCATCTATCCAAGTCTTGGTGGATAAAGTTACTTATATCTATGCTAGTGGGAGGTAGCAGGTACCCCAAGAAACTAGTCGAGATGCGCACAACTAACCTGGATACCACGGTCATCAAAAAAGTAACCCTGTCTTGATAAGTAAATAAATTCCAATTCACTAGTTAGTGGATGTATCGTGTTGGCTGATGAACATTGTTGTCTTAATAGGCCGTCAACATGTTTAATCTCTTCAAGGTACAAAACTTTTGACTTGTTGTTCTCGATTTTCAGAACTGTGGCTGAGTTTCTGGAGTGAAGTTCACTACAATTCGTTATACGAAATTGGAGGTAAGTGCATTATTGTTTTCGATGTTGCGCAGTAGTTGACAATTTTGGGTCAGCTATACTGACAACACATTTGTTTTTTTTCTTTCAGAAGCTCCAGTTAGAGTTCCCAGAAAGAAGCATTGGCTTTTCTTCTAAGCCCATTCACCAGCAAAAATACTGCATACTGTAAATTGATAACTCTACAGAGCATGCCATGCACATAACAAAATCCTATGTATAATATTGTTTATACTCCTCAGTTTGTAGAAGGAAAACATTTATGATTTAATTTTACCCGATTTCGAAATAAATTAAAAAAAATTATTCTTTTGGATCTTCCGGGGTACGATTCAAGGCATGCTCGATCTGAGGGCCGCTAAACTCTAAATGCCACATGTCACCTTTTAATACGTTGGGACGTCAAAATCAGATTTCGACCCCCATACAATAATAGATGTAGAAATGTTTTGTATATACTTGACGAGCAGTGCTTTGGAAATTATAGTATACGTGTTTTATTAATTATAAGTGTATGTCATTTGTGTCATGTCCTATCCAATTACCTCTCTCATATATTTCTTCGATCTACATCTAATTTTCCTCATTTCCACTTTATACAATGTCTCGCATCTCCTTATTATCATACATATATCTCTCATGTTTTATAATTTGCAAATCTTCTATGTTTTTTTAAAATTATTTTTGATATGATAATGTGGAAAATATCATAACTAATGTAACATTTGTATAGTTTACAGAACTATAGCTACTTTTTTAATTCAATTGATAGTCTCTTTTAATTTTATTATCTTTTCTATCAACTAGGTAAATATAAAATAATGACAAAAGCTAAGAAGGGTTTAACTTCAGAGTTTAGAAGTATAAAATTATCTTGCTATTAGAAATAACCAAATCAAATGTGGTAAGTTCTTTTTCTTTTTTAGTTTTATCATCTTTGAGCTATATGTTCGAGCTAATGGGATATAATTTTAAAATTAAATTTGAAATAAAATATTTTTTATAAATACACTAATATATGTGTTAATTACTCAATGCATTGATAGTTTCAATAGTTAATACTCCCTTCGTTTAAAAAAGAATGACCTAGTTTGACTTGAAACGGAGTTTAAGAAAAGAAAGAAGACATTTTAATCTTGTGGTTATAAATTAAAGTTATGTCAAATGTACTAAAATGACCTTAATCTTGTGGTCTTAAACATGCCACGTGGAAAGTTAAAGTTAAAGTGTTGCCAAAAAAGGAAAGGGGACATTCTTTTTTAAACAGACTAAAAAGGAAATAGGAACATTCTTTTTTAAACAGAGGGAGTATTAGTTTTTACATTATAGTGTATCTTGCTTCTAGTTACACTATATCTAGCGAAGTTTTATCATCTTCGAGTTATATGTTTGAGCTTATGGAATTTAAATTTAAATTTAAATTTGAAATAAAATAACTGTTATAAAGTACACTAATATATGTGGTATTAATTACTCAATGTAGTGATAGTTTCAATAATTAATATTTGTCTTTACATTATAGTGTATCTTGCTTCTAGTTACACTATATCTAGTGAATGTACCTTTAGCATTGGTGTAACCAATGTACTTATGTATATCAATTTCATTCGGTATATTTAGTATTGACATAATATATAAACATGATATTTAACTTGACTTCAACGGACAATTATGCCCTCCAACTTTGGGTGTGCACAAGTAGGCACTTAAACTTGTATAAAATTGAATAAGTAGACACACGTGTCCTACATGACATAATACATGTAAGACGCCACGTATGATGCAAAATTGACATGTAGGACGAATGTGTCTTGTTCAATTTTATACAAATTTAAGTGCCTACTTGTGCACACTCAAAGTTAAGGGTCATAGTTGACAGCTGAGGCCAAATTAAGAATCATGTTTATATATTATGCCTTTAGTATTAGTTTCATGTATCCAACATTAAAATGCATTGATGTATAGTGTATCTATTCATAGTTGTAGATTGATCTGAAAGGACACTGATATATTTAATATATTGTTACTGTATCGAGTATATATGTGCATAAATACATTTGTTTGGTATCAAATTTGTGATCTATTTATGTATCTATGCACAGATACATACTTAGAAAAATAAGAAAGAACAAAATATAAACATAGACACATGTGTAATTATGCCTTAAATAGTGGTCCTTCAATGACAATCTGATATCAATTACGTAACATAAAGAGGAGAGGGAGAGAGAGCGAACGAAAGGAGGGGAGAAAAAGCGAGAGATTCATTTTTTAAGAGAGAGTATCTATGAACGATTAAGGGTATTTCTGTCTATCAAAAATTGATTAATATAATGAAATTTAATAGATATAATAGGGATGTTTGTCTAGATAATTTTTTCAACTATTTATATATATTATATATACATTTCAACACTAATATATAGATATGGACCAAAATTATTAAATTTTATCAAATTCGTGAGTGCATTATGGCTCCGCCCTTGACTAAATGTATTTGGAATCATGATTTAATGAAGTAAAACATATGTTAGTTAATTAATGTTAAGTAAAATAACATAAATTCAAATACATATATATATTGAATTGATGTACACACCAAATACACATAAGTTTTACTCGAATCATCACGAGTGGCCAAATTTTGTAAAGAGCATCCCATTTAGAGCATGTTTGGCATGACTGTTGGGAGACAAATCCTTAAAACTATTTTTAAAGGGAATCAAATGCAGTTTTTCTGGTGTTGGGAAGAAGCTAAAAATTTCTACTTAAGAAAACAAAAGCATAACCAAAACAATATTTTGTAAGACTAAGAGATCCCTTACATAATATACATTTATCAATGTATACCTTATTAATTAATTAATTAGTATATTTCATAAATTTGGTTAATTTTCACTCAAGTATATTTATTTTTATTTAATTAAATTTTTATTTTATTTATATTATTATATATACTTTATATTGTATATATTATTTTACGTATTATTTTGAAGAATTAGAAATAAAAGTAACAACAATATTTTGCATGATTAAAAAAAATTAACAATTGAAGATTTAGTCCCTCCCAAAAAATTACTCACAAATAACAAAAAAAAATACTTGATCCACGTATTATTTTATTTTAATTTGAATATTTTAATTAATTCACGTATTATTTTATTTTAATATGAATATTTTAAAACTATAAAGTATATTATAACAAAAAACGAAATAATTGCTAAGACTGAATCCAAAAGAATAGTAACAAATAACAAAAAAAATCCTCTTTTAGATATTTTACAACAATATTTATCTATGTAGAATATGATTGAAAAATTGAATATATACATTTTAATTAATTAAATTAAAATATAATTAAAATTTCTCTATTACGTGTTTAAAATAGTTTTTTTCTATAAAATAATCTTAAAACTAAAAGCATATTGATAATTGCACTTTTTAGAAATTTGACTCTCAACAACATATTTATTTAAAAAATAAGTCAAACATAAATTTTTATCAAAAACATTTTTCAAATGAATTTACCAATCATAAATTACATTTATTCTTTTTTTGAAAAACACTTTTATAAAACAACTTTTTTTTAAAAAAATTATTAGACATTATCAATTTTTAACATAATTTTTAGTAATTTTTAATTTGTTTATTTTCTTGGAACAAAATTAAGTTTTATCGTATGAATATTTTGTGAATTCTTAAATGGATTTTTGGTATTAAAGTTTGGAAAATAAAAAAATTGATTGACACGGTCAAGTTTAATTATTTTTTTTTAAAGAAAAGTAATTTTCAAATAGTTAGCCGACATCATTTTATGTTCAAATCTTTGTTTGAAAACGACCTATGTACATGCAAAAAATGTTTATACTTTATACTATTGTTGGTTGAGAATTCGAATAGTGCTCTTTAATAGATGACATATTTATTATTAAATTCAATGTATTCACTTGTTTTCAAAGGGGCTTATCTTGTTTACATATTATTGTTGGTTGATTGATGAAATTTTACTCATTCAACCTAGAAGTATTTGAATTGGTGAAATGGTAAACAGTCAATATCACCATTATATATATATATATATATATATATATATATATATATATTGATGAAATTTTACTCATTCAACCTAGAAGTATTTGAATTGGTGAAATGGTAAACAGTCAATATCACCATTATATATATATATATATATATATATATATATATATATATTCTAGCCCGAGACACATCTAATTTATATAAATTGAAAAAGACTATTCTACCGTTCAAGAATGGGAAGACCAAGACAATTTAAATTAGTCAAGATTATGGTTACCAAATGGTTTAAAGAATGTGGTCAGTGTTTTAAAAGACGGTGAGAGGCGAGGCATTTTATGTAACGCATGATGAGGTGTAAATTTCGAGATGTAAGTCTCATGGATCTATAAGGCATATATCTCATGTATATTCAATTTTATAATTTTATTATTAAGAAAATAAGTAAGAATAACATTCAATTTCAGTGTTTATTCACATAAATTTTATAAATAAAATAATATAAAAAATATTATAATTATTATTTGATAAGTGTATTAATAACCAATAATAAAAAATATATTATAATTATTATTTGAGAAATATAACAACTAATAACACAAAAACGGATGAAAGTTAAAATGATCTTTAAATTGAAATCATTATTCATCTTCACAGTTACTAGTCTTTATCAACTAATATTTGTATTGATTTTGGTTTATATATTCCAATAACTAAAGAAGTAAGCAATATACAAAGTATAAGAGTATGTTTGTTGTTGCGTCTGTCTTTACTATGTGAATTAAGTTTTTACGCTCGAACCTCATGCGCTAAGTTATAGGACTTATGCCTTATAGATAATTGAAGGTTCGTTCACGGGCCTAATATAATTAATTATCTTTATAATTTTAATTTTTTTACATTTAAATTTACATATTATTTTATTATAATTTCTAAAATTTTCTAGCATTTAAAAAAATTACAAAAATCACTATTAGGTATATCTCTCTCCTCTGTCAGATACATAACTATCTCCTCTCGAATACATAGATATCCTCTCTCGAATACATCTTCATCCCCTCTTCAATACATCTTTATCGTCTCTTGGATACATATCTCTCCTCTCGTGTACATCCATATTCACTCTCAAATATAGCTCTCTTCTCTCGGATTCATCCATGAGCTATGTGTCTGCAAGTTTCCTGAATGGCAATGTATCATGACCGATGTATCTGCATGTCTGCTGATACAACTAATTTTTTTAATTCTAAGATTTTTTTCTATAATTTGAAAAAAGAGTAGAGATATAATGTAATTAACTCTTGAAATTATGAAGATTTATGTCTTTTAACTTTAATTTATGTGACATATTTTTCTCAGTAGTCAATTTCAAAAGAATGATGTATTAGTATATTTAATAATATTTTGACTTTTAATTGTATATTTTATTCTTAGTAAGAAGATTTATAATCATATCACATATGAACATCTATGGTTTGTTTTAGACCACGAATTTTAAAAGTATTTTTCTAAAAAAAGAACATCATTTAAGTCAAATAAACATTATATGTATCGATATAGAGTGAGTACAAACTTTAGTTAAGTTTTTTTTAAACTATTTTGTTGTTTAACAAAATTTAAAATGAAAATGCTAAACCTTTTTCACAATTATGTTTTATAGTTTTTTTTTATCAATAACTAGTCTATAATAACCAAAATTTTGATATAAATAAGGTAATAAAGCAACTTAATTCTAAAATTCTAGTATTGATATTAATTGAGAAAATATCTATTTATAAATTGTAAAGCATTCATAATCTAATATTTAATATGCTTCTTACTCTAAACGAATGACACTAATTTATCATAATTCAAGATTGTAAGAAGTAGAAATCAAGACTAAAAAGTGCAACTCACTATTATATGAAGGTCAATCCGTAGTTTATCTATTGTGGAAGTTTTCTAAGTATATGATATATAATTCTGTGACAAATTGATTTTACAGTAAACAACTTCAATATATTACTTAATAATCTTTTTCAAATGTTCATACGACATAAATGCGTCGTTTACAATCCAATTTGAAAAAGTTGAATTCTAAAAAAATCTATGCAGCAAGGAATTGCATTAGATTATTAGTTAAAACATTTCGCATTTGAGGAATATATAAAATGTTGATATCTTTGAAAAAGTTCATCGATCTTCATATATTTTGCAAGTGGTATCTATGTTCTACAATATTATCATCTTCCTTTTGCAATATTTGTACCATAAGCTTCCATATGATAAAATACTAATCATTGATCAATCAATTCGTAAAGATAGATTCAAAGCCTTTCAAATCTCTACTGCTTCAACTTATTTATAATGTGTTTGTAGTTTGCTTTGTCAGTGAATTTTGTGATACATTTTATTATTGTCTCCGATAATAGAAATACTTCTATGTATTTTGGTATTAATATTGAAAGTATTTATTAAAAACTTAATTTCTAACTCCACAACAATAAAAACAATTATGAAATCAAATTTATTTCTATATACAATAACAATTATCATAATGTTATATTCTAAATATTGAAAATATTTATTAATATATTGATTCTAACTCCACAAAAATAACAACAATCATGAAAATAATTTTATTTTTATATATGATAACAATTTACATAATGTTATATTCTAAATTACATTAATATTTTTTGATACTACACTCTAAATATCATATCGTAAAAGAAACTTTGAATCTTACCCTCCACAAAATAACCAATATACTTGTTTTTTTTAAAAAGTTATTATTTATTTTTTAATTTTTTTCTTCCTCTATATTTCTCAAGCCCTTTTCTATTGACATTTTTATTTTTTTATTTTTTCGTTATTTTTTAACTACTCATTTTTCTTTAGTTTGTATTTTAATATTTCTTAGAATTTGAATATGAATTTTTTCTATTGTCAAATTTCCCTGTCAAATAGTTTATCATATTTGATATAAGAAAATATTCTATATAAATTTTCTTGTTAAATAGTTAAACATTGTTCATTCTTTTAGTCACGTAAATATAATTTTATATATCTTCAAATTAATTAAAAATACTGATACGTCATTTTAAAGATTATTTTAATAATCAAGATACAAATTTAGTGATCATATTCTGTAACAAATATTATATGTTTACGCAATAATTCTTTAAAGTATTATAAGGAACAAAAATATTAACTATTCAAACACATTTTATTTTAAATTAGTTCAAAATTTTCTTTCAAAAACATGTCAAAACAAGCTTAGCATTTATTATTGTTTGTAAAAAGTTAATTAATAGAAACTCTTCTAGATTTTCATTTTGGTCATTAATTATACAATTATCATTTCACCCTTAAATAATATAAAAATTACTAAAATTTCATCGTTTGATAGATATTTTTTGTTTAATGAAAATTTCACGCACAGAAAAAAAAAAGAAAAAAAAATCTTAAGAAATGTGGTCCAATTTAAATGCAAGATCAATAGGATACACATGTCATTTAAGAAAAGATATTTGGTTGTATTGTTATTATAAATCTATTACCACTTTTTTGGTGACATAACATAAAAACGAACATTCTAGAATATTTGTGAAATGACAAAATTGTCCTTGGTCGTCCTCAACTTGGTTCTTCTATATAATAAATATAAATATATATAATTATAATAATAACTAGATAGAGTATTGCCCCGTGCATAGCACGGGCCCAACAACGTAAATTATGATGTCATTTTTTTGCGTTTAATCTGAATTGTCACAAGAGATTTAGGACCTAAGTTGCATTTATATTTGAAAAATGTTAGAAAAATATATATATAAATTGCTCGATTCGGAAATTTTTTATTTTCTTTTACAAAATGAAAAAATCATCCTACTTGTTTGACACGGTATACACTTAAACAATAATCCACAATTTCATTAAGTATTTATTTAATAAATTGATAATATTTATTTAATAAATCGGTTCGATACGATTCTGTTCGATTAGTTCGGTCGATCTTTGATATTCTTTTTACACCCCTACATACAATCATATATATCACACTTACCTATTACTTCCTTTAATACACTTGCAAAATCAAACACAAACATATGTGTCATTGGTTCATTACACTATCCATCATCCTATGCTACATGATTAACACCATGTATCACTTTTATACCGGTGTTGGTACTTCGAAGTTTGCATCATGAACACGTAGGATATTGAAAATGTTGTTCATACCCAGAATATTTCGTTGCTTTGTATTTTTCAAAAAGTTGCTTCCTATTCCAAAAAGAAAAAAAGAGATTAAATATTTCGAAGTAGAAAACGTTAAATCAATAAAAATCCATAGCTACATTTTAATAAATTACTATGGAGAACATTTGTGTGTGAGAGAGAAAACAAGACAACGTATTCGATCAAATCATGAAACAGTGAGAAAAAACTACTTCTGAGTACTATAACCAATAGTCTAGACTTCAAGTTATACTCTTTTAGAGAGGGGTTGAGGAGACACAAAGTTAATAAAGGCAAAAATTGTTTCTACAATCTAAGGATACATCAAAAATTTAATTCTTTCTCAAAAATTAAAATATAAAAATTATTTTTGACATTTTCAAATAAACATGATAAGTAATAATAATAAAATATCAGATGCTTCCGTGATTATTTTAACATCATGTCAAACATATATATATTCGAATCAAATAATTAATTTAATGATATTCTTTTTCTATTTTATTTGAAATCATTCAAGAAAATAGATTAAAATTATGAGTCTCAATATATTAAAAATTTTCGTACTGATCCATCTGTAGATTAATTTTGAGTACACCTGTAAATTTATTTTATAGGTGTTTAACAAACAAAAACAATGACCTACTTGATAAAAATTAGAATGAATCATCTCATTCTTTACAAAATGATAAAAGGATTAAAAAAAATTATGACTTTACATTTTGCCTTTATATTCATTAAAATTAGGAGAAAATTTAGTATAGTACGGAAAGAACTTTTTTTAAAACTAATTTATATACCTTATGGATGAATGTTTTATCTCAAATAATGAGAATTTAAAAATATTAACAAAAGTTATATATCATATATATTGCAGTAATTTAACATAAGGTAGTTAAAATAATAATTTATATAATTTGCCTAAAATGATTTTAGCTGATGATAAAATAATAGTAATAAATAAATATATGTTTCTAAATTAATTAGATAATGACATATATGTTTTGGGATTATACATAGAGAAATCAAATAAATTAGATACTTCAAAAATTAATTTTACAATCCAAAAACAAAAGCAACGCCATGAAATTTAAAAGTCTAAAGAGAACAAAAGAAAAGGCCATATAACATGCTCTGAATTTTTTGAAAATTTTATTCTTGAAAGCTTGCTCACTGGATTCATTCCTTATGAATTAGGCATTTTGAGGATTGCAATTGTAATTGATATTGGATTTAACATGTTAGCTGGTCCATTATCATATTCATAAGAATATTTGAAAAATGTGATCAATTGAATTTTGTTCAAAATTTATTATATGTACAAGTCTAAAAAGTGAGGTATTCACACTATAAAATAGTGAATTTTACTTTTGTCTTATAATTATTTTACAAAAGTAGGACCATCATGTATGGAATTAATTAAAAATGAAGTTCTTAATGTTGAAAAACAAAACTGCATTATTGATCTTCCTAATAAGAGATCTATACCAAAATATGTATTATTTAGGATGCAAATTACAAATAAAGGAAGACAAATTTATTGGTATATGAAATGAGAGGGGAGAGAATTGAGGAGTGAATGAAATGAAGAATGTGTTAGTGTCTATTTACTTAAGTCATGAACTTAGTTCTAGAAAAATCTTATAATTAAATGTAAATATACCATCCTATTCATTTTATTTGTAAAGTTACTTTTTGACATGTTTTAAAAATTATTTTTTAATATCACAACTAATTTTATTTATTCTTTAATTTCAATCTAATATATATTATTAATTTATTACATCTAATTATTATTTTTTAGGTATATTAATTAGAGAAAAAATGAAATTAAATGTAATTAACCATATTTTTTAAATAATAAATTTTTATATTAAAGCTGACATTTGTACTAAGTATAATGAATAGAAAAAATATCAACTATTAAATTAAAGTGATAGTAAAATAGAGTAATGAGTAAATATCACAATAAGTCATAATAAAATGAAGTAATAACAAAATGAGTTAATGGTAATCATTATAACTAAAAATATTTCTGAAACTATTTAGTTTTCTTGTTATAATTCTTAATAGATTTTTGTTTGCGTGAAGTTATATTTTTACCTGTGATCATCATTCGCTTCATATATAGAAAGATGTTTCTAGAATTATTCATTGTTCTCGCTATTTTTCTTAATAGATTTTTGTTAGAATGAAATTATATTTTTATTCGTGGTCGTCTTAAATATAAATATATCATCCTATTCATTTTATTTGTAAAATATTTTTTAACATCTTTTTCTTTATTTCAATCTAATATATATTATTAATTTTATCACACTATTTATTTTCAAGTATATTAATTAGAGTCAAAATAATGGTGAAAATAATTAATTTATAATGTATTTTTATATTAAAATAGACATTTTTGATAAGCAAATGAATAGAAAAAATATTAAGAGTTAAATTAAAATAGTAAAATAGAGTAATGAATAGATATTACAATGACTCACCAAAAAAAAAGTGAAGTAATAACAAAATAAATTAATAGTAATAACAATAATTAAAGATGTTTCTAGAACTATTTTGATTTTCTTGTTTTCATTCTTGGTAGATTTTTGTTAGCATGAAATTATATTTTTACCCTTGATTATTATTCACTTCATATATATGAAAGATGTTTCTAGAATTATTTACTATCTTTCTTAATACATTTTTGTTAGAACGAAATTATATTTTTTACCCTTGGTCGTCCTACCAGTTCACTCTTCTATATAATAGAAATTCAATCTAATATATTATTAATTTTATCACACTTATTTATTTTCAAGTATATTAATTAGAGTCAAAATAAAGTTGAAAATAATTAATTCATAATGTATTTTTATATTAAAGTAGAGATTCTTTATAAGCATAATGAATATAAAAAATATTAAGAGTTAAATTAAAGTAATAGCAAAATAGAGTAATGAATAGATATTACAATGACTCACAAAAAAAAGTGAAGTAATAATAAAGCAAATTAATAGTAATAAAAATAACTAAAGATGTTTCTAGAATTATTTGATTTTCTTGTTATAATTCTTGGTATATTTTTGTTAGCATGAATTAAATTTTTACCCTTGATCATTATTCACTTCATATATAGAAAGATGTTTCTAGAATTATTTACTATCTTTCTTAATACATTTTTGTTAGAGTGAAATTATATTTTTACCCTTGATCGTCCTACCACTTCACTCTTCTATATAATAGAAAAATATAGACATTTAACATGCATATTAAAATATTTTTGGTATACCTCACTTCGAGACTCTTGCAAAACATTTTTCAAAGCAATGATTGTGGTTAGCAACTATGTCAAATAAATTTTATTATGCATTAAGGATAAGCTGTATACTTTTACGAGAACAAGAATATGAGTGTTTAAGCGTTTCTAGAAAATTAAGATGAATAAAAAAAGGGGGAAAACTCAAATATGCCATTGAACTTTCAGAAAATACTAATTTATGTCATCCATTAAAAGGCGCATTTATAACATCCGTTAAAGAAAAAACTTATCCATGTCAGTGCCGATGAACCAATAACCCATTACTGATGAACCAATAACTTTTTTTCGATTCAAGTAATCGGTTTTCGTTTGATTTTGAATAATCCAATTTTATGTGTTAGACCTCACTTTCACGCCTTTCTCATGCACCGCCTCATTGAATTTAAACTCCACATACTCTGTTTTGGGCTTGCTCAACTTGAATTCTTTATTTTTCAAACTTTGTCTCCACACCTCTAGCTTAGTATTAACTCCATTGCACGTCTCATCAGTCAGTACTATGTCATCCGCAAATAACAAACACCAAGGTACCTTATCTTGAATGTTTGCGTCAATTCATCTATCGTCATAGAAAAGAGAAACAAACTAAGAATCGATTCCTAATGTAACCCTATCTATATTAAAAAGAAAAGCTTGGACTCTCCTCTCCACCCACCTCTCTTATCCGAATTTTAACTCCTTGAATATTTCTTTTATCGTTCTAATATATACTAGCAATACACCTATTCCCTCTAGGCAACACCACAACACTTCTTCAGATTTTATGATATGTTTTGTCAAGATCGATGAACACTATATAACTTAAGTGTACAAATAAAATAATTTTAAAGTTTCTCTAACAAGTAGATTTTAAACTTTTACTTTTCTCTATAGTTTACCTTTAAGAATTAATATTAAATATTAATCAATATGAGTATTATAATAAAATTTAAAAAATTGTGATTATTGTTTCTTGCAAAATTCAACAAGTACAAGTAATTATATGTGAATTGTGATGTGAGAATCCACCATCGCTTTCGGGAAATAATGCCGCATATGATTACTCAATTATGTTTTATGCACTCTCCTCTCAAAAAGTCATTCAATTTTTAATTTTAAATTAAAAAATCACTCAACTATACACTTCTTTTTCAGAAAGTGAGTCAACTTTGAATTTTAATTCAACAATCACGCAATCATTTTCTTTTTTTAAAGTAACTCATAATCTCTATCTTCCCTAATTCTTCACAACCGTAGAAAAATCTCACTTTTCTTTCTTTGTTGATCTTCGCGTATGTCTTCTCAGCTTTACTACACATTTTGTATTTCTAATTAATTGAGATATTACATGCCAAAGATATCACCAACTTGGTTAACTCATCCAGCTCTATATGAGGTTTCTGCTAGTTTGCTCATTCATTATATCTTAGTTTTGCTTTTTTCTACACTGATTCTTGAGTTTTTATTTATGCTATTTTATTGTATTTGATTCTATCTGGGTTCTGTGTTATGCCCAAATTAGTGTTAGATTATTTAATGGGGTTTTGTTGTTCTTCTATTGATACAGAAGGTGAGCTGTTTGATGTATCACAATATGCATTTTTTGGTGGAAATGTTGGGGAAGAAGTGGGTTTATTAGAGGACGATGATAATTGCATTCATGGGTTGGGAGATCGTAATGGTGATGATGAAGTACCGGAGTACCATTTGTTTGAAAAAGATGAGGTAATGTACTGCCTGTTATTTTTGGGGGTGGGATTTTATATATGTTTTTCTTAATTATGGTGAGGATTTACTCTCTTTCAATATATTGTTTAATTACGTGTAATATGAAAGAGAGTTGACTTATATGCTGAAAGATTCATTCTTTCTCCCTCATGATTGATCTTAGTATTAGAAGGATTTCACATGTAGAAATCCATTGTACCATCTGTTTGACTAATATTATAGGACTTACTATTCATTAACAATGATAGGATCCTTATTTTTAACTAGTTGTTGTTGTGTTTGACACATTTTCCTTACAATTGATTATGAATCGAGCTTGATTAATCTTTCATTGGGGAGTCTATACAATAATTAGAACAATGAATAAGAATGATAAAATTACAAGAAATCCAAAATAAAACTTGCTTGGCTTAGAAGCACGTTTATACGTTTCTTGAAGATAGTTGGAGTCTCTCCCACGAGCAATCGGAAGAATAAATAACAACTCTATCTTCGGGATTCAACTAAGCCACAACACAAGTAACATTCAAGAATGTTGCTCTTCTATTCTTGAATTGGTGTTTTCACCTTTTGATTAATGTCTCACAAGTGTTTTCAAGGAAAAGTATTTTTTGTTTTGAAATGCTTATATTTTTCAACTAAAATAAAACTCAATTGATAGGATAAAAGTTTTGCAAAAAAAGACTTTTAATTAATAGAATTTATTATAGGTTCATGAATTTAAAATAAAAGTTATCTTTCAAAATTCATAACGTAGAGCCTCTTACAAAATCCTATAACGTAGAATTAAAACAAAGAAGAATGTTACAACTCACATTCATTATTTTGTTATTTTCAAAACTTTTAACGGATGAATTTTATTTCAAAATTAATTGAAACACTGATTCTTACAATCCCCCACTTGTTTCAAGAAATTTTATCTTTGAAAAATCCAAAAAATATTTTGAGACATTAATCTAGTGACATGCATCAATAATGGTGTCTTTTGGACTTGAACCATTAGCTAGTGAAGGTTTTCTAAATCATTGACTACTTAGTGAACAAATCTTGAACTAAGTGGATCATTGAATGAAGTTAGGAAAAAAAATACTCCACGCATATCACTATGTTCCTGTGAAAATCGAAATCCCGTGACACCTTACGACCATGTGTCCTGAATCCTTTTAGCCAAGTGCTTTAAGATTTGCCTGTTAAAAATCTTATTGAAGCGGCCTCCACTTCACACTTAGTGCGGTGAATTCATCAAGAGTAACTTTGCATACTCCGACCAAATAGTCTATGAACTTCATTAAGAGAAAATTAATCTCATCCTCCTTTACAACAAAGTATCGGTAAATCTATCAAGAGTATTCCTACATACTCCAATCGAAATTGATTTATAGACTTATTAAGAGAATATAATCTCATCCTTCTCTTCAGTAGGAATATCGAAAAAATTTATCAAGAGTTTTCTTACTAACTCCAACCGAGATCGGTCTTATAAATTTATTAAGAGAATAAAATCTCAATCATGCACATCTACTTATTTTATTTTATTTATGAGAATTTTATTGATGTGCTTCACAATTGTAACTTTACTTGTTTTTCCCTTTGAACCCAAGATTACATCATTAGGTAGGGTTACCATAAAGTACAATTAATTTAAAACAGGCTTTATTCCCATTCCGTTACAAGTTTCCACCACTAACTCTTTGCCTAACCCTTTAGTTAAAGGATCCGCTAAATTAAATCTGGACTTCACATATTGAAGCAATATCACGCCTTCCTCTAATAATCTTCTCACATGATTATGTTTGAGACGAACTTGTCTCGACTTGCATTGTAGCAATCACTTGAAGCCCGAAATATAGCAGCTTGATTATCACAATANCTTTCTTCTTTTCAGCTTTAAGAATTTTACAGTCACGTGCATAATGACCAATTTTATGACAATGATAACATTCAATCTACTTAGAAGTAGAATTAGTACGCTTGGAATTTTTACTTTTCTTTGCCTTCAAAAGTTTATTATTGGCAGGTTCCTTCTTGATCATTTCTTCAAGAACATGAGCTTTCATGATGGGCTCCTTCAAGATGTTATTGTCGCGGTATCGTGTCTCTTGTTCAATTTGCAAGTGTTGCAATAATTGTTCAAGAGTCAAATCTTCCTTCTTGTGTAAGAGTTTGCTTCTGTACTCCTTCCAAGATAGAGGAAGTTTTGAGACAATAGCACCAACATGAAAGTTTTCATCAAGAGTAATTCCAGATATAGCAATTTTATTAGCTATAAGTTGAAATTCTTGTACTTGTTCAGTGATTGACTTGTCATCAACCATTTTGAACTCCATATAATTTGAAACAAGAACTTTGAATTCGCCTCTTCTGCTAAATGAATAGCTTTAAGAGTATCCCAAATCTCCTTAGCAAATTTACATTTAATATAATATTGATCATAATATTTATTGGACATTCCTCCAAGAATATAATTCTTTCATAAGTAATCATCATCTTGCCATTTGGCAATTTGTTCTTTAATTAAAGTAGCCTCGTCCGTTGCTACCTCAGAACTAGGAGCCTCAGGACAAGGTTTTTCAAGAACATATGCCAACTTTAATCGTCTTAAAAAGAATTCCATCTTTCCACGCCATCTAGGAAAGTCTTTGCCATCAAATATTTCAAAATTAGAATTAGGCAAATTTGGAACATTGTTTGTTATTGATGTGGATGCCATAGAAACAACTATCTTCAAATTGTTAGAACAATGAACAAGAATGATAAAATTACAAGGAATCCAAAATAAAACTTGCTTGGCTTAGAGGCACGTTTATACGTTTCTTGAAGATAGTTGGAGTCTCTCCCACGAGCAATCGGAAGAATAAATAACAACTCTATCTTCGGGATTCAACTAAGCCACAACACAAGTAACATTCAAGAATGTTGCTCTTCTATTCTTGAATTGGTATTTTCACCTTTTGATTAATGTCTCACAAGTGTTTTCAAGGGGAAGTATTTTTTGTTTTGAAATGCTTATATTTTTCAACTAAAATAAACTCAATTGATAGGATAAAAGTTTTGCAAGAAAAGACTTTTAATTAATAGAATTTATTATAGGTTCATGAATTTAAAATAAAAGTTATCTTTCAAAATTCATAACGTAGAGCCTCTTACAAAATCCTATAACTTAGAATTAAAACAAAGAAGAATGTTACAACTCACATTCATTATTTTGTTATTTTCAAAACTTTTAACGGATGAATTTTGTTTCAAAATTAATTGAAACACTAATTCTTAAAAGTGGACAACGAGAAGATGACAAAAATTTGCCAAAAGACAATTTGGGTTCTTACATTATGTTCAATTAGGTTTGAGACTGTCACGATCCAAAAATGGGTGTGATGGCACTCGTCTTATCCCACCAAGACAAGTCAGCCTAAAACCCAATATCTAACAAAGTGCGGAAGTAAATGACAATCCAACAACAATTTCTATTATGAAACCAAGTCATAGTAATTCAATCCCCAAAACCAGGTTGTCACGTGCACAAGCCTCTAATGTAAATATTAGAATTGAAATAAAATAGAAGTCTAAAATGAAGTTGTCTTTCAAGTAAAAACAAAGACATAAACTGGAGTAGGAAAGTTCGCTGAGATGACAAGCAGCTACCTCACAATCCTCCACAAGATGCCTCGGAAACGAAAAGAATGAGAGGTATCACGAAGATCCGGGCTCGTAACCTACAAAAAAAATTGTAGAAGCAAGGGGTGAGTACCAAACCACGCGGTACCCAACAAGCAAACCTCTAAACACAAGTTAAGTGAACAAAATACGGGTATTCCTTACACCCTATCTAAACCTCCACGCTACAGCCTAACAGTTTACAGTTTACCAAACACACAACTCAATAACCACACTCTATCAGTTTACACATTCTCAATGACAACTCAATATTCAACAGTCACAAGTTTCACAGAGAAACACTCACAAGATCAGCAAAACATGTGTTCAAGTTCATCAATAATAAAAATGTGTAATGCCATGAGATGCAATGTCAAATATAGTGATGCATGCCTTTCCTAACGATACACACCCGCTGTCTCTCAGTACGGGACCCATGGGGGACATATCTGTCCATGCATCTGTCGCGGCGCACGACACGACCCTCGATAATAGTAACCTTCGCGGCGCGCGATACGTCCCTCGAAATATAATATTCATCGCGGCGCGATACGACCATCGAATGGTACATCCTCTTATCACATAACTCTTATCACAACCATATCTCAGATACGATGCAAATGACATGCTCAAATGAAAAAAAATGAGGAGATAACCATTTTCATAACAAAACACAATTTACAACAAGGAATACAACACCAACAAATAAGCAACAAGTCTCCAAATCATTCTCAACACCACACATGGACATCCACGAATTTCATACGCTTAACAAGGGTTTAGAAATTCACTTGCCTTAGCCACTAGAATAATCACTCCGGGACTTGAGTCTTCCCTTTCCGTTGAGCTTCCAAATTGATGCAATCTATTCAAGTATATAAATTCACAATAAGCTTTCGGAACTAACAATACCCACATTTTGTTGTGTTTAACCTTGAGCTAAACTTCACCCAAATTTATAATCAAGTTCGTAATTCTTGATGTCAATTGAAATTTCCACTATCATAGTTTTTCAAGTTTCAAGCCTAGGATTCAATTTTGATTATTTCTTTTCCACTATCATAATTCGAATGACATTCACGCAACACCGTACATATAATATTTAATTACACATGCCCACCTATCAACATTAGATTTATAGTATAATGACCAATATATAAAGTTTGCACTACTAATTTAATTAGAACAGTGCTAACAAAAAAAATCGATCCCTTTTATTTTTATCTTTATTTTCTGTTCAACAATTGGCTCATTATGGTCAATGATTGGCTCATTATGACCAATCATTGGCTCATTATGGCCAACCCAAATAATCCCAAATCTTTTGTTAGTTTCCCAGAATGTATATTCACTGTACCAACGTACATTCATATGCATATTCCCTCCTCCAATGCTTCTAATCCATTGATTTTATTTTATTATCTTTCACTAATTATTATTTTTTTTTTGTTTGAACCACTAATTTAATTCACTTAGTCCCTAAAAAAAAATTGACAACAGATCATATAAAAAAATATAATAACAATTATGAATTTAGCATTGTCTCGTCCTCACATAATCAAAACCGCCGGAACAATACGCACACCATAAGTCTTCCTCATCCCAATTTCCAATCTAATACAACAATATAATAATATAATAGTATTAATGTATAGGATCTGACATTTTTTTTTTTATTCCAACAACCCTCTTTTCAATTGTATACATGTATATATATATTATTTAATGAAATTCTAGGCATTATAAAGAGCATTTAGTGCAATAGCATACATAGAAAGATTAAAACTTCAATCAAAATTTTACCTGTAGCAATTGATAACCGGCGAGATACTGTAACCCTTCTTCCGTTCCTTCTTTCTTTTGTTTATTTATTTTCAGAACTAATTAGTGCTAAAAGTGATAAATTTTACTCACGTCAAATAGTATAGGGTCTTATTAAATATTCATTTTAGTCCATTAACTATCGATTAATTAATTTAAGTTAAACAAATATTCAAAAATTCTAAAGAGGACCTTTCGGATCATTACAGAGACTTTGTCAGCAATGGGCTACATTTTCTCATATTTCATTCAGAATTAAGGTTAAATATGTTGAGTACAACACGGTAATGCAGATTCTACAAATTGAAAGAAAAGAGGCAGCTTGTTTCACTAAGCCATGCTATGTGCGGGTGTGGTTTGTGGGGTTCCAGCCCCATATTTTTTTTCTCTCTAACTTGGTGTGTTCTCTACAAATGAGCAAGAATGCTCTATTGATAGAAGAAATTTACAACTAATGATGTCACCCATGACATTATGAAAATACTTAAGTTTCAAACTTTGCAACTTAAATATTATCTTGATAAGATTTAGTTGGTATGTTGTTATACCAAATTAAGACTTTGAAAAAAAATATGGGCTGGAACCCCACAAATCTCCCCTCTAGACCCATTCACCGAAGTAATTTCTTCAAGAGCTTGGTTTGAATCAATTGAAGTGCATTGTCTATTGTGATAGCCATAGTGCAATAGACTTGAGTAAGAACTCCATGCACCATGCAAGAACAAAACAGATCGATGTCAGATATCATTGGATTCGTGAGGAAGTGGAGAGTGAATCGTTTCACGTCAAAAAGATCCAGACAAGTGGAATCATATAGATATGCTGACCAAGACGATACCGAAAGACAAGTTCGAGTTATGCAAAGAACTTGTGGGTATGAGCTCTCTCTAAAGAGAATGAAGATGCCTTCCTCTGGTGAATGGGTCTGGAGGGGGATATTTGTGGGGTTCCAGCCCCATAACTTTTTTTCAAAGTCTTAATTTGGTACAACAACATACCAACTAAATCATACCAAGATAATGCTTAAGTTGAAAAGTTTGAAACTTAAGTATTTTTATGATGTCATTGGTGACATCATTAGTTGTAAATTTCTTCTATCAATAGAGCATTCTTGCTCATTTGTAGAGAACACACCAAGTTAGAGAGAGAACCATTTTGAGAGCAAAGTGAGGTATTCCATAGAAATAGAGCAATAAGGTGGAAACCAAAAGAGTGTTGTTCCTTTTGAGTATGTAGTAGTCATTTTGAATATTGTATTCGTGACTACACAGTGTAAAATTCCTTACTATAGTGATATCAGTTGCTCCTCTCGGCCCGTGGTTTTTCCCTTATTTAGAAGGGTTTCCACGTAAAATTCTTGGTGTCATTATTTTCCCATTTTATTTCCATTACTTTTACCATATATACTTTTGTGTTTATCCGCATTTTCCCAACATGGTTAAGGGTTGGACCACATTGAGTTTTATGCTTGCAGCTACCTTGCATGAGATTCTTCTATGGCTTGAACCCGTCACCTCCTAGTCAGACAATATCCACCTTTACCTCCCCTTCAGATTTTACAAACTGAGAATTAAAAATCCCTTCCGTCAACATGGTCTGCCAATTTGAGCTGTTTAATTTGTAACACTGGAGAGTTTCCAAATGTCATAACTATTATATAGTAGAGTTGTTTTCCCCCATCAATTAACAATTATTTGTTTAGTCATTGGTCATCAATGCTTGTAGCTTCTCATCATCTGTAAACCCGTTGATATGTCTGTCTAATGAACTTGTTCCTGCTCTTTATAAATATGATAATGTGCTTAGTATCTTGACAAGTTACTGATAAGTTGTAGAGTTTCATAATATAATTTACTATCTTTAATTATTTCAATGCTTTATATCCAGGGATCAGCTTTGGGGTCTTTATCCGACATAGATGATCTTGCCACTACATTTTCGAAGGTTAGCTATATTGCAATGGTTTAAGTGATGGTTACGATTCTATTATCTTTGTATTTCTTATGTTTATGGTTAAATTTTTACAGAGTCTGTAATTTTCTATCTTCCTAGCCTTGTGGGTCTGTCTATTTTCACTAGAGGGGTTCCTATACCTTGTACGTGCATCTTCTAGTAGATACTTTCGGATATTTTCTTTAATAATAATTTAGGTGTCCCTGCCTGCTTCTGTGGCAAGAAATTTCAAAACGTGCTTAGTTCTAGTTCTTCCCCTCTTTCTTTTATTAGAGATAAGTTCTCTTTTTGAATTATTAGTTTGGTAGTTTAAGATCATTGTACATATTGTTGAATGCTTTCACCACATGCTGTGATTTCTGTAGTATGTTTTTGCAGCTGTATTCTCTAAATGTGTTTTAATGATATTGGTTCCTTCTAGGTTGGTATGTACTTCATTAAGCGAAACACAATCTCCGATATAATTCTTTTATTCTTTACATCTCGTAAGATAAGACAGATCCTGATGTTATTTTGCCTTACTGTCTTGCATTACGATATGCAGTTAATGCAATACCATGGCCTGATCATCACCAACTAAAATAATACCATAACAACTTAGTTGCACTCAGTCTAAAAGAATGGTGGGCAGTGAGATATAGACTTACATGAGGACTTTTTATTTATTTTTCTAGTTGAACAGAAATGTCACTGGACCAAGGCATCCTGGAGTAATTGGCGACCGTGGATCAGGATCTTTTTCCAGGGAAACTAAGTGCAGGCATCGATTCATCTTTATGTCTTTATCTGATGTTGTTATTGCATATTTGATTCTCTTGACTTCTTGCTGTGTAGTCTTCCGTTTTGATTTTACCGTCTACTATCATCTGAGGTCGCTTTTTGCTACAAAGGAATTCCATTGTTTTTTCTTTCTGGCACACCTTCTGGTAGTTCTAGGTCTGACATAACTTATATAGGTATTGAAATTTCAGATGATTGTTCCACTCGTTTATCATTTTAGGGACTCAATTTTGGACTGTTTGTAGGCAACACTTTTTGGGTAACCGACTAAGTCTTTGCCTTATCTTCCATGCTTGATTTCAGACCTTGAGTATGGAACAATTTGTGGGTAATAGTCAAGAGACACAATATCTTTATTGTCCCTCTTCCATGTTTGGTTAGTAAGATAAATGATATATTCTTGGCACCTTGGAAACTGAATTGAAGTTGCTGCCCACTGTTTATTCCTTATTTGTTGCTGATGAAATTTCTAGAAAGCACAAACTTGCCTATTACCATTATAGGTTCTTTTATACTTCGGTAGGAAATAGTGCATGTATAAACTCCAGCCCTTTGGATGATAGGCATTGTTTTAGCTAGCTTCTGCCTCAACATGGCGGAAAGCCAAATTTTAGTGAGGAGTTTAAGCCCTTTTCTGAAAAAGAAAAAACTTTGTCTAATTTTCTAGATTCTTAATATGCAGAGTTAATTATTTCTTATACTTGGCTTCTTCTAATAATTCTTTTTTTTTTTCAAGTTTTCAGCTAGCTGATTTATATTTTAAAGTTGGTTTGCTTAAATAATAAAAATCACTCTGTACCTAAATTAAAAGTATTAATAAATATTCAAACTTAAAAAAAAGATAGTACAAAGTTAAACAACAAAATTTGTTCGGATGAAACAAATTCTGGATTAGTTTTAAACAGCTTTTGATAGGTGGACTAGATTCAAACATATTTCAATAGGGTGAGATTCAGTATGATATCTTAAGTTTCAAAATGGACCTTTAGAGACAAATTATCTTCTCAAAATATTAAATGTATTTGCCAAATCTATTTTGGTCTATTGTGGGTGTATTGGGTGAAAAGTGAAAAGAACAGAGAATTCTTACGGAAATGAGTTGTGAGCAAAATATGTGAGGTTTCTGTTTAGGAGATTAAGGAAATTACCTTTTGGGATTCCTAGTTATGGCTTTTCGATAATTAATTATGATTACAATCTTTAAGAATATTTTATACAATTATCCTAGACAGAGAAAGTAAATTTAGCCCATCCAACATGTAACTAAAATAATTCTCCCGACTTTCAATAATGCCTCAAATTCAAAGTGGTAAAGCAACTGATTAAATTAGAAAGTCAAATCGAGTATGTCAGAGAATGTTTTAATTGAAGGAACAATATGATCATCATCACAATCTTTCCTCTTGTCTCTGGCAAAGAAAAGCATTGATCATCACAATCTTTCCTCTTGTCTGCCAAGTTGGACTTTGATACTCCAATTGAAAAGGCAGAAGTTGCATCTGTATTGCTTTGACAAAGGTGTTCTCTTGTCACTGTTATTTCAAAATTGATCTACCTTTCTTCGATGCCACATTCAAACTTTGTGTCCTTTTCTCTACATTGTTACAGTTTGATATCTTTATTGTCACGGAAGTAGCATTCTAGAAGATCTCAAAATTGGTCAGGTTACTTGCACAAAGATCCATGTGACATAGCATTTAAGCTTTTGGATAGTTATCTTTGTTCTTTGACAAACGAGGTAGCTCTTGTAGTAAGCGAACTCCACTTCCAACCAAGAGTTTGGGAGTTCGAATCTCCAAGGGAACAAAGTGGGAACGCGTTACTGGTTACTGTTGTCTCCTGGGAAGGGTGGATGTTTCTCTAATTTTATTTCGGGGTGGTGGGTGTGTGGTGTGGTGCAATGTAGATTTTACTATACACATAAGCAAAGGGAGATCATTGTCATTCTACGATGGGAATCCAATCTAAACCCAATTATGAGGAAAAAATCCATCAAGTGTCTTTTTCCTTCTGTTTGTTCATTATTTTATGTCGAATTCCTGTACATTATGTGATATCGCGGAGCCTAAGGTGAGATCTTCTGCACACTTATGTCCTTTTACTGTGGGAGTTGTCTACTTTGGTTTGACTTCATCTCCCTCCATGTTCTTGAGGCCACTGTTTCTTCTTATTAATCCATGTATTGTGTACTAAGAGAATGTTACATAAACAAGTTTACCATTCTCAAAAAAATGAATGTTACATGGCACATTCTAACAACTTTCAATTTGCTTGCTATTACAGGGTAGCTCGAAAAAATATGTTTTTGAGAAGATTTTTGAAAATGCAGCATTCTGCAACACATGGAAATGATCCTCATGTGGATGATTATTATCACCAGGCTCGGTTAACAAAGAAAGCAGCTGAGACAAGATCAATGCGTCAATTCTGTCCAAATAAGGAGCAATCATCACGGTCGCGCAATAGCACAGAAGTGCATCATCTCCACGTTGATACTCAGGGGCGGATTTCATTTTCTTCTGTTCGTAGGCCTCGTGTTCTTTTTGAATTTGATCCACCGGTTCTTGTTTCCAATGATGGAAGTGGTGAGCAGAAGGTATCTGAGAAACCTTTGGAACAGGAACCGACACTTGCTGCTAGAATTACTATAGAAGATGGTTTCTATCTTCTCCTTGAGGTTGATGACATTGACCGGCTCCTTCAGTTTAGTCAGCTCCAGGATGGTGGTGATCAGCTCAGGCGGAAACGGCAGATCCTGTTAGAAGGTATGGCAGCCTTGCTTCAACTTGTTGACCCTCTTGGCAAAAGTGGCAGTTCAGTAGGGCTTACCCCTAAAGATGACATTGTATTTTTATGGTTGGTATCACTTCCCAAAAGGCCAAAAGCTCATCTCAAGGTATCTTCGGCATCTTATTCCTGGAAGTGAGCTTGCCAAAATAGTTTGCATGGCAATTTTCTGACACTTCAGAGTCTTGTTTGGTGGCCTTCCAACTGAGACGGAAGAAGCGAAGGCCATTACTAATCTTGCAAGAACAGTCGTTTGATGCATTAGGTATGGACCTCAATTCTCTCAGTGCTTGTGTAGCTGCTATTGTTTGTTCGTCAGAACAGCCTCCTCTCCACCCGCTTGGAAGCCCTGCTGTAGATGGAGCCTCTGTTATTCTAAAGTCTGTTCTTGAAAGGGCAACTCATCTGTTAACAGATCCTCAGGCTGGTAGCAGCTTGAGCATGCCTAATCCTGCCGTTTGGCAGGCATCTTTTGATGCCTTCTTTGGTCTACTTACCAAGTATTGTCTAAGTAAGTACGAAAGTATAATACAATCTATACTTGCACATACTACATCAAACACTGAGGTGATTGGTCCAGAGGCTGCAAGAGCCGTAAGTAGAGAAATGCATGTGGAGCTTCTACATGCGAGTCTGCCACACACAAATGAGCAACAAAGGAAGCTGTTGTTCAATTTTGCTCAACGATCCATGCCTGTTACTGGAGTTGATTGATGCTCATGGTGGATGTAGTGGACAAACAAATCTTGAACCTATGAGCTGCTAGTTGAGTTTCTAAGATAGCAAATATAGTTGTACATCCGTAATTCTCAGGGTGGTCATGTAGCTGCTCTTTTCCAGAAACATGGTGTTCTAATCCAGAAATAGAAGGCTGAGCCTGGAAGCAAGGGTATGCATATAATATTAGGCATCGTTTTAATGCCTACAGTTCCTATTCCTCCTCTATCTTCTATGTTCTCTTCTCTTATTTCCCGCACCTTCCTTTCCCTGTTTCTTTTTCTCTTCATCTTCACTTCCTTTTTTCAGCTTTTCCTTATTCACTGCTGAAAGAAGAAGTGGGACAGTTTCTTCTCAACTTTTTCCTTCTTCAATCTTACCTTATTTTTATGTTCTTTTGTTTATAACTGGGATAAAGACTGGAAGGGGAGGGGTAGAATGTACAGGTGGGTTATCGAGACTTTTGGCAACTATTGGACTTAGCCGTTTCCCCGAGGTAAAATGACATATTTACCTGAAGTAAACATTGATGGCTCGTAAGAGAATAGAGTTCATTTGCCAGAATTAGAACTTATACGGATGAAAACTGTAGTAAGTAGATGTTTGTGTTCATTGACAGTTTCCCTCCTAATTGTTTATAATATCGTATTGAAATGTGGCATCCTTATTTGTAAATTGTTTTGAGTACATGCTGGTGCCATGCAGCTGAACTAGTGATGATCACATTTGCTATACAATAGTGCCCTATGTCTTTATTGTTGCATTACTAGCAAGCGTATCTGCTGGTGCAACAACACTTTGCGCCCTCTCTCTCCGTTGCATCTATGTGCTATTACTAGTTCAGTAGCTATTATAGTGTAACATCATGTTTCTTCTGCAGGGAAAATGCAGATTATTCGATTCTCTAGTTAAAGTAGAAGCAGTTTCTGTCGATAATGACATAGGTCAATAGTAATTTTGTCGTTAACATATTTAGTTTGTTAATTTTAACTTCTTCGTGTTACTATATATAGAAATAGTAGTGGTAATTAGGTTACCTATGTAGAGTTTATTGTCTTGAGTGGATCGTGTACACAGTGAGTTCAATCAATATATGAAGGAATAAACGAAGAGGTTAAAGGGGGGTTAATATATATTATATATAAAAATTAACATTTAACAACACATAAATAGTGTAATTTTTTGTCTAATCCCTAGGTCCATCTCAGCTCCGCCCCTGCGTGTACAGACCATGAATAGGTTCAAGTTATAATATATATATAATAATAATTTTAATTATTAGTATTGTTTTTGTTTTTTTGAACCTTTGCTTGGTATTTTGATCTATAAGGTAGCTTACTGTAAAGTACTTTATAGAAATCAACACACGATATCAAATATCAATTTTCTAATTCCCAGCCAGCTTTAAACTTTTGATCATCTTAAGTTGTGTCGACTCAAAGCTTCCCATAGTGTAACAAGACAGAATTATCACCAATTGTTTTTTTTTTCCATATTAAAATTCCTAGAAATGGTTCAGTTGACCAACACTAATAACTAAATATTACTTTATTCTATCTTAATTTATATCACATATTTTATTCTAGTCAATTTAAAAAAAAATGAACATACTTAATTTAACAATATTTAATATCGCTATAGATTATATTTTGTTCATATTTAACTCCCACTTAATGGACAAAAAATCCATAAAAATATTTTCTTTTGAGAATAATTTTGAAATATTACATAATATTTCAATATTTCTTAAACTTCACGTCCAAATGTGATGGACAGAGGGAGTAATTTTAAGAGTAGCTATCATGCATGATGCTTATTGGTCAAGATTGCACGTTTCTTCATGTTCTCAATTTTTTCTTTTTTATTTATGTATGATACAAGTGACATACAGCTAAGATGAATTAGAAGCAATCAAATCTTTAATTTTTATCTATAAGAAAAAATGCTTCCAAGTGAAAGAAAATTACTATTGTACTACTTATTTTAGGTTAGTTTGGGCTATATATATAGTTTTATAATATAACAAATTATATCCCTATAATATCATTTTCACTGATTATAGTATCTCTTTTAATTTATTGACAAGTGTTGACCATTAAAACAGATTTTCTATAAATTATCTGTTGACAGTTCATCCATTTGAATCATACTTTTCTAGAAAGTTTTTCCCAAAAAAATTGTGATATAAAATAAGTCATAAAAATATTTCTTGTTATAAGTTATTTTATTAAGAATAAAAATTAGAAAGTTAAAGTTAAATTATTAATACTAAATGTATAGATAAAGAGATTTTTCTTCTTGAAGCCGACAAAAAAAATCACATGACAAGTGGAGAATATTCCAATATTTAATTTATCTGGGATTTATGCAATTTATAGACATAAATAAATTATTAGGTCATTATAAATAGTTTTTTTCCCCTTAGCAATCGAGGGTGGAGTTGATGTGTTGATATGCATTAATTTTTGTTCAAATTTTAAATTTATAGTAAAAAATTTATTGAATATGTACAAATTAATCAGGTAGAACTCAATAATTTGAAATAACTCAAATTTCAAATTTATAAACTTTCATTTGTTGATAGTTCATCAGTTTCTGTCATCTTTAATTTAATTTAATATATTAAATAGTTGAAAATTGAAATGGTTTACATGTCAATTTTTTTTCTTTATTTTACATAATTATACCAATTTGATACTACAAAATATTAGCCTAACCCTGCAAGAAGAGATAGGTTATAAGTCATATCAACTGATTAAGAATATTTGTTTCCATCAACAAATTATTTATCAAAATTTCTAAATATGAATAGTCAACTTTGACAGCCTACTCGAATATTTGAATTTTAAGAGAGTAGTTTATTTGAATAAGTCACAAAATTCACTGATTAAAATGAGAGTTCTTAGAAAAAAACATAAAAATAATAAGTAAATAATAAGTTATGAAGTTATTGTCAATAACTAATTGTTGCTAAGAATCATTTTTTATATAGTGTATATTATTAAGCACATCTAATTGTTAGTCGATTAAAATGCGTACTTGTTCAATCCTTCTTAAAAAGATAGATAAAGTATGTGTTTGGTAATTTATATATTGTATTTATCTAATATTTTAATAAGTATAAAATGAGTTAAAACAACCGTTAAAATGAGATAAAAAATAAATTATATATTTAATAAAATATCAAAATGATGAATCAAAATTTATCTATATTTGATAGACTAAAAGCACAAATCTTCCAAAAAAGATTAAACAAATTTAAAACATGGTGTTCCCTCTCTCCAAAAATTTGCTCAATTTTATCCGTTTAAATCTACCTACGAATTCTCCTAAGACATTTCCATATATATGATTTTGTGTTGAAATTGGGAGTCTGGAATTTTGATTACTTTATTTTATTTTATAATAGTGAAATTACACATTTGGCCGCTTGCCAAAAATAATTTCAACTCGTTTTATTTTATTTGTCCTGGTTTTCTTTTTGATTATTTAAAAAGAATGTCTTTTTTTTTCGTAACTCTTTAATTTCAACTTTTGATTTTGTGACATATTTAAGATAACAAAATTAAAAAAATATTTTAATATATTTGATATCATGTAATTTAAAAGTCTTATTTATTTTCTTAAACTTGATATCAAATTAAAAATAAGACAAAATATTGAAATAAAGAAAATGATTACTTATATATTAAGGATTCATTTTGTATGAGGCAATTTATATTTATTCTCTCTATCTCATTTTATATGATATTATTTTTTGTCTTTCAAAAAAAGAATGTAACTTACAATAATTAAAAATAATTTAGCTTTAAAATTATCCTATAACTCTTAATAAAATAATATGCCATTACATAATATCTAAGAATTGTTCTAGATCATAAATTTTAAAATATTTTTTTTCCCTTAAATATTATGCCAAATCAAAATGTACCACGTAAAATAAAACAAATGAATTATTAATTTATGCAAGTATCAATTATGCAAATATTACTTATTCTACATTCTATCTTGCATAAAACAAAATCCCGCATAACACGAACTAAATATTTTTATTAATTTTTATTAACTTTATACTGAATAATTTGTTTCCTAAGGGCATCTCCAACCCTACCCTCTATTTTACTTTCCAAATATAGAGTTTTTTATTTTTTCAGACAACCAACGTTAATTCAATTTTTTATTTTACTCTCTAAAAATAAATTTTTTCTCTCTCCTCAATATTATATTATTATTTTTATTTCATTCTTATTTTCTTATTTCATAATATAAATTCCTTATTTCTTTTTCCAATACGTTATATCATTTTCATGTGATATAACATTTTATTTTTAAAAAAAATTATTTAATATAAAATGATATTTTATTCTAAATTTTTAATGAACATAAATTTCAAGAAAATATGCTATAATATACAAATTAATGGACAAGATTGAAATACTATTACATAAACACTCAATTTTTGAAATTATTATGTTGCTTCTATAAATGCTCTATTAATGTATACGGAGTTCAAAATGAGCATTATCGTCCTTAATTTTTTTATGTATAGCTAAAAATTATTCAAATCGGAGATTTTTATCTACCACAATTCCCGTCGTTGGAGTTGGAACCTCTACGACATCGTGAATTGATGCATTAAGATCATGTTCACCCTCAATTATCATGTTGTGCAGTATAATACTGTAGTTATTATTCATGTAGCACTTCATTTCCTCAAAAACATGACGAACCTATAATAATTTCAAAACGTGATTGTAAAATTCCGAATGCACGCTCAATATTTTTTCGGCATGATTCTTGCTTCATTCCGAATTAATTTATTATGTATTGTATTTTATCTTGTATTTAAATTATAATGTTATGTATTATATTATTATGTTGTATTTAAATTATCATATTATGCATTTTATTTTTAAATTAAAATTTTCATCTTATTGTGTTTATTCTTTATAGTGAAAATTAATAATAAAATCAAATTATATGATTGATGATAATTAGAAAAAATTGAAATACTATTAATTCGGGATGAAAGTACTATATATTAAATAATATATTTTTAAAAATATTATATTACATTTAAAAGGAAGCATGAATATTAGATATTTAATTAATAGCATTATATGTAGAATAATATGTTAATTAGAAAGTAATAGAAATAATAATAAAATAATCAAAAAGTAAAATAGAGAGTGTAAATAGTAGTTCTCCAAATTTGGAGAACTACTATTTCATTCTCTATTTTACTCTCCAAATATAGAGAATAGAAAGTAAAATAGAGGTGAATTGGAGATGGTCAAACTAATTAACAAATACATTATTACATATGCAATATCTAATATCTACATAACTTACGTGCAAATTAAGTATAGACCATAAAACAACTCCTATATATATATCTATATAATATTTATCGATTATTATTTCGATGATAATAAAAATAAGAATGTTATTATTAAAGGGATTCCATGAAATGTATAAAAAGAAAAGTCGAACAAATAAGAAAATGACATTTTTCTTTCTCTCACACATAGATAGATAGATAGAGTCCCCTATAGACCAGGACACTTTTCACAGAGTTATTAGCAGAAAAAAAAGGAGAATCATCAATTAATGGTAAAAAAAATGACTTTAATTAGGTGAAGTGTTACACAATTTAATTATTTATTAAATAGTTTTGTGGCTGATTAATTAGTGTGAAGAACATGGTCCACTTTTCTTCCACTGCAATATATTTTTAGATTATCTAAATTTAAATTTTATTTGACTTCTTCTTCTTTGTCTTTATATGCACTAAATTTCTTCCCTTTGCTTTTATAACAATTAATAATTAAAAAAAAAATTAATTACATATAACATAACATTGCAGCAGTTTTGGCTTAACAACAAATTCTCTTCCTTTTCCTCTTTGCTTTCAGGTAAATTACCTTAATTTAATTTCTTTCTTTTTTTTGTTGATTATCTTGATTAGATTTTGCATGTGATTTATACATGGTTACAAATTTTTGGTGATGATTTTTTTTTTTTTAATATAACTTGTTTGGTGAAATCTTGGTTCTTATTGCAAATTTTTTTTTTTTTTGGATGTTTCTGGATTTTATTTAATTAATCTGTTGGTAAAAGCTTTGTTTCTTTGTTATGGAAATATGTGCATTGTTTTGTGTTGTTTAAATCAATTTCTGATTAATTAAAAAGATTGTATTTTTATTTTATGTTCATGTTCTGCATCATGATCTTTTCCAGTGTGCAAACTCTTTTTGTATTTTTAGATAATATATGAGAGTTTTTTAGGTTGGAGTTAGGTGCTTTTATGAAGTACTGTGCTTGCATTGAATATTTGGATTATATATCTCTGTTGAGTCGAGGGTCTTTCGGAAACAAATCTTTCTACCTCCACGAGGTAGTGGTAATGTTTATGTACACTTTATCCTTCTCAGACCCCACTTAGTGGGATTTTACTGGATATGTTGTTGTTGTCATTAGATATCTCCCTTTTTGGAAAAGGAAAACAAATACTAGCTTTAGTTGTATCATTGTTGATCCTAATTTGGCAATAAAAGTATGTTGAATTTCTATGGCGGAGTCAGGATTTTCAGTAAGTGATCTCAGATTGTAGAGAAGAAAAGCCAAGGGGATTCATTGTCTATTGTATATACGTAAAATATAACTTTGACTGGTGTAATTTTCTAGAGAAGAGGGTTCGGATGAACCGCCTTGCCCCTCTTAGCTCATCACCTATTGACTTTTCCTTTCGTGCATCTTTCTTTCTATCCATAGGTCGGTTTTGCGCAGATAGATCATTGCTAGGGGAGATTGGTGCCCCTTGAGGTATGTCCTTCCGGTGCAACTGAATACTTTATTTATGTAAATCCTGTTCATGAGGTTGATGATCTTTTCTTACTAGTTAGGATTATATATATGGGATGTTTTGATGGCTGGAATTCGGTGGCGTTCAATAGATTATGGATTCTCAGGAAGGAAATTTAATTGATGTTTGGACTAAAAAAAATTTAGGATTAGATCCGGTAGCTGCATGATAATGCTGTTATAAGGTCTTAATTAAGTTTCAATCACCTAGAATTTCTGAGTATCTTTGAATTGTCACGCGGTGAAATGCTGAAGAACTTAAAATGTACATCGGAGAAATGAATTGGAACATCAATACTAAAGATATTTGCATGTTAATTTTCAGAGATGGATTTTGTGGAGTTGAAGAGACGGAGCAGCACTACTAGGAGACTGCTCCTGCTTGCTGGCATTGCTGCAATTTGTTTGTTTATATTCAGAAATTCATCGAGTTTTAGTACCTCTGTCAAGGTGATTGTCCGACTGATAATTAGATCGTGTCTTACAGTATTTACTTCAGTATAGACAACTATTTTATAGTCCAAATTTACAATATGTGTTTTAAGAATCTGTCGGTAATAGGCAATCTAACTTTGTTATTTTCAGTTCTCTCAACACGAACCAGGTGTAACTCATGTGTTAGTGACTGGAGGTGCTGGCTTCATTGGTTCTCATGCTTCCCTTCGTCTACTAAAGGATTCGTATCGTGTAACTATAGTGGTATGCCCCCTTTTTCATTTCAAACTCCGTTCAGGAAAATCATGTTTTGGACGTTTGTTTTAACCATTGTTTTTTTTCTTTTTCTGATAGGACAATCTTTCCCGTGGAAATATGGGCTCGGTAAAAGTTCTCCAGGAACTTTTCCCAGAACCAGGGCGACTTCAGTTTATTTATGCTGATTTGGGAGATGCTGCTGCTGTATCCTGGATAATTTCTTTTCTTCTTTCGTGTTTTAGCTTCACGACCTATCTCCACTTTTAGTCTCTCTGTGGCGTTTTTCATATTGCTTCAATTATCACCAGGACTTTTGATCCTTAACCAACACCTCAGGTTAACAAGATCTTTTCACAAAATGCATTTGATGCTGTGATGCATTTTGCAGCTGTTGCATATGTTGGTGAAAGTACTCAAGAACCGCTTAGGTACTTCTCGAATTATGAACCTCAAACTCTGTTGATTGGTCATTCAGTTCGATGCATCTTCTAGCTACCTGAGAATGATAACTTTATGATTTAAAACAAATTTGTTGATCCTAGATTACAACTAAATGCACAAGTCATAATAAAACTTTTTTCCCCAAATTATTCCTTGTTTTCGAGCTCTTCTTATATTTACGTATTTCTATGTAAGAGACTGAAGTTTTTTATCCCCTTTGTTTCCGCCTTTTGTCTGTCTTGTAATACTCTTTGAATACTTTGCAGGTATTATCATAACATCACATCAAATACTCTGCTGCTAGTTAAGGCAATGGCAGCACACGGTGTAAAGACACTAATCTATTCAAGTACTTGTGCAACATATGGAGAGCCTGAGAAAATGCCTATTACGGAAGTGACTCCACAAGTCAGTAACACTATTATTTACTTCGTTACAAACTTCATAGTTATATTGATGTTTCATTGGCAGTCTACGTCGTAGTGGAACAAGAGTTTGTTCCATTAGACATTTCTACATCTACCCATATTTGGAATTTTGTTTCTTTTAGTTACTGATTCTACTGTTTAACTGTGAATACAAACAGTCCCCAATAAATCCATATGGAAAAGCAAAGAAAATGGCTGAAGATATCATACTGGACTTCTCAAAGACTTCAGATATGGCTGTCATGATTTTAAGGTTTGTGATTTAACTCGTTATGAAGTGCCTTTCGGTGATTGAATTAAACGCATTATCACTATAGAAATGGTTTTGGCGCAATGTTCGAGCACCATTCATAATAATGCTAAAATAATTCATTATGATAAGTATTTTGGTCCTTCGGAGTTTTCTGCACCGGTGATCCTAGGTCTATTTCATCTCTTTGTACATGTACATTTCTCAATGCTAGTATCTGATGTTCTACCATATTCAGGTACTTCAATGTGATTGGCTCGGATCCTGAAGGAAGGTTAGGAGAAGCTCCGCCCCCAGAATTACGTGAGCAAGGTCGGATATCTGGTGCTTGTTTTGATGCAGCCAGGGGCATAATTCCAGGATTGAAGGTAAGCTTCAACAATTGAATTGCTGGATGTTGCATTTCAAAAACAGGCAGCTTGTTTATGTCTAAACGGAACGTAAAACTAAAATCTTTACTCTTATATGGTGACTGCAGATAAGAGGAGTAGATTACACCACACCCGATGGCACTTGTGTAAGAGACTACATTGATGTGACTGACCTGATTGACGCTCATGTTAAAGCTCTCGAGCATGCTAAACCAAGCAAAGTTGGCATCTACAATGTCGGGACTGGAAAAGGTGCATGGTTACTTTCTACTACTCATAAACTATGTTTTGTTGTGTAGCACTACGCGAAAAGTGATTTTGATGATCAAGTACTCATCATTCATATATTACAGGTAGTTCAGTGAAACAATTTGTGGAAGCTTGTAAAAAGGCAACAGGAGTTGACATAAAGATTGATTACCTTAGTAGACGTCCAGGAGACTACGCTGAAGTCTACAGTGATCCTTCTAAAATTAGACGTGAACTGAACTGGATCGCGAGATATTCACTGGAGGAGAGTTTAGCAATAGCATGGAGATGGCAAAAGGTACACAGAAATGGTTACAACTAAAATAAGTGCAGTTTTGCTAACCAGGTTCTACAAAGAACCTTAACGCGACGTCGAGGAAAACAGGACTGGTTTCTTGCCAATTCTCACAACTCCTCGTCAATATCAGATATCAAAATCTCATTTTGTTATTTATAGCTTTTACAGTTTGCTAGATGTATACCAACAAATAATTTTAGTCTGGCTTTACATATTCTTGTTCATTAGTAGGCATTTTAATTCCCAAGTGTATTGCAATGTTGGATAACAAAGTGTATACAAAATTGTTGCTGGGGAAATGAATATATTCACAGTTGATTCTATGCCATTTTTTGTTTTTCTTTTTAAATTGTTTCTTAAAAGCCAAATATCTTCGATCAGTTCTTTTGAAGATGTCTGTTGCCTATGGTTTACAGGTGAGAGAAGAGAGCATCACATCTAGTCTATATATCAATAAATATGTATGAGCCTTCAACAAACTACATTCTCTCTCATCCCTTTTCAGAACCACAAAGATTTGTAGTTTGTTTTCGGGGTGGGGGAGGGTTGAGCTTAACCTGCAAAAAATTTTAATCCGCCCTGCCATAACTTTTTTTTTCATTTTCAACCTGCCCCCCCCCCCCCCCCCCGCATAGACGCGCTACACATGAAGCCACCCCACATATCTTTTTTAATATTTTGCTTTTCTAGTTAACTTTGATACTAAAATAAATTCATTTTTTATTAAATTGTATTAATTTAATAGGATAGTGACTTAAAATTTTATTTTTTACATATCAATTGGAAAACACGTAAAAAAATTGAATTATTTTTTACTAAACCACTTTCATTTACCATGTTAAATGTTTTCATAAATAATACTCTGTTACTCTTATAAGAAATAAAAAATTAAAACTCGCAACCCACTCTGCATTAGTTTTAGAAGAATCCACTATAACCTTAAACCCGCCCCACCCTGCATAGCCTTAACCTGCAACACCACGCATCCGCCCCGCCCTATTGTCTACTTATGGATCATCTACACACAGGCTAAGAAAAAGTATGTATCCCTTAGACCTTCCATTCTCATCTCTTAAACACGAGAGATTTCTTCCAATTTTATGGAATGAGATAATACTTCACCGACGAAATTTTGTAAGACTTTGAATGAGAGCAGTTAAATTGTAGTGCAAAGCTCGCAAGCCCAGCATATCCAACGTTGAGCTCTCTGTCGTAAAAGGGGCAACCAAAGGGAAGCTCAGTAAGTCAGTAACAAAGCACATTCATTGTTGCCTGTATAGATTCACAGAAATTAGAAATATGTAATTTAAGGGCTGGAGGGTATTCAAAGCTAACAAAATTCTATTCTGCAGCCAAAATGGCGCATGAATATGTTCTACATTAATATAGTGCTACAGAGAATGCTGATCAAGTGTAACCACCCTTAGCATGTACTATTTGAACCCGAGACTGCCCGGAGAGTGAGGACTTCCAAAGCATGGCAACGAAAAGCATCCTATGGAAAAGATGGGTTCACTCAGTATATACTCTACAATTAAGTTTGTCTCTTCCTCTTGGTAATTTGCATATATCTAGCCTTTGATGTACCGTTGTAGGATAATAATCATAATTCATCATGATCCGACTTTTCATCTGCAGATGGCTTCTCTGCCTCTGAAGCTGTTTGTTCTTTCTGGGAGGTACCCTCAGAAGAGGATTTGGTAGTGTCTGCTTTCTCCTTGCTGTTTTCAGTTTCATTTTTCAAAGGCTTCTCAACCTTAGGCTTTGGCTTTGGTATTTTATTTACCTTGTTAACCTTGTCTTGAAGATCAAAAACCTTCACATATACTTCTTCAGAAGTAAATGCAGGCTTGTCGGATCCAGGTGTGTTTTTCTGTTCAGCCTCCTTCTGATTTAACCAATTCTTCACTTTGTCAGATTCATTTAGAACCTCATCTATTTTTCCCTTAGGAAGCCACGATTTGTTGGTTTCCCATTCACGCACAATCTGTTGCACTTCATTAAGGTATTTGCGAGCATGATCAGATGCAGCAGGGCGTGCAGTAAGTTCTTTATGCCTGAAAAATATGGGATCCCCAATAGCTTTCAACTTATCTAAATGTTCTTGAAACTGCTTGGCAGAAGCATCTTCACCATCTGTGTACAACCATTCTTGTACCTCATCAAGTTTCTGAATAAAGGACTGGCGCTCTTGACTGGTTGATATTGTCACAAAATCTCCAGATTCAAGCTTGTCTCTCGTATCATATATGTATCCTTCCAAGCTATTCTTCAATTCAGCCGTTCTTCTTCTTTCATCATCTTTTTTGTCCAGTGCTTCCAATTTGCTTTTAGCTTCACTAAAAGATTCTTTTGAAAGAGGTGCTCCTGGCCCAGCAGTCTTCTCATCAATCTTAAGTGGAACTCGGAAAGTCCGTTTCTTCAGCTTCTTCTCTGTAACAGGACTTATGGTGCTTGAATCATTTGCAACAGAATCAGAGGTGTTACTATTAACAATGTCTGGGTTCAACTTTTCATCGCTTTCCTCTGTACTACCGGGGCTACTTTCAGTTGATGTGTTTGCAGAAGCAGAAGTCGAGTTGTCCACCGTCAGATTCATTACTGGAACTTCGACCCATTCAGTTATTTCAATAACAGCATCTGCTCGATCTAATGAAAATATTCCACTTCTACTAAGTGAGAAATGTAAATTAGCCTTGACAGGGGCAGAAAGATTCCGTGATGCATACTTTTCGCTAGCATCAGTAAGACCTGACACTGCATACTGAGCAAATGTACGTGAAGTAGTTCCAGGTGGCAAGAAGTCATCGGTTTCATACGCTAGTGAAACTTCAAAATCCTTCTTGTGAACAATAGATCTGAACATCTTGCTAGGCAGTTTCTTCATACGTGGTATGGTCAACTGTTTGGTGCTTTCATCTTTAGGAAGATCCGGACCATCTACTTCAATCACATATCCATATGGAGAACCATCAATCATTCCCAGTTTACGATTCAATTTGATTCCATCACTTATATTAGCAGCATGCAATGAGGCCCCAAGTGCAATTGCTTCATCGGAGTCCAAGTGTCTGTCCAGTTCTTTCCTTCCAAGAAATTCCTGTAGCTTAGCCTGCAATTTTGGCACCCTAGTGGCACCTCCAATCAACTCCACTGCATAAATATCTTCAATTTTCAAACCAGAATGAGTAAGAACTTCCTTTAATGGTACAAGAGCTTTTTCCCACAAATCGGCACATAACTCTTCAAACTTTTCACGGGTTATTGAGCTCCTAAAATCCCGATCATCATAAATAGATTCAACTGAAATTGGAGCTGCTGTGTTTGCGCTAAGAATTTCCTTTGTTCTTTTGACTTGCTTCTTCAACTTTGCCATTGCCTTTGGAGACTTCCTAATGTCAACCCCATTTCCTACCTGTTTATTGAACTCATCTGCAAAGTGCTCCACCAATCTTAGTTCCATATGTTCTCCTCCCAGTTCCGCATTCCATCTAACATCCTTGACCTGAAATTGGTTAGCTGATACAGTCTTCCCAAACTCCTTAGTGTTATAAGCAGAGAAATACACCAAGGCAGCATATGTACTACCCGCACCCATATCATAGAAAATCACATGCCTTGAACCATTAGAAAAATCTTTATCAATCCCATACTGCAACGCTGCACCAGAATGTTCATTCAAAAGCGCCAACACATTAATACCAGCCAATTCCGCAGCAACAAGCAGCCCTTTCCTTTCCGCTACTCCCATATACGGAGGCACAGTCACCACAGCATCCTTCACCGGTGTTCCCCTAGTATGCGCTTCCGCCAATCCAAGAGCATACTTGAACAACATCGCTACCAACTCCTCTGCCGTAAAATTACCATTTTCAGTTTTAAATACCGCCACATTCCGCGATTCCTCGGGAGAAATGTCGTAAGTCAGGTAAAGAGATTCTAGGGTTTTGGAAACGTGGGAAAAGGGTTTTGATATTAGATCACGGAGATGAGAATAGACCTTGTTTGGATAACGAGCGACGATTCCAGAAGCTTCTTCACCGATGAGGCGACTCCCGGAATGAAATGCGACGAGTGAGGGAGTTTTCCGTTTGGACATTTCGTTAATCGCTATAGAGATTGGAGGTTGTCCGGGTTTTAGGTTAACCACGGCGACTTTGAACCATTCTGATCCCAGATCTATGCTGGAAACTGCAGATTGAGATGGAATCGGATTTAGCAAAAACAACGACAGGAATATCCCTATATGGAACAACATATTCTTCGCCGGCATCGGAAAATCGGAGTTAATCGGACAAAGATCTCCGGTGAAAATTCAAAAATTGGTACGACGAAATTTCAGCAGCAAGAGAAAGTGTAGGGTATATATACTGTTGGGGCTACAGGTGGAAAGTGCAGCTACTGGCCAATAAGGATTTGACATGTGGAATAATGTACACGTGGCGTGATATGTGACGCCGGGTGTGTTGGCGTATAGAATTTTTGAAGTTTCTGGGGAGTTCCCATTTTTAATTCTTTTTTTCTAAGGACAAATTTGCAAAAGTTTGTCGGGTAAAATTAGCACAAGTTTGTGTTTTTTAGTTTGATAAAACTGTAAATAGCCCAATTATTAAGAGCAAATTTCATGTAACACACTAGTATATGGCTTGAATAGATAGTTTCAAAAATTACAAATTTCAAAACTTACAAACTTTTTTTTTTAGTTTTAAATTAAATATAGTATTATATTTAAAATGTGATTCATATGTATCTGAAGATTGAGATATATTATTTTTCGTGCTTCTCTTACTCAATCACTCTTTATCTTGTTTCTCTCCTTTTTTTGTATGTATGTTTACATTTCATGTATATGTGCATTTAATATCAATTTCTAAGAGTTATATTTAGTAGAATTTGAATATATGTATCTGACTATTTATGCATAAGCTATGAGTTTGTCCATGTAGCCCTATCAATTTTGAGAGCATGTATCTATGAATGTATATACGTGTATCTAATATCAAATATACGATAATATATCAAGTGCATAATGCATACTTAGAAGTACTTTTCCAACTTAATCAACCAAATATTGACTTGTAATTAATTAATACATGATCAAGAGAATGTAGAAGAAGAAGATAGAGAAAGAGAAGGAAAAAGAAGGATTGAAGAGAAGAAACACGCAAGAGGGACGACGAAAGAGTCAAGAGAGAAGATTAATAGGGAGGAGAGAGTACGAGCAAGAGAGGGTTTATGCAATCCGCAAGAAAATAGTGTGTGATTGTATAATTTTTTTAAAAAGTTATGTGTAGTTTAATTGATATACTATAGATGTTTGCTCATATATGTAATTTTCTATAATATTTATTGAATTTCAAAATCAATATTCGTGAACAATGACAACATAATTTCTCAGATTGTTTTGAGACGCTAGGTTATAGTACAGCAAAACAAATAAAAGACTCTCAGTGAAATTCTTGTAAAATCAAGAATGAAATTTTCATTTTGTATATGTCAGATCATGAATTAGTATGTTTTCAGTTTTCAAAAAAAAAAAAAATCTCGATTAGGTCATTTTTTTATTTTTGGAATATTTACAAAATTGAATTCCAATACTATGCTATTAAATAAGTAAAGAATAATTCTAGTAATTAAGAAAACGAATATACTAAATATATAAGATCTTTCAAGTCTTAGGATGGAAGTTCCTAAATATTCTCTACTAAAATTGGGTCAGGCTTATTTTCAAGCTATATCTTCTTGTTGTTTAATTTGTATTGCAAATACTCCACATAATTTTTTAAAAAGTTATGTGTAGTTTAATTGATATACTATAGATGTTTGCTCATATATGTAATTTTCTATAATATTTATTGAATTTCAAAATCAATATTCGTGAACAATGACAACATAATTTCTCAGATTGTTTTGAGACGCTAGGTTATAGTACAGCAAAACAAATAAAAGACTCTCAGTGAAATTCTTGTAAAATCAAGAATGAAATTTTCATTTTGTATATGTCAGATCATGAATTAGTATGTTTTCAGTTTTCAAAAAAAAAAAAAATCTCGATTAGGTCATTTTTTTATTTTTGGAATATTTACAAAATTGAATTCCAATACTATGCTATTAAATAAGTAAAGAATAATTCTAGTAATTAAGAAAACGAATATACTAAATATATAAGATCTTTCAAGTCTTAGGATGGAAGTTCCTAAATATTCTCTACTAAAATTGGGTCAGGCTTATTTTCAAGCTATATCTTCTTGTTGTTTAATTTGTATTGCAAATACTCCACATAATTTTTTAAAAAGTTATGTGTAGTTTAATTGATATACTATAGATGTTTGCTCATATATGTAATTTTCTATAATATTTATTGAATTTCAAAATCAATATTCATGAACAATGACAACATAATTTCTCAGATTGTTTTGAGACGCTAGGTTATAGTACAGCAAAACAAATAAAAGACTCTCAGTGAAATTCTTGTAAAATCAAGAATGAAATTTTCATTTTGTATATGTCAGATCTTGAATTATTATGTTTTCAGTTTTTAAAAAAAAAAAAAATCTCGATTAGGTCATTTTTTTATTTTTGGAATATTTACAAAATTGAATTCCAATACTATGCTATTAAATAAGTAAAGAATAATTCTAGTAATTAAGAAAACGAATATACTAAATATATAAGATCTTTCAAGTCTTAGGATGGAAGTTCCTAAATATTCTCTACTAAAATTGGGTCAGGCTTATTTTCAAGCTATATCTTCTTGTTGTTTAATTTGTATTGCAAATACTCCACATAATTTTTTAAAAAGTTATGTGTAGTTTAATTGATATACTATAGATGTTTGCTCATATATGTAATTTTCTATAATATTTATTGAATTTCAAAATCAATATTCGTGAACAATGACAACATAATTTCTCAGATTGTTTTGAGACGCTAGGTTATAGTACAGCAAAACAAATAAAAGACTCTCAGTGAAATTCTTGTAAAATCAAGAATGAAATTTTCATTTTGTATATGTCAGATCATGAATTAGTATGTTTTCAGTTTTCAAAAAAAAAAAAAATCTCGATTAGGTCATTTTTTTATTTTTGGAATATTTACAAAATTGAATTCCAATACTATGCTATTAAATAAGTAAAGAATAATTCTAGTAATTAAGAAAACGAATATACTAAATATATAAGATCTTTCAAGTCTTAGGATGGAAGTTCCTAAATATTCTCTACTAAAATTGGGTCAGGCTTATTTTCAAGCTATATCTTCTTGTTGTTTAATTTGTATTGCAAATACTCCACATAATTTTTTAAAAAGTTATGTGTAGTTTAATTGATATACTATAGATGTTTGCTCATATATGTAATTTTCTATAATATTTATTGAATTTCAAAATCAATATTCGTGAACAATGACAACATAATTTCTCAGATTGTTTTGAGACGCTAGGTTATAGTACAGCAAAACAAATAAAAGACTCTCAGTGAAATTCTTGTAAAATCAAGAATGAAATTTTCATTTTGTATATGTCAGATCATGAATTAGTATGTTTTCAGTTTTCAAAAAAAAAAAATCTCGATTAGATCATTTTTTTATTTTTGGAATATTTACAAAATTGAATTCCAATACTATGCTATTAAATAAGTAAAGAATAATTCTAGTAATTAAGAAAACGAATATACTAAATATATAAGATCTTCCAAGTCTTAGGATGGAAGTTCCTAAATATTCTCTACTAAAATTGGGTCAGGCTTATTTTCAAGCTATATCTTCTTGTTGTTTAATTTGTATTGCAAATACTCCACATAATTTGATTCTCTTTGATGAATATACTAAAAAGTGATTGAAAATTGATAGACTTATTTTTGTGTAAGAAAAACTTTGTTACTTATTTCTTTTTTTAAAATATTTTTTCCCTCTCTTGATTCGATCAATTGGTAATATTTAAATACCTTTAAATGAAAGAATATAATAAAGAGAAAGAATGCTCAGATTCGTTGCAATAAAAGATATCATTTTGAATTGACTTTTTTATATGTTTATAATTTGATTTCCTAGATTAAGCCCTCATTTATTTTCGTTAAAATTGAAATATTTGAATCTAAATGCATATGTGAATATTAAAGAGTAAATTAAGATTCAGAGGTAAGAATTTGAATATTAAGATATTGCAAAATTTGAATATGAAGTACGTAGGACACTTTATTTTCTCAACAATGTATAAATTTAATCTTTGATTATATAAGATTGAAGTGTCAAAAACACATATAAATTATTGAGAGCAATGTTTTCAAAAACGTTTTTGGGGTGAGTCTCGGAGCGGGGCGTATCAAAAACGCTCCGGGATGTAAATTAAAGACGTAGGCGTAAGTTCTAAAATTTGAGGCGTAAGTCCCAATCATAAAAAAGTAAGTCCAGGGCGTAAAAATCGTAGGCTCGGGCGTTTTCAATTTTTTAAACCTTTTTTGCTTTAAATTATATTTTTTATTTTTGGTGTAATGATATTTGTCAAATAGTAATTATAGTACTTTTTTTCTTCATTATTGATTACTAATACTTATCTCAAATAAATATAATTTTTATATATTATAGGTTATTTATAAAAAATTGTTTCTAAAATTATTGAAAGGTTTACTTTTACTTATTTTATTAGTAATAAAATTATAAAAACCAAATATATATGAGACTATGCCTGGTAGATCCATGGACTTACGCCCCGTATATCGGGGCTTATGTCTCGCCTTGTGCAGTATAAAACGCCTTGCCTCACGCCCCCTTTTAAAACACTGATTGAGGATATGAGTTTCATACGTAAATTATCACTCGTTAGTTTGAGAAACATACATCTCTTTTATTACACTCTCTTGATAGGGTTAGGGGCGTCTCAATAAGTTTGAGGCCTAAAACCAAACTTCATGGTGAGACCTTATTATTTTATTAGTTGTCTTAAATAAATTGAATAGTTATAACATACTCAATGTAATCTTACAAGTGAAGTCTCGAGAAGGTAGGATGTACGCAGATCTTATGAAATAAGAATGCACATAATGAAAATTTTCAATGAAAAAATATAGGAAAATGCACAAGTACACCCTCAACCTATGCCCGAAATCTCAGAGACACACTTATACTATACTAAGGTCCTATTACCCCCCTTAACTTATTTTATAAGTAATTTTCTACCCCTTTTCGACCTACGTGGCACTAACTTAGAAAAAAAGTCAACCAGCGCTGGGCCTACAAGGTAGTGCCACGTAGGCCGAAAAGGGGTAAAAAATTATTAATAAAATAAGTTCAGGGGGGTAATAGGACCTTAGTATAGTATAAGTTTGTCTCTGAGATTCAGGCATAGGCTGAGGAGGTACTTGTGCATTATCCCAAAAATACAATATAAAGTTAAAATAATTTTAAAAACCCAACTCATAAATTGAAAAGGGAAAAGGCATAAATTGTCCCTTGAACTTGTCTCGAAAAGTCAGTTACACGTTTAAATTATCATGATGACCTATTACACACCTTTATTATTTAGGAGTAAATTAATTTACCCCCTAAAACTGTCGTGGAAAAAAATAAAAAATAAACTAAAAAGATGCGCATCAGATATAAAAATTAAAGTAAAAAAAATCCTCCTCCCCGCCTCTCATATCCTTCTTCTTCTCACCCCACCAGCTTCTTCTTCACACCCCATCAATTATTCTCTTCATCTTCACAAGTCACCCATTAAAAAATCAAAATTATTACTTGTTCAATAAAAGAAAAAGAGAGGAAGAGAGATAATTCTTGAGGAATGAAACATAAAACGCATTTCTTAAGACTCTATAAGAAATTTTCTCTGACTGAAAGTCTTACAGGCTTACGATTAGATTGTATCGGTGTATTGAATTTTTACCGACAATATCTTGTATACTATATTCCCATACAGGAAAAAAACTAAATTAATTTACAAAAAACCTGAACATGCCTAAATTGAATGTTCTTTGGAATTATGACAATTTTTTCTAGAGATCTTCCTTAACAACATGACTACAAATTAAACAATAATTTTTAATAGGGAACAAAATAGAATAGTAAGCGGTGCAAGACGATTGAGTTGACTTTTAAATAGTAAAGTGGTTGGTCATGATTTTTTCGGTGAGATGAGAGGTGAAGTGAGTGAAATTTAGTGATGAAGAAGATATATATAATTATTTAAAAAAAAATTAATCATTAATTAGGAGTTAATTAGTTTGAAATATAGTTAATAAAAGAAAAGTTAATTAATACAAAAACAAAATAAAAATGATAAAAAAATTATAATTTATGTCATGGCACTGACGTGGTAGCGAGTGTTATACACCACACATTATGAGAGTGGTGTTACACACATCAGGGTGATATTAAATTCACTTTTAAGTAGTAAAGGTGTGTAATAGGTCGTTATGATAGTCTAAATGTGTAACTGATTTTTTGGGATAAATTCAAAGGGGAATTTGTGCATTTTCAGTATATATAATGATATTGAGATAGTTACTTTGAATTTGATAAGTTGATATAATGTCACGATCCAAAACGAGATATTAGTGGCACCCACACTTAACCTTCTCGGTAGGCAAACCAACGAATTCAAATCCAACTAATGTTATGTAACATTCCAGAAAACTAGTAAACTACACTAGAGCCTAATGTAAAATTAGTAGCCTAATTAGAGCCTTACGTGAGAGTTTTAGAGTTTGTTGTGTGAGTTAGAATAATAAAATGGTTTCCCCTACTTAGGATGAGGGGTTAAACATTAAGTATTAAGGTATGACTCCCCAAGAATCAACCAAGGGTCTTTGAGGATGACCCTAAAGCCTAACCCAAAAACTGCCCAAATCAAGTGAGCCACGGATAGGACCTACGGGGCGTAGGTCCATCCACGTCTCATGGGAGAGGCTCATGGGTCAAGATCCCAAGTGGGGAGCTGCAAACCACCACCTACGGACCTGCAGGACACCCCGTAGACCCACTCACGAACCGTGGGTCGTGCCTACAAAGTCTGCCTAAGGTTCGGCCAAGGTAAGGGTTTTTATGTAAATTCCTAATTAAGTTTGTTTAATGTATAGTCGTTTTATATTATTTTAATAGACATATATAAGACTTTTTAAGTCATTAAACACCTCACATATCTCATAAATCCCAAGACCCCAAGTCCATAACCAACTTTTCCCCAAAATCTCCTCTAGAACTCCAAGGAAGAAGAAGAACAACAATGAAGCTAGGGGTGAAGAATCAAGATTTTCTCCCCAAATTCGTGGTGAATCTTCAATAAGGTATGATATTTTTTCATCTATGGATAGCCTTCACCCATAGCGCCCTTCCAAAACCCTTAATTTCGAAACTAGAAAATCCAAAAGTTAGAATTTGACTTCAATCTCATGGAATCTTTTCAAATTCATTTTAAATGATTGAATTATGTTTGTTTATAGGTATATTAATGATTTTATATGACTTTAAGTTGGCTTACTCAAGAATTCATGAATTATCCCATTTTTCTAAATCGGATCTTAAAGTGTGGGTATTGATTGATGATTGTAGATTGCTATAGAATTATGAATGTTATGAGTTGATTACTTGAATCATGTTATTATCCATGCCTAATGTAGTAATTATGCGTGTGTTGATTGAATTTGATCCATGGTCCTCGAAGGTCAAACTATGAGAATTTTGTATAATCATGATGCTTATGTACATGCTTTGTGAATAACTAGGAGGAATGTGATTATGACTATAATGTAATTGTGATGATGTGGAAGGATTTCCTCACCTAAATAAACCGGTAGGTCAATGACATCCTTTTCCTGTGTGAATAAAAGTGATTTTGATTGATATACCTTGAATCGGTAGGCTAAGGACATCCCTTTCTTGTGTAACTAAAAGTTATCTCGACTTAATGAACCTTGAATCGGTAGGCAATGTCATCCCCTTTATAAATGACTAATGAATCATTATAAGGCTTTGTCTTGGATCGGTATATCAATGGTATCCCTTTCATTATGAGTCAATGAACTATTATAATGATAAATCTTGAATCGGTAGACCAATGGTATCCCTTTTATGAGGATTTAATGAGTTATTCTAATAATGTACCTTGAATCGGTAAACTTATGAGATCCCTTTTATGTGTAATGATGTACCTTGAACCGGTAGACTAATGACATCCCTTTCATGTGTAATAATGTTAAAAGAGAATTTACTACTCCATGGGAATTTAATGCTTAGCATCGAGTAGATATTGTGAGGTGGAAGCTCTTTCTATGTAAGGTCGGATTTCTAGTAACAACATTCTTATCCCATAACTATGTGCCCACATAGGATATTAGCTAGTAAGGTCGGGTTTCTAGTAACAACATTCTTATCCCATAACTATGTGATCACATAGGATATTAGCTAGTGGATTCACCTAAGCTAAAATGTTACCAGCTCTACCTTAGGCAAGTAGACCAACTATTTTCGTTGCGGACCATACCGGATTTCATGATTTACTCACATGGTCTATATCAGTTAGAGTTTCTTTCCATCATGAACAAAAATGTGAGTTATGTACTATGGTTACTCAAGAAGCTCTATGAAGTGTGGGTGGGGTATGAGACTTCATCCATGCATTGTACAAGTAGGCTTTGAGAATAGTTATGATGTGTTCCTCATTATAATGTCTTATGAAATAAATACGCTTATAATGATGTTATTGGGAATGTGGATATGAGGGCTAAATGTAAAGATGAATGTTTAACTTAGATTGTTGCGATGAGTTGTTTTTCTTGATATGACCTATTAAATGTGAATGTTTCTTGTCTAATGAGTATTAACTAAAAATGAGGATAAAGAATGATAAGTATGATTATGGTATGATTATGGTGGTCTAAAGTGATACTTAGTGTAGATGGAATTATGAGATCTTTATCTATACATTGCACAAATATAACTTAGGATTACTTATGAAACGATTTTATTATGCTATGATGGTTTATATATTGAATATGCTTGTGGATTATGCCTTCATACTAAAAGTACATAATGATTTCAAACTTGGTAGATCATGATTTTCAACTAAATATCTCTTTTAACTTGTTTTCAAGGATTTTTATGCATGGCTATCATACTTAGTGCATGTTAGTACTAACTCATATTTTCTATATTTTTCTTAAAGTGTAGGTTCCAGTAGGCGTTAGTACATGTGATATCATCGACCGACTCAAATAGAAACCAATATGCGTAAAGTAATAACATGAAATCAACTATAGCACTTAGCAGGTGACAAACAACAAACAACATGAACAAGTGACAACAGTATTGTAACAACTATGTAACTAGTCACAATATTAAAAACACTCTTGAGGACTCATGCATCCACACCACACAGTCACGCTCTTTTGAGAAATGCATTTTTTGAGATTGAGTACATTAAGTTATTTTAAGATGTTTTCCTTTAATGTTGTCGTGCAGAACGTGACACCCGATCAAAGCATATTATGTCGGTTCGTGGCATCTGATCCAACAATATAGTTAATTATTCATTTTGTATTATCACTTTCCACTTCATTAACAATATTTTATCAAGCCTTCTTTATTCAAGGCATCACTTTGATAGAGCGAATTCAAGATTATGGAGTTCGGAGTCTTGGGATTTTCGACCAATCACAACGACACATAAATTTTCAAACAACAACAATTAAGTACATAGAAAACTTCACAACATTACTCTATGACTATCAATCACTATTAGGAGTCTTTCTATCACATTGAATAAACCATAACCTACCTCCACTGAAGAACCGAAGTCAAGCAAGCTAATACTCTAATGTTTTTCTGTTCCACAATGTCTCAAAACGTTTCTAATCTATCAAATATACAATATTCTTAAGCAAACGAGTCTGTAGACACTTATATTACTATATATCTAGCCTTAAACAATACTCATTCAATTCTATAATAAATTTCTAAATCTTAAGGTCAATTAATATGTCAAGTATCATGTTTCTTAAATTTCAAGTCTATGATTAAGTTTCAGTTCCTCTAATATCATAAATTCAATGATATTAATATAATGCAATACAGTTGATATTTAATTATCTATCTCAATAAATCAGAACTTAAATCATAATGTGGTAACTATAAAAATAAGAAAAACGAGCCACATATTATAATTGATCGTGACATTACTATTCCTTCACCACCCCGTTTAACCCTCCGCTCCCATTTTATCTATATTCTGAAACTTGTTGAAATCCCGGAATGACTGTATAAGGTAAAAGTTAAAGATTAAAGTATTACTAAATAATAATCAAAACATTTTTCTTACCCACTCCATCATCTACTCCTTTCACTACAAAAAGTATAATGTTAACCCTACATCGAGTGGTTAAAGGTCCACGTCAATATATAGCCACTACCTACTATCTCCCGACAGGTTAGAAGTTAGTGGTCATTGACATGGACCTTTAACCACTCCATTTATAAATTTCATAGTAAAATAAATAACTATCCTAACGAGACAAAATTTGGAACTTGCTATCCAACACCTCTTCTCCTCTCCCAAATTTTTTTTCAGAAAAGATTTTTTTTTAAAAAAATAAATCCCTTACCGTGTCTAAAAAAAAAGAACTAGATATTATTTTTTATAATAGAATCCTACACCACCCCGTTTTCCGCTCTCATTTTATTATTTACTTTTTTAAAATAAATAAAATTTTCATTTGTTTAATTAATCTTTTGGGCGTGAAATAATTTGGATTTGCAACCTTAGGTGGTGGGTAGGTTTGGAAATAAAGAGACGTGTACAAACAAATGCCATTACACTAGCGAAATCAATCTTCTCATGTGCGGCCTAAATTTCAGGCTTATGTATCTATCATTATTTATTTATATATACTAAATACTAGATATAAGTGTTAGTGCAATATTTATAATTTTTTGTCTCACTTTATATGGTATATATAAAATTTAAAGAGACAATTAAATTTTATATAATTTTTAAATTTTTTAAATTGTTAATTGTTGTAATTTTCAAATAGAGAAGTGCTAAATGGCCAGAAAATTTTTAAAACTATAATATTTTGTTTATTTTAAAATAAGCATGTTCTTTTCCATTTTTTAGTAAAAGGTATTAAAATCTAAAAGGGTAAAAATATTTTTAAAAAGTAAAAATTACATAGAAAAAATCTCATTCTTACCAAATTTTCCGGTCAAAAAAGATTTTTTCTTTCAAATAATATATGTTACATTTCTTGTCCCAAAATATGTAGCACAAATAAAATTTCAAGAGTAAATATATTCTTGATTATTGAGATTTACAATGTTTTTTTATATAGTTTTCAAATTAAATAATACATGTTACTTCTTTTGTTCCGTTTTATATTACAGAAATATATCAATTTTAGTTGTCAATTATTATAATTTATAGTATTTTATATAATTTTAAAATATAAAAAGACAAAAAAAAAAATTAGACAAATCTACCACTTCTGTGTGGTTCCACACTTACATGTATATATATATTTGTTTAATTTTTTTTTCTCTGTTTTAATTATGTTTGTAGAACACTTATAAAGCAATTTTTTAGTTTCTAACTTTTCGCATATAACATGTTTAGCGTACAATGAATGTTTTAATATAATTTTTTTTATTTTTAGAGTATAAAATTCAAAGCTCTTTTTTTTTTTGAATTTCTTATAATATATGTGTCAAATAAAAATATAGGAAATTGCGTAATGGTAAGAGGGAGTAATTACGTGAAATGACATTAACCGAACACTTGTCTCATCCATCATATACAAATAGTTCAAATTTGATTAAACGTTTTGTTCATACGAAATGGCTTTGCATTTCAGCAGTGGGTGTTTGTGTTGTTTAAGCCAAATGAGGGGTCAGAAACAGAAAATCAGAGGTGTAGCAGCTGAGAGTAGTGTTACACTTAACTCAGAAGAAGATAAGGTGAAGCTTGGTGGCTCTGATTTGAAGGTAACTAAGCTTGGAATTGGGGCTTGGGCTTGGGGTGACACTAGCTATTGGAACAACTTTGAATGGGATGGTAAGTTCTTTTTTTGTTTCATCTTAAAATTAGAGAATTTCACAAACTTTTTGATAATTTGGGTAATCGTGTGGGAACCAGTATTTTCAATCAGGGGATTTGAAATTCGTAGAAATAGACATATGGAGTAGTCGAAGGGGGTTCGATATCTACTGTATATATACATAATATATTATGTTAATCATGTATAAATCGTATAATTTTCCATCGAAAGGACCCTTGTACCAAGGTGGCTCCGCCCCTTATTTATGCGTGACTATCTCATTTATTTATTTAGTAGCTTAGTTGGTTGGTTATACTCAACTCTTTACACCTTGTTGGCGAGGGTTTGATTCAGTGCCTTACTATAACAATACTGCAATTGCTAAATCCTGTGAACTGATTCTGTGCTAACTGCTAAGTTTGGGTACACATTTCTTATTTGGTCATGTAAAAATTGAGTGTTTAAGATTGCTGCTTGGAATCCATTATTTGATCATTATGGGTTTGGGGTGAATTCCACCGCGACCAATTAAGTTTGAAATATGTTGTTTAAACTTGTTATGTGGATTTTTAACACGTATACACAGATTAAGCCACAGTTAGTAGGTTCGGGGAATCGTAACTAAAGTACTACATTATGTCCCTCTTTTCCCTTGCTATCTTAGTATTGTGTCTGTTTACTCTAATTTTTTATTAGTCAAGGATTTAGTAGGTTATGCATTCTGGTAATTTAAGAGATGATACATACATAGAGAGCTGGGATACTCTTATTTGCTGGTATTGAATATATAGCTTGATGGGAATGCCCCAAAGCAAAGAAGGAAATTGGATTGAGGCCTAATGCCTAATGGCATCTTTGTGTCATTTTCACAAGCACACGATTGTCATAAATTTACGACAATCTTAACTGTAGTGAGAATAAAAGTATCCTTGATCCATTGATTCCCTCAGGTAAATGTGATTTTCTTGATCACATTACCTGTTGCATTTCATTGAGAAACTGAGAGTTTGTAAGAGAAGTCGCTTGTTTGTCGAACCAAGAGAATCTCATGTGTAGGATGAAAAGTAGCTCCGTGAAAGATTTATCTTTGAAGGATATGTATCTGCATTTGAAGGGTACAAAGAAAAAGACCTTGACCTGCAACAGAGAGAGAAGGATATACTCATCGCATAGAGATTTTCTCTTGGATGGTAAAGAGTCCCGAGAAAGTGGAGTTGAGAATATCTTGCAAAGCATAAAAAAATACAACTGTTATTACACTTATGGACTATAGAATCCTGCAAAGCAGAAAAAACATGTCATCTCTTAAGGACCAGGCGCATTCCTACTTACGTTTCCTTTGGAGAAAATATATTGATATTAGTCTTTGAAGGGGATTCTGATGACCCAAATTACACTTCTACTTTTGACTCTGTCGCCAGTTTCCTGCAATTAGTTTAACACTCCAATCCTCCCTTGTGAGTAGTGTCATGTTCTGTTTATTTAGAATGTCTTCTTCCCTCCTTGTAAAGGATCCTACCATTTCTCTTAAAATGAGTTCTTTTATTAATTCAAATATCACATCTTTCTTTTCTTTCTTGTTAAGTAGCTTACTGAAGACCTAACGTTAGATAGAAAGTTGTGGAGGACACGCATAAGGGTATATGGTTAGTAGGTGGGAATGCATTGTCTTGCTGTTTGTCCATACTAGTGCTCATAGTATTACTCTTGTAGTTTCTTGTCCTTCTATTGATTGTTACTATTGTTGTTTCTTGTACTTCAACTATAGTACTGTTTCGCTGTAGTATTTTTATGTTATGATCTGTTGTTGTTTTTTGTTACTATCTTGTTTCTTGTACTTCCATCGTTTCTTTTTCTGGAACTGTTTTCTTGAGTTGAGGGTCTATCAGAAACAAACTCTCTACATCTGAGTTAGGGATAAAGTCTGCCTACACTCTACCCTCTCCATACCCTACTTTGGGGGACTACACTGAGTTTGTTGTTGCTGTTCATCCAAGTTCTTTTTACTTTTGTTAACAGAGAAATCGCCTGAGGCCTGTGGTGCACTGCTCAAAACTCTGTGGATAATGAGCCCACTCTCTACCCTTCACTTAAATATCACGCGCTTCTCTTTTACCACTAGACCAAAGCCTTGAGGACTCTTTGTATAAAATGGTTCTTAAAAAGATTTTCTGGCTTATTGCCTGTTTGGCCAAGATTTTGGAAGGCCAAATGTGTTTTTTTTTCCTTTTCAAAAAGTGCTTGCATCCTTATGGGAGAAAATAAGTGTTTCTGCGAGTAGTACAAGTTGTTTTACGGAAGCTAAAAAAGTAGTTTTTCTCTAAAAGTACTTTTTTGAAAAGCATTTCTATGAAATATACTTAAAGCACTTTTTAGAAGTTTGGTCAAACACTAATTGCTTCTCCAAAAGTGCTTATTAATTTAATTAACCAATCACTAGCTGCTTCTCATCAAACATACTTTTTTTTGGAAAGTGCTTTTAATAATAAGCTGATTTTAGAAGTTTGATCAAACAAGTTATTATTCTGCGTTTACTAAGAAAAAGAGTGCACTTGTATCCTGGCTAACAAGGGAAAGTTTCTCTTTTTTATTTCAAATATTCAAATACAAGTTTGGCTCTATTAGAGCTTGGGCGAGCAACCTTTAAACCAAAGTTTAAAAGAAGGTTAAGTATAATAATCGAGAAAGCTTTACTTTCTGACTGTTATAATTATTATTCTCTTCTTGCTAACAACCACCGAACATTTCCACTAGGAGAACAGAAAATAGTTTTTCTCAAAGATACTCTCATAGATATGCACCTTAAAAATTGAACATATGTAAGGGCGCGTGCTATAAGGTATGTGATGAAGAAAGGGCTTAATGATAGGTTCTTTCCCTATGGTGCTTAGAGCTTGAAGATATGCTTAGATAACAGTGCCAGCAACCGCAGCGGATTGAAGAACTGTCAGTCAATTAGTCATTACTTGTCAGAAATGGCTAAATCTCCAATGTTGTCCAAGCCTGTATGTTTTCTTTAAAACAGAAAGGAAAATAAGCTAAGGTTTTGCATTATCATAATATGAAAAAAATGGACATACGGTGGAACCAAACAGGTTCCTTCTGTTGGGTAACACCAATATCTTGCCTACGGCAAGGCCCACAAAGAGGCTGGGGTGGTTCGGGTTGGAGTCATGATCAAACATGGCGCTTGCTTGGTGGACTTAGTTAAGAAATAAAGTTATGCTTGATCCTAACAAGTGGTATCAGAGTCAAGCAACATGATGCATGAAGCGGGTGTTGGGAGGTCATGGTATCCTAACACCCTCTTTTTTTCTTTTGAAGATAAATGTCAGCCACTCTTTCTCCATTATCATAACCAATACGTTGAACTCTTTTTTTTTTACTGGAATGATGACAGATAAGAAACTTAAGGCTGCAAAGACTGCTTTTGATGCTAGCATTGATTCTGGAATCACATTCATCGATACTGCTGAGGTTTATGGTTCAAGGGTGAGGAAATAGTTTTTTACTTTGGCTATTTCTTAGTCTGCTAAATTGTACAAAGAAGTGGAAAATCACGAGAAAACGACTATTTCCTCTACTTGCAGTTCTCATTCGGTGCGATAAATTCTGAAACACTACTAGGAAGGTGAGCTTTGAGTTCTTCTAAATCTTCATTATTTTTACCTGTGGACAAAAGAATATCAATTTGCATGTTCTTCACATTTGTTGTTTCTCCAATATAATTAAATGTTTTGTTTCAGATTCATCAAGGAAAGAAAAGAAAAAGATCCAGAGGCGGAGGTTGCTGTTGCAACTAAATTTGCTGCATTACCATGGAGGCTTGGTCGTCAAAGTGTCCTAGCGGCCCTAAAAGATTCTCTTGCACGTATGGAACTTTCTTCAGTTGATCTTTATCAACTTCACTGGTACGCTACTTTAGCGCGCTTCTTCGGATAATTTTCTTAAGCAAACAGTCAATAGCTGATAAAAGCTTTTATGGTCTAATTCTCAGGCCAGGAATATGGGGAAATGAAGGTTTGTCATGTCTGATGCCCTTGTTCAGTTCAACTAATAAGATGCTTTTCTTTAACAAAGATTTAGCTTGTAATTCACATTTAACATAGACAAAGCTTAGTCAATCAGAAAATCCTTTTTTCAGGTTATATTGACGGTTTAGGAGATGCAGTGGAGCAGGGCCTTGTAAAAGCTGTGGGAGTATCTAACTATAGTGGTACACTCGTGACTCGTGTCTAGTCAATCAAATAATTGGACAGTCCTTTTGATGACTAATCTTACTTTCTCCGGCACGATAATATTTCCGATTGTTTTCTTATTAAGGGTATTATGAGAATATGACTGTCAAATTAACCAAGCATTGTCCTCTTTTTCCAAAAATAAAGAATAAAAAATTGCCAGCTACATACAATATTTGGCCGATGGAAGTATTTCTTGTTTCAGAAAAGCGTCTTCGCGATGCATATGAGCAGCTGAAGAGGAGAGGTATTCCACTAGCTTCAAATCAAGTCAATTATAGTCTGATATACAGGTTGCCAGAGCAAAATGGTGTCAAGGCCGCCTGTGATGAATTGGGAGTCACGTTGATTGCATATTCACCCATTGCTCAAGGTAAAACCTGATACAACTGTTTTCTAGTGAAGATGTGTTCTAAAATGACCCGATTTATGGCCTCATTGAACCAGGCATTAAATAAATAGTTAATGAGGTTTTATGCTGTTATTGAACATAAATTTGAAAGCTGGATTTCCTACCCTTTTGTCACCCCTGTGTATTAATGATTTATGTCATCTCACAAGTCACATGTAAATAATGTTTACTGAAAATGTATATAGACTTGCTGAAAATTCCTCCCTATAGCAACCGTCTACTGTCCCAATTATTTTTGCACCAAAGTTTAATTAACAATACATAGTTAATATTCTTTCCAAACGACCATGCATCACATTAAAAAGCTGCTAATGTAGCCTTAGCCTAGGTAAAGGGGTTACGGAATAGAACCAGTTGGTTTCAGACTTCTGTATCAGTTTAGAACGGAGGAAATGACGGAAACTACACCCCTTCTACTCTCCAGCCATCTTATTGGCGTAGGAAGTCTGTTATAACTCTTATATCATACCTGCCTTCTCGATTAAATGCAAGGATTCTGCAATGCGTTTTTCATGTACTAGTATGCTATGCAATTTGCTTTAAATAACTTAATATTGTGCCCTGATAATGATATGTTTCAGCATCTTAATTGTTTTCTGTTTCAAGTTAAAAGTAAGAAAATTCACGTCAACTTTTCTTTGGATTATGCGGCCCAAACTCGTTACATTTCCCAACTTATAATGCAGGAGCTTTGACTGGAAAATATACTCCAGAAAATCCTCCCACTGGCCCTCGCGGACAGATCTATACTCCTGAATTTCTTACCAAAGTAAGGCTTTTACTATATAACTAGAGATTATTAAGAATTTCACTTCTTATGGCTCAAGAACTTTTGCGCACTTGCAGTTGCAGCCACTCATAAATAGAATAAAGGAGATTGGAGAAAGCTACAATAAGACTTCAACGCAGGTATGTCTTCCTTGTTTCTCGAAAATCTCATAATTTCACTAGCTTAATTCTTCAGGTGTAGCTTTGTTTGGAATGCTGTAACAGCAATCATCGTAGAAGCTGTAAGTTACTTTGTCGTCTTGTAGCATATGTGAGAGTGCAACATGTGGTGCTTGTGATCATGAGCTAGTTTGGATTGAGGAGAAGGGTAGAAATGGATGCACTATTAGAAAAAAGGGGTATAGATTGACCCATTATTCACTGAATTTCTAATCATGTGTCAACTAGACCTCATCGATTTCTCGTTCATTAAAGAAAAAAATTGCTTCAAGCTTAGTATTTGTCTAAATCATATACAAATACTTTTATAATAACATATTTTGCCTACATACCAACAACAACATACCCAATGAAGTTCCACAAGTGAGGTTTGGAGAGGATAGAATGTATGCAGACCTTACCATTACCTCATGGAGATAGATAGACTGTTTCCAAAAGCCCTTAGCTCAAAATGCAGCAATTCGAGATACAAAGAAGAAAAATAACAAGTCACGGAAAAATGTTTTTGCAGTGATTATATATGTTGTTTTGTTTGACAGGTGGTCCTGAATTGGTTGATTGCACAGGAGAATGTTGTTCCCATCCCAGGAGCCAAAAATGCAGAGCAGGCTAAAGAATTTGGTGGTGCATTGGGTTGGAGACTAACCCAACAAGAAATAGACCAACTTCGTTCATTGGCATCAGAAATTAAACCTGTTATTGGTTTCCCTGTCGAAAAGTTGTAAACATCATTTTACATGTACATTAACAAAGTCTTGGAAATGTAAGTAGTAATAATAAAGCTGCTGCAGCAACATCGTAATACGTGCTCATAAGTGGGGTTTTGAGAAGGTGATATATATATATGTTGTCTTAAGTCTTTATCTATCTTGAAAAGGTTGAGAAATTGTTTCTGATAAACCCTTGGTCTTGCTCAAGTAAAATATAATAAATATAAAGTATGTAAAGCAAATATGATAACAAAGAAGAAAACCGTAGCAACAACAGATAATACGATGAGTAATCGAAGTCAAGTAGACAACATGTACGTAATACTAAAATTAAAGAATAAGATAGTATGAGAGTAGTAGTAATAATAATAATAATGATAAAAAAGCTAGAGTATGCCTATTTACTTAACTTTCAACTCAAATTCTCAACTTTTATATTTTTCTATCAAAGATCATTTTATTGATAAGTTGTATGTATATCATGTTTTGTCTAATCATCTCCTCCTCGATATTTTATATAACTTATTTCTATCTCTTTCGGTACCCACCACAGTAAGGAGGAGATAAAAGAAATTATCTCATGATCTTGAATTTCACTTGTCTTCTATTCCTTCTGTCCCAATTTATGTGGCATCATTGGAGTTTCAAGAGTCAATCAAATTTTTCTTCAATTAATTTGTTTATATATAACGTTTGAATATTTTAATTAAGTTGTTTATTATTGTAATGTATTATACTTTTTCCATAGTTTTCAAATGTATAATATTATTTCAAAAAGCTTAATATTAGTTGTTGTTTCAAGTCAATGGGCAAAATCTAATTAGTCGTGTTGAAGGTAAATACTAGTAGTATATATGACTCTTGTTTTTACTCCTATAAACTGCCCAAAAACATTTTATAACACCTAAAATTTTGACACATTTTTATTTTAAAAAATGTAGTAATAGTATAGATATCTTAATAACTCAATTAGTTGGCAATTTAAATATTTACTTTATTAGTGAAAGTTCAATTTTCGGCTTTATAATTTCCTTCCTTATTCCTATCCCAAACATATAAAACGTGAAATTAATTAACAGGCAATTAAGACTTAAACACTCTTCATTAGTACCTATATATAACACTAAATTGACTTTATCACTGAATAATTGACCATAAACAAATTCAAACAACTTACTTAAAATAATATACATCTGAAAAGTGAATCTATCATTGATTATTACAAACACAAAATAACACACTACTTCAATCATTATATATTAATTGACTTAGTTACAACTATTAAAAAAACATACTAATTCAGTCATAATATATTAGTAATTGACTTCATACTTGGTTACAAACATTAAAAAAATACCAGTTCAATCATAATATAATAATAATTGACCCCAATATTCTTGTCTCCTTAATCAACATCATTAGTGTTCCTTTGAACACAATAATTAAAAATTATGTACAAGTGGAATATACATAAATAATTATTTTTAAAAATAGTAAAAATGAGGATAAGTGCAAACGTGGCAAAAGAATTTAGCAGTATTTGATCCACAAGGTGCAAAGGGTCCATAGGAATAGAAAAGAAGATTTCATACAGCTAAGCTGCACGTAGCATTTATATATCGGATTCGACTGAAATCAATTTTTTAAATATAAATATAAATTTATATATAAAAATTCATCAAAATTATACTTTTTTTTTTTGTTAATTCAATTGATTCGTTTTCCTTTTTAGTTCAAAAAAATGACACTTTTTCATATTTAGTAGTTTTTTCTGTTTTAATTTGTTGTTTGACCTACTTTTATTTAATCTATTTTAAAAAAGAATATTTTAGTAACTTTTTAATTTCAATTTACTCCATCTTTGAAACCATTAAAATCTTCTTAACTTTCTTATCCGGTGCGTCAAATCAAAACATATCACTCAATTTAAACGAAAGAATTATATTCTTAATAAAATGATTCATAGCCACATAAACTTATTTCAGATCATAATTTTTAAAACTATACCATATGAATTTGAGAGAAGAAAATTAAAAACAGTAAATCATAAATTAAATTCATAAAATTTAAATGTTGAATAGCCGTGGCCTATATGGGGACCCTATGATTGACAGCTAAAGCCACTGGTACTTGCTGTATACAAAAAATAATTCAGACGTCATTTTCTCTTTCATTAATCTTATTACACTATTGTGTCCAATTCCAAAAATGATGCTCACATTTGCTGTCTGTTTCCTTCTTATTATTCTTGAATAAGTGAAACAAAGACCACACAGTTTTTTTCCCTGACTTGGTTTGTTTTCCCATTATAAAATTTTGGTGTTTCTTCCATTTCTGAACCTAAGAGGTGTGATTTTATTTTTTTTTGCTTCATTTCTTTTCTTAGTCATATTATGTTGATTTTAGAAATGGGGTTTAAAAAAGATTGATTTTTTAAGCCATTCTTGACTTGTTCTGTTAATGTTGTGTGCAGGTTTTTGGTTATTTAACTTCTCTGTTTCCTTCTTTCTGTAAGGTATAATAAGGCAAAATCTTTCTTTCAATTCTTTCTGTTTCTGAGGGTTTTCTTGTTTGGGGGGTGGGGTGGGGTGGGGTGGGGGGGTGGGGGAGGACAAGTAAAGAAAAGTAGAGGAACTATTGAAGTTTTGAAGAGTTATGTCATGCTTGTCTATATTTAGTTTCCTTTTTGCTCTATTTTGTGTGATCAAGAGATTCACTTTTTCTTGATATAGAAAAATCATTTTTTTAAAACCCCCTTTTGACTATTAAGTATTGAATTTGATGATTTTGAGATTGCCCTTTTACTGTGTGCCTACAAAAAACTGTTTCTTTTCTTGATATGCAGTAGTTTTAGCCATGAATCCATGTCTTCCTGAATGGAATATTGAGACTGAACTTCCTGTTCCACATCAAAAGAAGCCTATGGGGTAAAATATATATGTGTACTCTTTCTTGATTACATAACCAAAGTATATTAAATTTGTTTTTAAAAAAAATGATGTTGAATTGGTTTCCATTGGATGGTATTTTCTGTAGATTTGATCATGAGCTAGTGGAGTTGTTGTGGCGAAATGGGGAGGTAGTATTACATAGCCAAACACATAAAAAGCAGCCAGGCTATGATCCTAATGAATGCGGACAGTTTAACAAACATGATCAACCAACAATAAGAGTTGCTGGAAATCAGACTAATTTGATTCAAGATGATGAAACTGTCGCGTGGCTAAACTGCCCTATCGATGATTCGTTTGACAAAGAATTTTGTTCCCCTTTCTTATCTGATATTTCAACAAATCCTCACCTAGGGGAGGAACCTGATAAGTCAATTAGGCCATCAGAGGACAATAATAAGGTTTTCAAGTTTGATTCTTTAGAGATCAACCATGTCCTTCCGCAATCACATCATTCTGGTTTCGATCCAAATCCAATGCCACCTCCAAGATTTCACAACTTTGGATCAGCACAACAGAAACATCATATAGTAGGGGGGAATCAGAAAGGTGTTAACTTTCCTCCACCGATAAGGTCATCCAATGTGCAGCTTGGTGGCAAAGAAGCTAGAAGCAATCTGATGCTGCAAGATATCAAAGAGGGGTCTGTGACGACAGTTGGTTCAAGCCACTGTGGCAGCAATCAAGTTGATACTAGCCGGTTTTCAAGTAGTGCAAATAGAGGGTTGTCTGCAGCAATGATCACTGATTATACCGGAAAAATCAGTCCACAAAGTGATACAATGGACCGAGACACATTTGAACCAGCTAATACATCTTCGTCTTCAGGAAGATCGGGTAGTAGTTATGCAAGAGCATGCAATCAATCTACAGCGACCAATAGCCAGGGCCACAAAAGGAAGAGTAGAGATGGTGAAGAACCAGAATGCCAGAGTAAAGTAAGTTACAATTTGTCTTCTAAGTCTCTTGGCTTAAAGTAAGTTACATTTATCTGAAGTTCCATAATTTGCTATACAGGCTGATGAGCTAGAATCAGCTGGAGGAAACAAGTCAGCCCAAAAATCTGGAACTGCCCGAAGGAGCCGTGCTGCAGAAGTGCATAATCTCTCTGAAAGGGTAAAAGTTGTTGACCTTCTTTTCCATTTTTATATATGTTATGACTTTTTCAAGGAAATATACCTTAATCATCAAATGGATTTCTCTTCGCAGAGACGGAGGGATAGAATCAATGAGAAAATGAAGGCCTTGCAAGAACTTCTTCCTCACTCTACTAAGGTATTGGACTGAGGAATCTGAGGCTGATTGTACTTTTCATGGACAATATTTGTAGTTTTCATCTGATCATGGAATTGTTAGCATTTGAAAAGTACAAATAGTATCTGGCATAACCTTCATAACTCAGAAAGTATACACGATCTTGATTCAATCGGCAATCGTTTCTTGGTTGATGCTAGAAAAGTATTAGTGAACCTTGTTACTGGGATTATTTGGTGCTTGTTTTATACCTACTCAGCTTGTTTTTTCAGGAATTCCTAATTTTATGATTTCTGGCTTATTTTTTTTCAGACAGACAAAGCATCAATGCTGGATGAGGCTATTGAATACTTGAAGTCACTTCAGATGCAACTGCAGGTATGAACTCATAAAATCATACGGGGTGAGTTAGCGACTCATTTGTCCATGATCCAAATGTTTCTACGTTTATCTTAAGTACAACCACAATGTAAAAATATTCTATACTGTCAATGCATTCAAACCTGCTATAGAAGGTTAAACATCTCAATATTTGTGCTTATCTTTAGATGACCTGATAGCAAATTTCGTTTACACTAACGGTGAATATAAGTTAAGCACAATGTTCCTTTATGGTGATATTCAGATGATGTGGATGGGAAGTGGCATGGCATCAATGATGTTCCCTGGTGTCCAACACTACATGTCCAGAATGGGAATGGGGATGGGTCCGCCTTCGGTGCCTTCCATGCACAATGCTATGCATTTAGCTAGGCTTCCTTTGGTTGATCCAGCAATCCCTTTGACACAAGCTGCCCCTAATAATCAAGCAGCTGCAATGTGCCAGAATTCAATGTTGAATCAAGTTAACTATCAACGCCATTTGCAGAATCCCAATTTTCCAGATCAATATGCTAGTTACATGGGGTTCCATCCACTTCAAGGCGCTTCTCAGGTTTGATCTCCCACATACCTACTTTCATCATGTACACTTCATATAAATAGAAAAAATTGTATCCTAAATTCTCTTCTCTTTTTATTTTGTGCTTTCCTTTGCAGCCTATAAACATTTTTGGCTTAGGTTCACATACAGCACAGCAAAGTCAGCAGTTACCACATCCAACTAATAGTAATGCACCCGCCACTTGAAGAGTTATCACTGAGGATACTATCAGTGTAAAATTAGGTAAGGGACTTTCTCTTGCTTTACCATTTGAAAAGTTGCATAAGCTCTGATAATAAGGAGTACCATGACCCCTTTTCTTTGTTGGAGTCAGCTCGATTTATGATTGTTCGATTACTGTTCTATTTTCATCGACAAGTAGTGCTTGAGTAGACCTCAGAAAAAAACACTTGATGCACCAAGAGTTTAATATCTTTTATGTTATCTGATTTTATAGTACCTTTCTTCCATTTTGACAGGACAGTGAAATTGCTTCATTTTGCTTAATGTTTATCATGGTACTAGACTCTAGCAATCACTAGTGGAAGATCTTAAGATTTTGGGAGCTAACCGTTCAAAGATGTAAGAGACAACGACACCATCGTAAATGAAATACATGAATTTCATTGTATGAGACTCATGGAGACTTCTTCATACAGCAAAGTTATAAGTTTTATTCTATAGGAGCACATTAGTAGTTGGCATATGTAACTTACTGTATATGACTAAATATACTGAGGAATAAGAAACCATTTGGTCTTTACATACTGATCATTTCTTGCTTAATTTTTTGTATATCCTGTGTATCACATCATATATATATTTCAATGGAGATCAAAGTTTGCCTGTTTTGTGTGCTAGCCACGGGCGGATCTAACTTATAAGGTAGGGGTGCCACGACACGCACACATTTCCATTAAATTCGCGATATGTATGTAAAAAATAGATTTATACACAATGTTGTGTTTGAGTTATGTCTTTTGTCGCAAGAGGCAAGTATATAAGCATGATTACACCCGCAATTTTCAAATCTTGAATCCACTATTCAATCATATCTTGTGTTGATCTTTCTTTCTATCCAATGAAAAACTAATGAGCTTTGTTCAAATTTTATTTCCCTCCAATGTACCATATACCCTATATTAAAAATAATAATAGTAAAACAACATCTCACCAATGATTATACAAATAGATAATATTAAAATATAGACAATGGTTCATCTAAAAATAAATAATATTAAAATTAAAACATAGAGAATGGTTCAAGACCCTTTCCCTATTTTTAATATAAAAATAATGAGGGGAGATATTGCAAACAAACAGAAAAGATTAATACTTCATTAATTTGACAATAGTTTTACTTTTACCATAAATATTATACAAATAAGAATTATTATTATTAAACAGAAAACGAGCCATCTAAATCACGCAATTAACATTTTCCTAGAGTACGGAGTCTAAACCGTAAAAAATATTGACAAAAATTCCAAAAGGTATATGAAAAAACTTTTAAACCAAAACGGTAAAATCGCTGGTAATGTAACGATTTAGTTGGCCGGCGTTAAGGCAAATCGCTGCTATAGCAGCGATTTGTAAAATTTATTTATTTTTAATTTAAAATCGCTACCTCGACAGCCTTTTTTGTTATTTTATTTTTTAAAGTTTTTTTTTTAACAAATTTGTAATGAATTTTTTTAAAATTGTAAATCGTTGCCTGTGCAGCGATTTTACTTAAAATTATTTTATTTTTTTGAAATAAATCGCTGCCTTGACAGCGATTTTACTTTAATATATTTTTTAAAAATTGTTGTGTAAATAGCTTTTGAAGTAGCGAATTAACATAATTTTTTTTATTATTATTTTGAGGTGAATCGCTGCCAAGTGTAGCGATTTTTTTTTATTTTTTTTGAAGTTAATTTTTTATTTTATTTTTTTAATTTACTTTTAAAATGTAAAAAAAAATTGGTAAAATCGCTGCCTTAAAAAAAAAATTAAAAAAATTAACTTCAACAAGTTAACTAAAAAATAATTTGGTAAAATCGCTGTCAAGGTAGCGATTTTACCTAAAAAATAAAAATTATGTTAATTCGCTACTTCGAAAGGGATTTACACAATAATTTAAAAAATATATATATTAAAGTAAAATCGCTGCCAAAACAGCGATTTATTTAAAAAAAAAAAATCAAATAAAATTGCTGCACAGGCAACGATTTATAATTTTTAAAAAAAATTGTTAAAAAAAACTTTAAAAAATAAAATAACAAAAAAAAGCTGTCTAGGTAGCGATTTCAAATTAAATTTTTTTTTTTACAAATCGCTGCTATAGCAGTGATTTTCCTAACGCCGGCAAACTGAATCGCTACATTACCAGCGATTTTATCGTTTTGGTTTAAAAGTTTTTTTATATATCCTTTTGGAATTTTTGTCAATATTTTTTACCCTTTAGGCTTCGGACTCCATTTTCCTAGACGTTAGACGAATCAAAAATGAACAAATGCATATTATTGTCTAATACTAAATCTCAAGAATTATTAAAAAGTGAGAGTTTCATGGAAAAATAATTTTTTAGTGCATTGAATTTGAAAATGTGCGTTTTTAACGCCGGACTCAATCATCTATGGCCATTCAACTCAAATATCTTCAATGACTATTATTTTTCATTGCAAAAGTTAATGATAGAAACAAACGTATAAGAGATGATTTGTGTGATATTCCAAAGATATTTTTTCCCAAAGTCAAGAAGAAGTGACCACTATTGTCTAAAATTTTAATCATGTGTTGGTGTCCTAAGTTGTCTCTTATCATCCCATCAAAGGGAAACAAGGCAGATATCTGAGATAGATCTTCTTTAATTTTACTCCATTTAACAACCACAACAACAACTATATAGTAACTCTTTGTTTCAATTGGAAAATCACTAGTCCTTTCAACATAACTACCTGAAAAGGATTGTGCTAACATATTATTCCTACTCACATACATCTATTACAACAGCCACGCCTCAGTCCTGGTCAAATTAAAATCAGTTAATTGTGTTTCTCCTCTTAAATTTGTCTCGATCCAAAATTATAAAAAGAAATAGTTTCTCAAGCACTCTAAGAGGTCTTTTACGATCTATAAAAATAAAACTATATTAGGAAAACTAATATCAATAATGCAAATTAAGATTAGTTATACGAACATTATGAGTATTTGAATTGTTGTATTAAATGAATTAATAAGATGTAGTAGAATGAACTAATACTAAAAATGATTGAATTAGAATAAGAATAGTATTGGTATACATAGGTTTTCTATGTCTAATCATTGTATGAATCGATTAGGGTGTATAACTAATACATTTCAGTTGACAATTAATTTCCAATTAGGTATCCAAACAAATTCATTTCCTTATCAAGGTGCAACTAGCTTATAGCTAGATTCATATATTGACTAGTGTTGATGCAAGTTGTGCTTCACATGCAACACTACTTTTATAGATATCTAAAGTGTTGATAATAAAAACCATTAATTCAAAGATAGTGGTCATGTATGGACCAACTACTATATTATGTCTATCTCTTTCTTGATGTTAGAGAGTTGGAAAAGATTAATGCCTCAATAATGGGATCCACCACTTGTAAAATTGATGCTATATATCTTTGTTTTCTATTGGTCTACAAATTCTCTATACCAGTTACATTACATCTCAAACTTCATGTCAGGTCATGTTCACAACAATTCCTCTAGCTACTTGGACAAGACTGATCAAGAATAAGAAAAGATTGTGGAACTCTAATACTAGAAAATGACGGTGACGAATAAAATTTCATAGCTAAGTAGTAAAAATTTCAAGCTAATACCATTTAGTTATAGATTAGTGATGAATTTTAAGATAATTTAATTAGGTAAGAGCTGTTTAACGATATATTAACTAAAAAAATATCGATATAATTTATAGTAATTTCTAAAACAAAGATATAGATAGGTATCACACTTTGTTAAGTCTCTTCCTTGTCAATTATTTCCCTCCTTTCCATCCTTAAAAATCTTATTTTATATTCCCTCGGCCTTTTGGTCTGAGCTAGGAGGCGCGAAAGGGATTTATTTAGATTTTTTTGCTAAAAGCTAACCATATGTATAGATGTTGAAATTGTTCGATTTCTTCGTGTGTTTATCAATTTTTTTATATTTTAAATTTATTAGTGAATATCATAACTTCAACATTGACTTAGCTTCAATTTAACTGCAAAAGTCGTACAAGTTTGGATGTACTATACGTGTATTCATCTCGCGAGTTTGAATCTTAATTATTGTATAAATTGAGTATAATTTCAAGCAAAAAAGATAGAAAGATAGATGCTTTATTCACCAATTCTCTTGGTTGAAATCATCAAATTTCTCGATCATAAAAAAAAAATTGTTCTACAATGTGAAATTTACAAAGTGTGTAACATACCAATTTCATGGGTAGTTGGAATCATTAAATTTCTCGATCATGGGGTTTAGGGTGTGGGGTTGGGGGGAGGGGGGGATTCTAATTATTAAGAGTAGTGTGAAATTTACAAAATGTGTAACATACCAATTTTCATGCGTAGTTGGAATTAGGGGCATGGTATAGTATGATCCGGAATTTAAATATTGGTATTGTAATTTTAGTATTCGATTAAAATTATTATATCATTATAATACTAATTTAATTCAGTATGATTTCGTATTTTGAAGTTTAGTTTTGATACTTTGCGGTATATATGGTGAATTGGTAATCATAGTTTGTTCAACTTCGGCTAATATATACTTATATAATTTCGACAATTCAAAAAATGGTCTCAGTTATATCATACTAACACATTTCACACGTAGAAATAACATATATTCAAAAAAATGTACAAATAACTCCTTTTTGTTAATCAATTACATTCGGTCAAAATACAGAAATCAAAGTTGTAACTTCTGCACATTTAGTTTATTCTAGTATACTATATTGCATATTTGTTAGTATTATATATTATTATACAATATGTTATTTCTAAATATCAAATATTGTACCAAATATCTAAAAAAAAAACTTAAAATATAAATCATATACTCTATTAAATACCAAAAAACCAAAATCACGATATCAAAAATTTAAATAGAAAATGATAATTTAGTATATATACCATGCCACCCCTAATTGGAATCATCATATTTTTCATCATAAAAAAATAGATCTTTTTCTATAGTTATTTAGTGCCATGTGAAATTTACAAAATGTGTAACATACCAATTTTAATGCGTACAGGGTAATAATTATTAAGGGCAATGTGAAATTTTGAAAAATGTGTAACATACTAACACGTATACCTAATTTTCATATGTAATTGAAATCATTGAATTTCTCAATCATAAAAAGAAATCTATTATTATTAAAAGTCATGTGAAATTTACAAAGTGTGTAACATGAAGAACCATGGGGACCATGATAATGTGATCAATTATTTATTAGAGATTAGAGAAAGAATAACTGTTTGTGAAGTATATAATTTTAAGTTTTAACGTTTAATCAATTGTTTGTTTTTCTTGTTAAGGGTAAGAAATTTATTATGAGCATAACATCAATGATAGTTATCATGCGTATTTTAATATTTTATTTTATACATGTATTTCTTATAAAGTATCATAATACAATATATGGGATAACTATTACATATGGGTAATTTTGCAAATACGGTAACATTATAGTACACATCATTAGTATTATAGATAGAGTGTTATTATAGAAAAAGTAAAATATCATATGAAAAAATAATTTTAGAGATAATCATATTGGCATAGTAAAATATTGTTATAACGAGGTTAGACTATAGTAGGTATATCAAATATTGAAGGAACTTAATGACTAGTCCTTAAATTATTGCTTAATTCAAATTTAAGTCCCTATGTATTTGATTGAGCATATATGACCTTTAATTAAATCGATTTCACAGATTTGGTCCCTAAGCGAATGGAATGTATGAGATTTAGCAGAACTCTAGTCACTTATAAAACATAAAATTAAAAATTAATAGACGAAGAATATTTCAATCATATGTAACTGAACGTAATATAATCATGTATTAGTTGAGCAATAAGATTTCAATAGTATCTTTACTAGTGTATTATTTAATAAGACTATTGTTTCATATATTTATGAATCGCGACTATAGTTATGAAATTTGCTATGAAGAATTGATGGTATTTGTATAAATCCTATTTTTATATAAATTCATGTTCATATATGTATTAATACATTTTTTTAATTATTATATTATACATATCTCTACGTTTTTGTATATATACAAACTTCTATTTATGTTGTTTGGTTCTATATACATTTTTTTTTTATGTACCACAGTACTTTATATGAATTAATTGTATAATTTCAAACACTTATAATAAAAGGCGTTACAAAAATTAAGATGGAGAGAATATTACACATCTCCTAAATAAGGAGAGAGATGAAAAGTCAACACGTGGAATAGTAAATGTGTGGTAACAATCAAACCGCGTGGGCATTTACTGTGATTTTTTAATTAGTGAAATGTCAATTCACATCTCAATGTCCGATACATTGTATTTTGATTTTAAATGCATCACTCAACGCCTCGATACATTACGTACATTTTGTACATTGTGTAAAGTAATGTATTTAAGTGATATATCATGTATAATGATGTATCTGCATCCTGATATATCGCATAAAGTGATGTATCCGATCGATATCGCGTAAAATATTGTATCCGATCAATACATCATACAAAGTGATATATTCGAGAATAGGAGAGAGCAGAGATTTTTGTATTTTTTTTCAAACGATAAGAAAATCTTAGAGAATATATAATAAAATAAGTTGTGTATTTAGGTAATTCTTTCAAGTATTTACCCGAATTGGACCAAACCAAATAAATATATCCTGATTGGACCCACAATCAAACTATTTTCATGATTGCCTCCGCGTCCTATTCACTGAACCATTGTTGATATCATCGGATGTGTGTGTGTATATATATATATATACTAAGTGGGTTCATCTGATTTTCTTTCGGTGGAAAATTATATTATTTATATATGATTAAATAATTTTTCTCTATATATAGTAGATATCGAACCCCCTTTAGCTACTTTATTTGACTATTTCTACGAATTTTGAACTCCTTACCAAAAATTTTGGCTCCACAATAAATTCAAATTAGTAGTTTAAAATATGGTGTATGAAATAAGAAGGTAGCCGCTTGTAAATAGTTTCCCTTTTGGGAGTACAAGTTGTCTTTTTCCTTTTTTTAAAATGGGAAAATTATATATAATAGCAAACTATTAATTCAAATTAAATGTTATAACCACAGTTTGATTTAATTGTAACCCGTAGCAAACTGTTGTCATTCGCCTCTGGGTTTCTCGCTCGCCAGTATCTCCCTCACCTATCTCGCTTTTATACAAACACAAATATATATATATATTTGAATTTGTATACAACGAGAGAAAACTATATATACAGATACGAATACATATATTTTCGTTATATACACTTATAATAATACAAATATAGATCTTCCCCTGCTCAGTTCTCTTTTGTATGCAAATTTAAATTTTATACGAATATACAAACACATAAAATTGAATTGAGAGTCTGTCAGCGATATATAGAAAATAGCCTGCCAACAAAATTCTACAAATCTGAAGCATTGCCAACGAGTTATACAATTTGATGCTCCATAGTAAACATAAAATTTGCTATGAAGCGCAATTATATAAACTATATCTATTACATACAAATATAATTTTTATATTTGCTATATATGAAGTTGTTTTTAATTTGGGTCAATTATTTGGTAAAGCAAAAGGCGAAATAGCCACTTCGCATAATCATATGTATGATATGATATTAGGGCAACTTTCACATATAGCAAACAAAAAATTCATATTTGTATGCTATAGCAAAGTTTGCATAATTGCGCTCCATAGCAAACATATAACTGTATAATTCGCTATACATATACAATTGTATAATTCGCTGGCCTATTTCGCTGCAATTGTATAATTCGCTGGCCTATTTCACTGAATTGTATAATGCGCAATTGTATAATTCGCTGCCTATTTCGCTGCAATATCTGTATAAAATTTGCTTTGCATACAATTGAATCGAAGTAAAATATTTGTATATTGCATAATTATAAGTGTATATGAAGAAGATATATATTTTTCTCTCGCTTTATACAAAAACAGAAACACAATTTATACACTTCTGTTGTATAAAGCGAGAGAAAATTGTATTTCACTGCAATTGTATAATTCGCAATTGTATAATTCATTGCCCTTTTTCGCTGCAATATTTGTATAAAATTTGCATTTGTCTACAATTGAATCGAAGTAAAATATTTGTAAATTGTATAATTAAGTGTATAGCACGAAGATATATGTTTTTGCATGTGTATATACAATTTTCTCTCGCTTTATACAAAACAGAAAACAATTTATACACTTCTGTGTATAAAGCGGGAGAGGCGAGCAGAGGGAGAGTGGCGAGCGAGATTTTTGGGAGAGAGGCGACTGGCAAACTTTGGCAAACGTTTGCTATGGAGCACAATTAAATCAAACCATAGCTACTCCATTTATTTTAGGTTATTAGTTTGCTATTATATACAATATTGACATTCTTCTTGGGCTTCGACGTATATAAAATCTATTGGGCCGAGTGAGAAAACAATTAAGCCCAAACAGATATGGGAGAAAAATCAGAAAATAGCAATTGCTAGTATTCCCTCCGTCCGTTATTATTTGTCATGATTTCTATTTTTAGAGTCAAATTATAAAGACTAACATTTTAAGATGTATTTTTTTTCATCATATTAATATGCAAAATATTATAATTTATAGTACTTTCATATAGTTTTAAATTACCTTTGAAAATTAGTCAAATTGACTTTCGATAAGCGCAACATGACAAATAATTCCGGACGGAGAGAGTATATGATATTGAGTGATGTAAATGATGCTCCATTTGTTCAATTATGGCTCACCCAACAGAAATCAATTCCATTTGTTCAATAATAGCTAAATGGCGTAAAAGAGATGACATTATGTCAAGTCTTAAATAATGTAATGTACATGAAGGAGATGAACCTTATCTTTACCAAATATCAACGTAATAATCCATAAAAATTATAGGTTTTTTAAGTCTGATATCTAGTCTATGATTTTGTTTTTATGAAACGTAAAATTTATATTTTTATATTATAATATTTCATGTTCATGCGCTTAAAAAACTTATGCCCGCTATTCACTAGGCATAAGTTTAATTACTAAGAACGAAAATTAAAACCAACTTATTTAATAGATAAAAAATAAAAATTATCACATCTAAAAGATAAACCAAATAATTAATTGCAATTATATTTTATCTGAATTCTCAGCCAAATAAAAGTTTGATTACATATGAAACGTGTCTTATTCTTGATCTAAGACTAGACCTTCCTAAGGACCCATATTTATTTTATAGGGAAAGTTATAAATATTTTATATAAGTGGCGGGTTAGATAGCAAGAGCAACTAGATCAGTAACGGAAAGGGTGGCTAAAATGGATAGATTTTTTACCCGGGAGTCTAACTGGATACCTTGAAAAGCTCTCATGAGATCTCGTTGGCATGCCCTACCAAATGAAAAGGAAGTCGCAGGAGCAAGTTAAGAGTTAGAATTCCCCGACTCCGTTCCTATTTATTAGCCTTCTTTCTACTTCAACATCAACTTCGTTAGCTAACTAATTGATCCTCGCCCATCTTTGGCTGCCTGTTAGGAGGATTATGTTGGACCTATGCGATCTCGTTACAACGTTCTTTTTTTTTTACAGAGATTTCTGGTGAAAACTTCAATCTTGAAGCATGGGAACTTCTTAAGATGTGCATCGACTCTTTATCCCCTGTTCATTCTTCCAACTAAGTAAGATAAGGCAAGAAGCAAGGGCGCAGCAGCTGCACGAAAGCCCTTGCTTCTTAGCGCATCCCCTTTCTTGCTCGTTAGCGCTTGACTAATAAGATAGAAAGAACCTTTCTTGCTTGTTTAGTAAAGTCTCGCTTTTTTATAGGAGTAGGTGCTTGCTAGGGCAGGACACTTTTCATTCTTTATTCGAAACTAACAAGTGTCGGGTCAGGAATTTCTGCCTTGTTATCAAAAAGGGAATTCCCTCTTTGCGAGCTACTTACTTTATCTGAACCCTCTACCGACAGATGCGCGAATTGCACTGGTCAATGTGCGTAATGTCCTCTAAGCCAGTCAGTCAATGAAGGGACCGGGGCGCTAGGTATTTTCTTTCTTTTGGTCGTAGGTGTGATCAATGTCATTGAGCTTCGGTACTCTAAAATAGTAGTCGGAATTCGCTTCTGAGTGAGCTTCCTTCCTTATGCTCTGGCCTTCCCACTGCTTAACTTTCAATTCGCCTCTGACCATCAAATGAAATGTGAATAACCCGTCCTCCTCTCTTTGAAAGAAGGGGCGCTTCCGGTTCTGTCGGTGCTTGAAACAATTTTGTCTTCTCCATATTACTATATCTCTAGAGTCAATAATTTTATATGAGGAACTACTGAACTCAATCACTTGCTGCCGTTACTCTTCAATTTTCTGTTGAGGTCTATCCTGCAGAGGTACTCAAATTGGATCAGTGATCGATTTCTAGGTTTCGTCGTAAACCTAATTGGTTATTTCCAATTACGTAAATCAATAGTTCAAACCGCACTCAAAGGTAGGGCATTTCCCATTTTTATAGGAACTTTTGTACCAGAAACAATGGTATATCCAATTATAGCCCCTTTGGGATGTAAAATATATCGTGTTAGCGCCCCTGCAATCAGAAAGTCTTTTGATAACCTTACTACTAATAGAAAGGGGAAAGATGCGCTCAATCCCTTGCTTCTTGCTCTAACTTAGGAGTAGGGGCTGACGAACTGGGGCTGACGAGCTTTTTCCACAGGCTGCTATGATAGTTGTAGCGCGGTAGCACTTTACTAATATAATAGAAAGTCAAGTTAGTGTTATGGTGCAGCGGAAGGCCCCCTCTCCTTACAGTCAAGTGGTTGAACGCCCCTCGAATCTTCCTTGAGTTGACGTCACTAGGACATCTACCGCTTGGATCCTGCCTTGTTAGTCATCCGTAGAGCTAAAGGGAATTTTGGAAGCCATTCCCATTCCCACACACCAATACCAACCAGGGTGACTGTTCAGTAAGTCCTACCCCTAAGAGAAAAAAGAAATTGCTTGCGCGCTTCGTCAAGTAAGAGAGAGGATCTTAGGCCAAACAGATCACCGGCTCTGAAGACCTGCAATCGTGACTTTAGTTCCGGTGGTTCGCTTTGCTGCCGGGGTGCAACATTTGTGAGACTCCTTTTTCTTAGGGGTAGGACTTACTGAACAGCCACCCTGGTTGGTATTGGTGTGTGGGAATGGGGTTCATTGCACAAAAAGGCCGGGGCGCAGGCTCCCGAAGAGAGAAACCCAACGAATGTCAGATGCAAAGCCCCGCACCTCATTAAGATCATATTGGCATACTCTCCCAAAAAAGAAAGAGTAGACCCCATTGAAGACTTGCCATTATAGTCTAGGAAAAAGCTTCTCTTTGATAAGCGGTTATAGGGGAGTTCAGAAAGGATCTGATTGTAGATAGAGACTTCAACCTGTGCGGGGCTAGGGGGTCTTCCTTATGGTTCTCTATAGTCCATTAATAATTAATAGGTCTAATAATCCTTATTGTCCGGTAAGCAAAAGCAAGCAAGGTAGCCTCTGGCTTCGTCCGTTTGTTTGGCCACAACAAAAGCTGTGGTATAATCTGTCTATACCTCACTCGGTTCAGTAAGATAAAGATATGGTTTGATGTGTGAGGTTCCTCAATCCACTGATTCCTTCCTTCATATACCTCCTCACCAATAGATAGAGACAAATAGGAATAACCGAACCACGTCTACAAAATGCCAGTACCATGCAGCTGCTTCAAAGCCAACATGATGCTCCTTCGTCAGATGACCAAGATATTGGCGAATACCACATAATCGAGAAAATAGTATCTATAATCACATGAAAACCATGAAAGCCAGTTGCTAAGAAAAAGGTAGAACCATAAATACTATCCGAAATAGTGAAGGGTGCTTGATAATATTTCATTCCTTGAAAGCCTGTGAATACTAGAGCCAGTGAAACGGTAGCTACTAAAGCGTAAACTGATCGTTTTTCCTTCCCCGCGAGTGTAGCATGATGAGCCCAAGTTACGGCAGCTCCGGATGAAAGGGGAATAAGAGTATTAAGAAAAGGGATATCCCTAAGGATCTAAAATCGCAATCCCTTTTGGGGGCCAAATACCTCCGATCTCTACCGTAGGTGTCAAAGAAGAATGAGAAGAAGTCCGAAAAAGAGCAAAAAAGAACATAACCTCCGATACAATAAACAGAATAAAACCATATCGAGGTCCTAATTGTACGACTTTGGTATGATGTCCTTCGAACGTGGATTCACGTAGAACATCGCGCCACCATACGAACATAGTATATAGGAGAAATATAAAGCCCAAACTGAGAAGTATTGTACCCCCTTGAAATGAGTGCATGTACATCACACCTCCTACGGTCATTATGCCATAGCAAAATATTATTTTAACGTAATCCCTAAAATATGAAAGGACATTGTTATATATTCGGTACAAATTTCTCTTTTTCAACACCAATCAAATCAGTGAATAATATACAAAGACAATGATGACAACTCTTAAATTTGTTAATAAAGACTTTTTAATATATGCATACGCAGATAAAAAAACTAATTTGTGATTTATCGATCGAGATTATACTAGAATAGGGAACATACACACTACTGTATTTTGATGTTGTTTCATAATTCGTGTGTGGTGTATTGATATTATTTTTCTTGCATCTTTTAAGTAGGTGTAGGTATGTTTCTGGATATTCGAAATGCATGTAAAGATGATAATTTTTTTTTTTTTTTTGTATTCAGCGTAGAAGGTTTTGCAACTGTCTAGAATTGTTTCTTTTTAGGGAAAATAACACGGATAAGCAAACTTAAACTATTTAATTACTCATCATAGTTATAGTTTGCTATAATTACCACTTGCGACTAACATTATACATTAATTACATGGGTTGACTTCGAGTTTATAATTAGTTATGTTTGTATATGTATAATTCACGGGATATACAAATAAATATGTATAATATACAAATTTTTAGCCTATATACATATACAATTCACCTCTCTCCCACTCTCTGTCCTCTCTCGCTCGCCTCTCTCCTCCCTCTCTCAATATCGCTCGCCTCTCTCCTCCCTCTCCCAATTTCGTTTGCCATTTACACAAATGTATATGTATAATATACTGTTATATATAATTATATACATATACAATTCACCTCTCTCCTACTCTCTGCCCTCTCTCGCTCGCCTCTCTCCTCTATATCCCTGTCTCGCTCGCCTCTCTCCTCCCTCTCCCAATCTCTCTTGTCATATATACAATTACATATGTATATAATATACAATTATCTAACCAATATACATATACAATTCACCTTTCTCCCACTCTTTTTCCCCCTCTCTCTCGCCTCTCTCCTCTCTCTCTCCAGTCTCGCTCGCCTCTCTCCTCCATATAACATGTAGCTACAAATTGTAATTATCAAACTATACCTTTGGAGAGTAACTAATTATATTTAAGTGGCTATATGTGAAAGTTTTTCTTTTTTTGTAAGGTGTCAAAAAGATTTTGCAAATAAGAAATGATTTTTTGTTAAAAAGTTTTGATTTATTATGCTTTATCTCAAACGTATTTTTCTTATAATTTTGTTTAAGATATGAATATATGATAAGAATCTATCTATCAAATTAAAATTGAATAGATATTAATCCACGGTCCACACAATTCAATAATATAGATTGTGACATTTATTTGGCATTGCATCTGCTCAATAATACCTGAGTATTTGTCTATTGTGCATCCTTTTCTTGATCATCATGGGAGAAAGCTTCTTTTTCACTTTGGTGAAGAAGTAGTTACTTCTAAATATATATTTATTTATTACTAAATTTTATTAATAAATGAGCACAAGTTTGAAATATTTATTAAACTTACGGAAAGCAAGACAATATAACATTTTTTCTATTTTTATTTATATGATACGTTTTCATTTAGCTAGTTTAAAAAAGTTATACATTTCATTATTTAATAATATTATCACTATTTATACTTCATGTTGGGCCTCATTTATTTGACCAAAAAATTCATAAATATGTATTCTTTTATCAAAAAGTTTCTTTATTATTAATTTGGAAACATTACAGAAATATCATATTTTTTACTGTCAAACTATACGTAGACGAAGAAAGCATGAGAATAAAATACTTAAATAAAAAAATGTCAATTTTATGACCGACTTTTATATTGCTTAAAAAACTACCTACTATCACTCACGTCAACTTATTATTGAATAGACCAATAAAAAAACCAAGTCATTGTAAATGATATTATGAAAAAATACTCTCATTTGGACACTACTTTTTTCATTTTCTCAACCAAAAAGTTAAAATAGTATTTAGTCATATGATTTTTTCTTTAAAAAGAAGAAGATGGTGAGTTTCCATTTTATTTTTTAAGTGCATTTAAACGCATGTGCAAACACAAATTTAGAAATCCTTTTTTCAAGTAAAAAAATATTTGGCTTCTATTTTCTTATTCAAATGCATATGCAGACACAAAAGTAAACTTGAAACATTTATTTCAGCACACAAAATTAAATAGTCTTTTCAAAATCTACTTTTTATACTTCTTTTCTTGACATTTAATTTTAAGAGTGACAACTATTAAATTTGATAATTATTTGAGCATGAAAATTTTAATAAAATATATGTCAAAAAAACTATATATTATAATAACTCAAAAATATTCATACGACACCTAAATAATAAGGGAAGAAATGAAAAGTGCACACGTGGAATAGTAATTGTGTGGTGAGAATTAAACCGCGTGGGCATTTACTGAGATTTTTTTATTAGTGAAATGTCAGTTCAAATGCTGCATTAAATTAAAATGGAAAAGGACATTAGGTTACAGATGTATCTCCTATCTGTTATCTTTTTTCTACTATTATTATATTTTCCCTTTTTTAATAGAAAGAAGTTCCCACGTTTATTTAAGTTTCAATTCTTTGTCGGTCGCACTGAAGCAGTAAATATTTTTTTATGGGAAAAAGATCAAAAATATCTTTCAACTTTGATTTATTGTTTAAATTTACCTTTGCTGTTAAAATAAAGTTAATTTTACCTCTCGACGTTAAAATAAAGTTAATTTTATCCCTCGCCGTTAAAATAAAGTTAATTTTACCCTTCCTGTTACTAATTTTACCAAATTTACCTCTCATTAGATGGATTGACCCAAATTGACCCGAATTTTAAAAATAAAACCTATTCCTTATTTTAATCCGTTCCCGATCATTTAAAATAACTCGACCCCATTCTCCCAAATCTCCTATACTCATTTACCCATTCTCCCAAATCTCCATTAAATATGTCAAAGAGATAAATTCGGGTCAATTTGGGTCAATCCGTCTAATGAGAGATAAATTTGGTGAAATTAGTAACAGGAGGGGTAAAATTAACTTTATTTTAACGGCGACGGGTAAAATTAATTTTATTTTAACGTCGAGGGTAAATTTAAACAATAAATCAAAGTTGAGGGTACTTTTGACCCTTTTCCCTTTTTTTATTTTTAATAAGATTTTTTAAAAGTGAGTATTCAGAGTACATAATCATTTTTGTTAAAAAATGTTTGACCTTTAGGGTGTGTTTGGTATGGAGGAATATGTTTCCATGAAAAATGTTTTCCTAGAAAATATTTTCCTGGAAAACAAGTAGATTTTGGACTTATTTTCTCATGTTTGGTTGATGAGTAGAAATTATTTTCCGGAAATGATTTTTAGTGTTTGATTTATGAATGAAAAAATATTTTTGAGAGATATCTTTTATTTTTCCTAGAGTAAAAATAATTTATGAAATTAAAAATATTTTTAAAAAATAAAATTATTATTTTTTTGGGGTGGTGGTGGTGGTGGGGTGGGGGTAGTGGATGGGGGCAGGGGGAGGGGGTAGGAGTGAAAATAAAAATTTGAAGTTGATAGTATTTTTAAAAAACAAAATTAATTTTTATGGGGGTTGGGGTTGGGTGGCTGGCTGGCGGGGTGAGGGAGTAGGAATTTAAAAATAAAAATTTGAAGTTGAAAATATTTTTAAAAAGCAAAATTAATTTTTTGGAAGAGGTGGGGTTGGGGGGGCTGGCCGGTTGGTGGTTGGTTGGGGGAGGGGTCAGGGATCGGATGAAAAAATAAAATTTTGAAATTGAAAATATTTTATTAAAATTAACGTTTTTCCCTCAAAAAAATGTAATTTGAAATTGGAGGAGAGTTTGGAAAATGTTTTCCTTAATTTTTGAAGGGAAGTCATTTTCCTTAATTTTGAGGAAAATGAGTTGATTTGAAAAACATTTTCCAAGATTTTGTACCAACCAAACATGAGAAAATTGGAAAAACATTTTCCAGAAAATATTTTCCTTCATACCAAACACACTCTTAATCTGAAATTTTTCGATATGAACTTGAATTTATTTGAACTTCAATGAGAATACTGAATAGATACAAAAAAAAAATGTCAATCACTTGCACTGTTGCACATGATCGGTCCCTAGAATTATATAGTACTTCCTCCGTTTCAAAAAGAATTTTCATATATCTTTTTTAATTTGTTTGAAAAAGAATGACCCCTTTCCTTTTTTGGCAGCACTTTAACTTTAACTTTCCACGTTGCATGTTTAAAACCACAAGATTAAAGGACATTTTGGTACATTTGACATAACTTTAATTTAGAACCACAAGATTAAAAAGTCTACTTTATTTTCTTAAACTTCATTTCAAGTCAAACTAGGTCATTCTTTTTTAAACGGAGGGAGCATTAACTATTCCAACATCTATCATGGTTTACTAAGACCATCTCCAACCCATCTCTATTTTACTTTTTGATTATTATAATATTATTTTTATTATGTTATTAATTTAATCTTTATCATTTGTAATTATTTTCCAATGCAATATAACAATTAACAAGTTATTATTTTCACCAAATTAATACTACTTCCTCTAAGTTAATCATTTTTAATTTTAGGGTTTAAAAGAAATTGTAACTTTAAATATGTAACTTAAAAGTTATTGAATAATATTTATATTCTATAATATTATTAATTAAGTTTTTAATATTTGTAATTATTTTCTAAGTAATTTAACATCTAAAATATATTATTGATTTTTTAATTTTTTGGTCATTTTAAATATGTAATTTAGATTATAATTTTTTCCATTATGAAGTATGCACAAAATTTACATGATAATTCAAATAATCTACTTTTTATGTTATAGTGATAAATTATTAAACTACACTTTCTAAATAGCATGAAAATATTTGATTCGATAGTTCAAAATGGAATATGGGAAGTAAATTAGTACACGAAATAATTGGATATAAGATGAAATTGTTAATTTATACAATTTTTAGCTACACATAAATAATAAGGACAAAAATGCTCATTTTAAACTCCGTCATACATTAATAGAACATTCATGATATAAACGTAATAGTCTTGAAAGTTGAGTATTTATGTAAGATTTAAAATAAATTTCATGATAATACAATATTTATGATGCAATTATATTACATCAATGATTTCACTTTTATTTGAATTGTTCGTTAATATGTATTATATATAATATTTATCGCAATTTATGTTATTTAGAATAAAATATAATTTTATATTAAATGAAAATTTTGAAAAATTAAAATTTTTTATTAGATAAAGATTATAGAGGGATTATTCTAGAAAAGAAGAAGTGATTTATATTATGAAATAAGAAAATAAGAATGAAGTAGATATAATAATATAATATTGAAGAGAGAGAAAACAATTCTTTTTACAGAGTAACTAGAGAATTGGATTGGAGTTGATTGTATAAAAAAAATAGATGACTCTGTATTTAGAGAGTAAAATAAAGGATAGGGTTGAAGATGCCCTAAATTGGTTGGATAAGTAATTTTTCACATAAGAGATTTGGAATCAATTTTTCTTAATAAACAATATCCTTTTAAGTTAGAATTTATCACATTACGCTTGTCTTATGCGATTAATATTTTTAATGAAATTTGTAAATTATTGTACCTAAGCAAGTTTTATTAAGCATACTTTATACTTTACAACAGGTTTGTTTGGAAGGACACAATGGAATTGAAAATTGGTGTAATTGGGTGTAATTACACTAACATCTAATTTGTAAAATTGAGTACAATGAAGTTATTTGTATTTTCTTAATATATATGTGAACAAGTAGAATATAATAGGCATATATAAAATACACAGAAGGGTCTATAATTCCCCTCAAGTATTTAATTTGGTACAAATTATAAAATTATCTTTCATCCACCTTTCGGTCTTAAAATACCACCAACGTCTACCTTTTGGCTAAAAAATATCCTCAATATCAATCCTTTGGTTCATGTTTGCCCTAATTTTTAATAACTCCCTTAAAGTAAAATTATTAAATATTCATTTATTATGTTGGTTAATATGATTGGTCCAAATTTAAACCCTTATCAAATAAATAATAAAATCATATTTTAAAAAAAATATTTTTTAATAAAACCACATATGATTCATGTTTTGATCTGATACACTTGAAAATAATATTTGAAAAAAATAATTAATTTCATGATATCTTTTTATTGACCTATTTTGAATCAACCCCAATTTATTATAATGTAACCCAACTCATAAATAAGGATCCAACTAAAATCCATACTCAACCCCGACTAGTTGTCCGTCTAAATTATTATTATTTTTATTAATATAAAATTTCCTATCAATTATCGAATGCCTTGTTCATTTTCTCTTTTATTCCATTTTCAATCTCTTATTCTTAATTAGGATATCCGAGACTCAAATTTGAAATGAACTCACATGATGGATAAAAGAAATGATTATTTTATTCCTTTATTTTGAATTTTGGGTACATCAAAAAAAAAATGCAATATTCATACATTACTTAATTAAGTTATCTTTATTGGACTAATTATTTCTGTATGAATGCATCATTGTTTTCCTCTTTTTTTTTCTTTTGTTTGCCATAAATTGAATTTTTTTTTTAAATGGTGGATAAATTCAAATAGGAAAAAAAAACGGTAGATAGGAAGTGAGGAGTGGGTATGTGGGGTGTGTGTGTGTAAATTGGATGCCTAATTTTTCTTTATTTTAATTTAGGGCTATGAAATTCAAAATCAAGTCAAATCATGTGAGCTTATATAGAATGTTGATTACAAGTATACTCATATTATATTATTTTCATTTAATATAATATTATATTATTACCTCTAAATATAAAAAATGTGTATAAAAAAATTTAATCACTTGCACATGGATTGTCCCTAGAATTAGATATTAGTATTAACTATTCCAACATCTATCGTGGTTTACTAAGTTAGTTGGATAAGTCATTTTTCACACAAGAAATTTTGGATCAATTTTTCTTAATTAATAAAAAAAATTTAAGTTAGAATTCATCACTTTACGCTTGTCTTATGTGATTAATATTTTTTAATGTAATTTATTAATTATTGTGTTTAAGCAAGTTTATTTTATGTATACTTTACACTTTACAATGGCATGTGTGGAAGGACACAATGAAATAGAAATTGATGTAATGGATGTAATTACACTAAAACACTAAAGTATTTGTATTTTCTTAATATATACGAACAAGTAGAATAGACTGTTTTATCGAAAAAGGTATTTTTACAAAGTTTTTGACTTTTTAGAGTCGCCATTTAATTTTTGAAGAAAAATCAAGAAAACTATGTTTTCCAAAAGACTTAAACAGATAAAATCATTTGAAAACTTAAAAGGGGTTCGGAGATTTCTATTAATATTTTAGGAAGGTGTTAAGCACCTAAAATATCCGTTAATACGGTTATCCAACAACTAACTATTTGGCTAAGGCTTATAATTGCGATAAAAATACTCTTTAGAGTTGTTTGAAAAATGAAAGCCAAGAAAATCATTTACGATTGTTCTGAAAGTGAAAAAATTATTTATCTAAATGAGTTTTAATTTGTAAAATCCTTTAAGTCATTTACTTTATTTGATCGAGTCGTTAAAATCAAAAGTGACGTTTTGCGGGGAATCGGATTTTCCTAACTTTTAAACTAACGACAAGTAAAACAGACAAGTAATTAAAAAGCAAGTAAAGAGAAAGGGAAAGAGATTTGGGTCCAAATCCGGGTTCTGTTCGCCTTGACCGGTTTTTGGACCCACCTGTTTTGGGTTTTTGACTCATTTCCACCTGTCCTAAACTAAATAAAAAAACAAATACAAAAGAAAATACAACAAGGGCTTAGGCCCAAAATTACAAAATATAAAGAAAAACATAAAATAATATGGGCTTTTTGGCCCAACTTCTTCAACTCTCTCACTCGCTTTTGCATTTGACTCCAAGATCTATTCGTCGGCTTTATAGATTGACCCGAGGTAGGACACTTTGAGCCTTGATGGCTCTCTAGTGATATGGAATGAGAGTTCAGAATGTGTCCGTAATGGACTCAGGTGACATATCATGCAAACAAACACAAAACAAAATATTAGAGTTGTGGAGATCCCAAAACTTTAGCATACTATTTAGATCGAAACAATCAGAATACACAGAAAAAAATCTCGTGTATGATGAACATTTAATGGACGGGAAAAGCAGATAGAGATGATCAATTAACAACTAACAAATGAATGACGGGATAGGATTATAAGCCAAAGTTTCTCATAATTTGACAACATAAAATATATCAATAATGCGGGCACATATGTATCATTGAGTGCTTTCATCAGAACTTGCCTATGTGATTGAGAACTTATCAACAGGGCCCAAACAGAAATCTGGGCTGGAGTCTTCTTCAAATGCTTAACAATAGAGTAATCTTTTGGCTGCATTCTTCTCCAAAACTCCTCCGCTTAGCCTTCGCTTATTGGCCTTTTAGCCTGATCCTTCTTTTGACCTCCGAGAGCAAGCTCCTCAGGAGTATAACATCTTCAAGATCGGGTCATACCTTGTGCAGCAGCAGTTTCAATCACGAACTTCGGCTTGATCAGAGTTTTTGATGGCACCAAGGTAACAACCTTTGCGGGTGTCAAAATAACGAACTATTTCTTCTCTTTGATACTCAACGAAGCCACAGACCTTTCCAACTCGTCGGGGACGATTGGAGTTATCACTTTTGTCACGCACCAGTCATCATTTGTCTCTATCATATTAACATTGCCGCCTCTATGATTCAGCAACGGATTGGTATTGACATTAGGTGCAGCTGGTTGGAGAGAGACCACCTCTTGGTCAATTAAATCCTGAATCTTGTGCTTGAGGTTGATACAATCATCAGTATCATGCCCAACACTGTTGGAATGATAAGCACATCTCTGATCTGGCCTATAGAATTTCGAATTAATATCCACGGTGGATGTATCCGACCTCAGCCAGTCGTTCGTACAGCTTTGTTCGGCTTTCTGCGAGAGCGGTGATGTTCCTCGAAGGCTTCTTCTCGAACCTCGGTCGAGACGGACCATAATTGCCTTGAGGATGAGGCACATGTTGGTAACTTTGGTTATTTGGGCGAGGAACTTGATTTCTTGGGTATGAATTTGTTTGGTAGTTTGGCAATGGAGCTTGGTAATTCGGGTGGGGATTTTGATATGGTGGAGCTTGGACTTGATACGCAGGAGGGGGTGCTCTGTAGCTTGACTGCACGTTAGCACAGTTGGGAGCAACACCCTGGTAGTGAGGAGATGGAATTTCATAAAGTGAAGGATGATTTTGGTAAGTGGAAGATGGATTTTGGTAATTTGGGGGTGGACTTTGGTATAGTGGAGCTTGGATATTCGGATAAGTGGAGGTAGTATTTTGATAAAATGGAGGATTATTGGGATGACTAGCTTGCGTGTAGCGAGCTTGGGAGGAATTTTGGGAAGGTCGAGAACGACCTCGGGAATATGACGAGCTTCTAGGGGTTTTCTTCCCCTCATATGAAACAGCAACAATTTCTTCTCTCTTCTTCTTTAACAACCCTGAAGATTCGGGTGATGCGGCTACACGAGCTATCTTCCCTGTTTTCAAACCGTCTTCAATAGTCTCACCGATCTTCACTATTTCAGCAAACTTTGCTCCAACGAGCAACATAATTCTGTCATAGTATTCGGGTTTTTGCACCCGCACGTACACTTCAACGATTTCTTTTTCAGACATGGGTGGCCTCACCCTCGCCGCTTCTTTTCTCCACCTGTAAGCAAATTCTCTGTAGCTCTCGGTTGATTTCTGCTTTATTTTCTCCAAAGAGTAACGATCAGGAACGATTTCTATATTGTAAGCGAATCGCTCGATAAAGTCCTTTGCCAGAGCATTCCAGCTGGGCCATTGCCGGGTTTCATGCGAGGTGAACCATTCAAGAGCTTCTCCGCACAGGCTTCGGCTGAAAAGCCGCATCAGCAAAGCTTCGTCCCTTCCAACTCCCACGAGCTGGTCACAGTAGGCTCGTAGATGAGCCATAGGGTTGCCCACTCCTCCGAAGGTGTCAAACTTTGGGATCTTGAACCATTCTGGCAGATCCAAACTCAGGTGAATGCACAAATCTTCATAGTTAAGTCCGGCGGTATCGGGGACGCATTGAAGCTCTTTCATAGCCTTCTTGATCTCCTCCTTTATGTCTATTTTTGCTTCTTCCTTCGCCCTCCATTCTCTTTCCTGTTCCTCGTAATGGTCCAACTCAGAACCATGCACGTCGTGCTCAGTAGGGACGGGAATCTGGAAAGTGGTCATTTTGTGTAAGGGTGGAGCTACGGAAGAACTCTATGCATTTTGGGCAGGTTGATAATTTTGTGGATAAGTTTGAGGGTTGGTATTCGATTTAGTCGATGGTGAGATGTTTGGGGATTAAAAGTGTTTTGATTTGGATTTTGATTTTGGTTTTGCGGTGGTGGAGCGGATTGAGGTTGGATATTTTGAGGATGAGGCGGCATTTGGGAGTGGTTATTTTGAGGAGGTGGTGGAGTTTGATAAGAGGCTGAAGCATATTGCAGATTTTGGGTAGTTGGATCTATAGCGAGGGGATTCTGAGCAAACGACATGCCTTGAGTTGTATCCATATTCGAGGAAGGAAAGTAGATAGGAGGCCTTCCCTCTGTAGCATTAGCAGCAAAACCTGGCGGAGGCAGATCCTGTCTCCTTTGCATTTCCATTCTCATTTCTGCAATCTGTTGCATCAACTGCAGAACCAACTCGTTTTGGTCCGCTATGGTGGGTTGAGCCACCACAACGTCAGTGAGGCTTGCTTCTTCGTTGTTATCTCCCATAATCGTTTTTCCTTTATCAGAATTTTGCCCTGGGAAGGAATTTAAGGGACCTTTTGATCTGGTGAAGTAAGGATGATCTGCCAGCTTAATCAACACAGATCAGTTCAAAATTATTGTGGAGGAAAACAACTCAAAGGCAGATTTGTCAGCTTTGGATTTAGAATACAAAACGCATAATATCACACATAGAGCAGATAAATACACAAGTTGCTATGTTTGAGGATATCTTCAACCCACGAGTAAGGACGGAAACAGATTTTTTAATAAGCAGGAGTTTGCTTGTTTTTTAATTTGACACTGTCTTAGAAGGCTAAATCACGTTGAGCTATGGTCTTCTTGCAGCTATTCTTCGACGTCCGTTGATCTGGTCTTCATATTTCCTTGTGTCGTAAGGGGAGAATGAAATTTTTTTAAGGATAGGGGCGGACCTTGGAAATCTGCCTACGTATCTCACAAGGAGAAGTCAGGCCCAACGTAGTTCGAGTAGAAAATAAAATATTGATTTTTCATTCATTCATTCGTCGGGATTACACGGAAACTTAAAGACAATCAAAGCTTAAAAATAAAACTAATGACTCCAGCTCAGTCATTTTCTTCTCTTCATCATCTTAGCAACGAGGAACGATCTCAACTTGAATCTTTCCCATGTCAATGAGGGATTCTAGGTCGTGACAAAAGTCGAGACACTTTTCAATATTGTTGTCTGTGGCGTGATGATGATAGGGATAACGCTTTTGGATTTTGTGCTGAAGAGAATATTGCATGTCCACATTCTTGTAGTGATGGGTAAAGACGCCATTCTGAACTAAATCCGAGTAGATTTCCCTCATTGTTTTCTTGAAATGAGTGAATGAACAATGAAAGAATCTGGTCCTCTCTGTGACCGGTATGTCAAGACGTGTTTCATCACATGCAAGGATGACGCCGTCACCCCAAGTGTTCGGAGTACTATCCATGCTGAATAAATAGCGACTGCATTTTTAAACCCATACACTCCTCTATTGTGCCCTTTCTCCTGGGATGACATTCACACGTCTTGCGGAGATCTCCTAATCCTACTTGGGGGGATGCTTTCTTAACGGTCTTAGCAGGCCCCTAGACCGATAGTGTTCAAAAACGAGAGCACACGAGATGACCTCTATCTTCTTCGGCCTTCGTGCGGATATGCCTCGAGAGAAATTTTGCTGTCTCCGTTTGCCAGACGTCCCTCGAAAGAAGGTGGGCGGCAAGTATCTCCTCATAACTTTCCTCCTCATAAATTCTTCATTGATTTCCTTTCGGGGCTCTCAGGAGGAAATAGTGATTCGTACAGACGCTTTCCGCGCTGCTTTTGCATCTCGATCCTCTCTTCTTCACTTGGTTCAGCTTGAATACCCTTTCCTTTTCCATAGCGGCGATTTTGCCTTTCCTGAGACAGTAAAGTAGTGTTTTAGGATTTGGGTATGAGAGGTGTCTTTTGAGTGAGAAACTTAAGACTCGGAAATTTTGGTCGGACATTTTGTAATAGTGACTTGTTTGTATTTTTGGAAATTTCTGAAAAAGAGTGGGTTTCCGATATCCTCATTCACAGCAACACAACACATAAGCAGTTAATAGCACATATATCGTGTCCTAAAACATACAGGGGGACCCTTTTGTGCCAAGGGTAGGCCTAGCGCATTTGAATGATGTACGCGTGAATTTGAACCAAATAAACAATTCCCCCCAAAAAAATTTCACAAATGAATAATAATGTTCACAAAGGGGAAAATAAAGGATAAAACATTAAAGACAGACCCACGCAGGGGCCATTTGAAAGTACAATAAAAGCAGGCCCACGCAGGGGCTAAAAAAAACATAAATACATAAAAACCCGCACAGGGGCGAAATTCACTATGATGTGCCTGATGGTCCTGCTCTGCTGCCGTCTCCCTGAGTCTTGTATTGCTGGAACATGTATCTTAGCATCAGCAAAAACCCTTCACCCAGGCGTCCCTTCTCTTCCAAGCTTTCGTATCGCATCCTCTCAATTTTCTCCTCGACCAAAGTATCGAAATCATCATAACTACGCCTCAGTCTTTTCACCTCTTGCGTCGTCCTCTCAAGAGTGTCTTGGTTCTCGACAAATTTAGCGTACATTTCTTGGGCCTCTTTCTTTACTTCTTGCGGCTCGGCCACTGCCTTGGCTTCTTTGTCCGTCACGCTGCGAAAGCTGCGCGGGGTTGGGGAGGAGATACTTTGTATGTCTTTTTCAACCATTTTTTGTAACCCTCATCGTACCCAGCATTGAATTGGTCTAGAGCGATGGTAGTTTTATCTATCCACTTGGCACCTTTCCATTCTCTGAACAATTCAGTTGCGTCATGCACCCTATCATCCCCGATATCGTATACATAAACGCCATAGTACGCTTCTTCAGGTACAGTTTGTCTCCTCCCAAACTGTCATAAGACTCGAAAGGGTGCATAAGAGCGAATTCCCCGAATACCTGGTAGCGGAAGCACAACCTGTCTACGGCTCTCTACAACGACTTATTTGGAGATGAAGCGGTCAAGCATCCATTGTAGATCTTCTTCTCTCAATTCGGAGAAAATCTGAGCCCATCTTCCCCTTGTTCTCCGATTGCCCATATTCCACCAGTACAGCATGTCATTCAAATCTTTGAGGGTGTTCTTGTTGTCGAGAGTGTGCAGCTCCTGAGTCCCAGCAACCTTTGCCAAGTGGCTGAGAATCCACCACTGAAGGAGTAGGTTGCATCCTTGGAAGTATCGATGCCCTTCTTTGCATTTTCCTAAGGCTCGGTACATATCGAACAAGGTGACCGGAGCTATAGGGTAGTACTTCGTTGTTCCTGGTTCGTATACCCTTTGAACAAAGTATGCGCGAGTGTTACTACTCGGGTATTGATGCTCAAACTTGGACCATGTGGAAAGACCATCGTTCCCAACAACGCTACAGCAAATGCTAGAGGACGAATTTCGTTCCATTCTCTGTAGGAGACCTTGAAATCTCGGTTGTAAGTGGCGTAGTAGCTTGCATGTCCAAATCGGATGTAAAGATCTCTGAATGCTACATGGGAATCTTGGCACCAGTAGGCAAAGTCTTTCCCCAATCCGAACCAGTCCGCAATATCTTCTACAGAAGGCTTGTTAGGGATAAAGATGTCTTCTTGTTTTCTTGCTCTCCTTTCTATCCCAGTGCCTACCATGTCTATGCAGTCTCGGATTTCCTCCAAAGTTAGGGTATTTTCGACGATTCCGAATCGAAACACCATTCGTTGGTTATCCAGTAGCCTGTAAGGACCTCAGCCAATTCAGGCCAACCGTTCATGTTGATCAATTCTGTCAGAGCACCCACATATTTGTTGAGGGTTCTTCTATGATTCCCGTCGAGATTGGCATGCCACATTTTGAGTTGGGGTGGCGCCGCTATGATCATGTCGAACTTTGGAAAACGGTCCATATCTACAAAACAGAAGCTAGTTAGGTTTACCCACCCCAAATTGGTTTTCACACGTACATCATTCAAATGTCAAATAAAATGATGTGTCGTTTGGTCGAAGACTTGGACACGATTTTGGCGGTTTTCTACTAAATGGACTTAATAAACCTTGGGTATTAAGCCGTCTTAGGCTAATGCTTAAATTTTGGTTTTGGTTTCGCTCTAGCTTAGACTTACTAGAATAGTTTTCAAGTTGATGGTTACCCGAGTCGGACAAACAACGGGGTGAAGCTACCAAACGACGTCGGATGACCGCATTCCAACTATTCGTTTGATACTTCCAAATGAAACTCTTGTGTATTTCTGAAAGAAGCCGTGGAAAGCCACGTAACTTCCATTTTACTAATGCATACTATTTTCCGTTTAGCGGAAAGATGCCATGAAAGTGCAATAATTCAAAAACTAAGATAAACTAAACAAGTAAACAATTTATCACAAATAGCCAAATAATGTTAGTTTTAAGGTTAGAATCCTCCAAATTCCCAGCAGAGTCGTCATTTCTGTTTTATCGAAAAAGATATTTTTACAAAGTTTTCGATTTTTTAGAGTCGCCACTTAATTTTTGAAGAAAAATCAAGAACTATGTTTTCCAAAAGACTTAAACAGATAAAATTATTTGAAAACTTAAAAGGGGTTCGGGAATTCCTATTAATATTTTAGGAAGGTGTTAAGCACCTAAAATATCCGTTAATACGGTTATCCAACAACAAATCCGGGTTCTGTTCGCCTTGATCGGTTTTTGGACCCACCTGTTTTGGGTTTTTGACTCATTTCCACCTGTCCTAAACTAAATAAAAAAAACAAATACAAAAGAAAATACAACAAGGGCTTAGGCCTAAAATTACAGAATATAAAAAAAAATATAAAATAATATGGGCTTTTTGGCCCAACTTCTTCAACTCTCTCACTCGCTTTTGCATTTGACTCCAAGATCTATTCGTCGGCTTTATAGATTGACCCGAGGGAGGACACTTTGAGCCTTGATGGCTCTCTAGTGATATGGAATGAGAGTTCAGAATGTGTCCGTAATGGACTCAGGTGGCATATCATGCAAACAAACACAAAGCAAAATATTAGAGTTGTGGAGATCCCAAAACTTTAGCATACTATTTAGATCGAAACAATCAGAATACACAGAAAAAAATCTCGTGTATGATGAACATTTAATGGACGGGAAAAGCATATAGAGATGATCAATTAACAACTAACAAATGAATGATGGGATAGGATTATAAGCCAAAGTTTCTCATAATTTGACAACATAAAATATATCAATAATGCTAAGTGAGAAAGAAGGTTCTGCCAAACACCTCAAGTTCAAATTAATTATGAATGGCTTAGATTTTTTTATATATATATTATAATACACTTCGATCACGCAACTGATTCAAACTTTCAATCAAACGGGAAAGAGGAAGGGAATAATTTAATTAAAGCTGTGAGAAGAAAATAAAAAAAGATCAAGACCACATTAATTAGAGCTTCTCAAATGCACAGGAAAATAATGTAACTCAAACTACCTTCAATTACTCCATCGTTTTGAGACATTAAAACTTC